>JAOTAY010000002.1:29006473-29025927 GCA_025629805.1 Erythroxylum baracoense | reverse complement strand
TGGAGAGTGGAGAGTGGACTCTGGATCTAAAGACAGAGAAGAAGACAAGGGGACAGACGGAGAAAGAGAAGAAGGCAACAAAGAAGGAGAAGGGGGGTCGGGTAGATTTAGGTTTAAAATTTTAAATTTGCATAGAAGTCCTTAGGTTTTCCAGATTTTATGGTACCGGCTGGTATGAGCCGGAATTTTGCGTATCGGCCGATACCGACCGAAAACCTACGATACCGATCAGTATTCAAGGTCGGTACTGAAGTAACGGATAATGTTCCGTATCGTGGCTGGTACGGAATGGTATCTAAAACTTTGGTACTAAACCAATGGAATGTGGAAGGAATATAGAGAAATATAACTCTTTTCTCCAAGAAGAAAGAGTTAATATTTTCTTAGATGGGTTGGATGACATACTTGATAATATTAGAAGTGATGTTCTCCGGCTAAAGTCATTCCTTACCATTGAGCAAGCCTATGCATACGTTCGAAGGGAAGATACTCCCTAAAATGTCACATTTGGAATGGAGAATGCTTCTAATGTTGTTATGGCTACTAAAGGAGTAAAATCTAGTCAACCACAACTAATGAAGAGTGGACCATAAGGCAGATCTAAGGGTTAATCTGATGGAGGAAAATGTACCCATTGTGGTAATACAAAACACCATCGAGGAAATATACTATAGGCTCCTCCGCCTTCTTCCATCCCAGTCATTCATATTCAGGCAAACCATGGAATTTAACCCTCCCTCACCTTGCCATTGCCTTCTGAGTCTGCTGTCTAATTAGGTACCCAGCACTCATCACTCCTCATTTGCAACAGATTTGTTCTCACCTTACACTGGCTTTGATCTCCCTGACCACTTCAATCCCTCCATAGTCATCTCAGTTTGGCTTTACTTCTCATCGCCCCTTGATTCTGTCCTGCTGGCGACCAAACTTGCTTATTACCCAACAAACCATATATGGACTCAACAGATAAATTTCCTGCCACTACCTAGCTTCTCATCTTCACCTTCTTGTCCAGCCCCCTCTTCCATATCTCAGCCCCTATCACAACCGCACGCCCTGAATCAGCCCTCATTAACACTTCCCTGACCATCACTCATGTCAACCCTCCAACTTGCAGAACATGGATGCAGGTTGTTGGTGACTCTAGCTTCGAACAAAAGCTCACTTATTGTCCACCTAAAGAGGTAATAGAACAACGGATTGTAGCCCCTCCCCTGGATATTCTAAAAGTTGGTGTGGAAAGATGGCGAACCACACTGTTGGGTTCTTTATAGATAAGCGTATCGCATTTCCTATCATGAAACATTGGGCATTTAATACCTGGAAACAATATGGTTTGCTCGAAGTTTTGGTGAACAATGATGACAATTTTTTGTTCAAATTTTCTAGTTCAAAGGAAGCTAAACTTGTTCTTCAATCTGTCCCGTGGCATGTGCAAAATAAGCCATTATTGCTACAAGTGTGGCGACCTGGTCTAAAGCTAGATGATTTGAAAATTGATAACATCCCCTTTTGGTTATGCCTACACGATGTTCCATTTGAGTATTGGACGACAAGCGGGTTAAGTCTAGGTGAGTCTAGATCGTTCCCACAAAGAGTGTGTGTAAAGTTTATGAAATGAAATTAATCAGTGTTTAGGTTTAAGCGGGTTTTGGATTTTTCAAATAAGAAAATAAAATGAAACTAGACTAATAAAAACAAATTAAAGAAAACATGTAAAAATGATAAAAGTGAGGAATTCGATAGGGACCCGGTTCTTTGGTTCAATCTTAGCCTACACCATAATTAAACATATTTCATAGATTTGTTGTTTCTAATTTCTCCTATCAACTATTAATTGTGGTAATAATTAACCTGAGTTTTCCCTTAGGTTTTGTTTAATCAAGATACGATCGTTAATTAAACCTAGTCATTGAATAACCTAGGATACGATCTCTAGATTTAATTAGGCAGTAACATTACGAATTAGGAAAACTGATTAATCAAGGCAACAACCATATACAATGCGTCATTTAACTTAGGTCATGTTATCCCTAATTATTACGAATCATTAGTCGCTACCCATGAATTTAACATAACAATTACAGATTACATCAAAATTCTAGCAATGAATTTGCAAATAAAAGATTCAATGAACGAATTAAAAACATCTTTTCACGATACCCAATAGGTTCATACACAAATAACTGAACTATAACGATAAAATGATCATTCATACATAAAACCCAAATCCATATGCCTAGGATAACACAACCAAATCAATAAGAGAGAAAGAAACAACAAAAATATGAAAGAAATGCTTAACCCGGGTAATCAGAGTCGATATCACCTCGAACCGACGTCGGGATGTTTAGCCCTTCATGGGTCTCTCCCAAGAAAATGCTTCAACCCTACGGTGAATAACCCAGTCGAAGACCACCCTAATAGCACCTCCCTTTTCTGTCGCAAGCTACCCTCTACTATTCATTAATTTGACGAATAAATATGTTGGTCTAAGATACTGTTCACGTTTGTTTATAACATATGGCCTTCTTATTTGAATGCAAAATACATGAAAAACATAGGCAATATTTGCGCGTTTGCATTCAAGCACAACGTTTGCGTGAAACGCAGACATTAACTTTGTGAAACGCAGATGTGAGACGTCTGTGTTTTGGTCTTCTTAGCTCTCCTCTTTGCGCTGTCGTTTTATTGTTATTACTATTATCATTTTGGGGATTTATCCCAACAGCTACCATTTTCTTCTCACCTTGGTGCCTTTTGCATTATCCATTAATTAAATTAATACCTTGCTGACCATGCAAATCCATGTAAAATCCATGCAGCTCATGTTCTTCTTCTTTGTGTTTCCATCTTTCCTGTCTTTTAATTTTCTTCTCTTTGCTCCATGGAGACAAGTAAAAATTAATCTTCAAAAAATGGCCAAAATATAAAGCTTTCAATTCACTTTAACCTCTTTGCTTTCGAATTGTGCCTAAAATCACATATAAGTCAAAGTGAGTATCTTAAGCAATTTAATGTCAATAATCGCTAAGTGTTATGGAATAATTAAACAATCAATTAAGCACATATCAGTATGTCATGTATGGAAGTGAATAGTTGTTTGGAGGCTGCACAGTGTACTAATATACCAATGGGGGCAAACTTTTACACTTGGTTGAATAAGCAAGTGAGACATATCTTGATAAGGAAGAAGTTGGATAGAAGTGTGGCTAGCCTACGATGGATGAGCCTGTTTCCCAATTGCTACTCTAGGTTTGCTAGCAATCACTTATCCGATTATACTCCACTGCATTAGAATCAGACAAAATTATTCATCCTTTTCACTTCAATGATTTTCTGATGCTACTTAGAGAGTTCGAAGAAGGAATTTGGGTTGCTTTAATGGCAGACATCCATAGAACTAAGCAATTTATAGACTTAAAGAAAATTCAATTAATCAAGCAAGAGATGAAGACTCTATACAATGCCAATATTGTTAACACTTATCATCTTGTCAACACAGCTAGGAAAGCCTTAGAAACCATCCAACAACTGGAATACAATACTCCTGGAGATCAACAACTTCAAACAATGGAAAGGGATGCGTTATACAATTACTCTCAAGCCTTATTATTTGATTACTTGTTGTCCAAACAAAGAGTAAGACTAGAATGGATAAAACAAGGGGACCATAACTCATCAGTCTTCAACAAAGCTATTATGTCACGAAAGGCTAGAAATCGAGTGATATCTCTAATTGACAACAACATCACTCTTGATTCTTAAACTCAACTCTTGCAAGGGGACTACGATTACTTTAGCAAAATTATGAGTGTGCCCATAGAAACACAATCTTCTACGTTGTTCTTTAAACAGATTTTGAATGAAACCATTTCTCTAGACAAAGCAAAACAACTAGCAAGTCCTGTAACCACACAAGAAATCAAGGAAGCACTTGGAGCTCTTCACCTTCACAAAGCCCTTGGCCCTGATGGCTTCAACGTCAGCATTTTTAAGGAAATGCGGGCTCTTACTGGCAATATGGTCTTTGAAGTAGTTATGGAATTCTTTGCTAGTGGTTCCTTTCTCAAAAAAATCAACAAGACCTTCATTACCTTTGTCCCAAAGAGTGGGAAGGTGACAAGTTTTGCAAATTTTAGACTTATTGCTTATTGCAACTCTTTGTACAAGATCATCTCTAAACTTGTTGCTAACAAGTTCAAAGGCATACTACATGAGCACATCAGTCATACTTAAAGTGCCTACATACCAGGTAGAATAATTGGGGATAACATCCTCTTATTTCAAGATCTCATTGCAAACTACTCAAAGAAGAAAAGCATGCCCAACTGCTACATCAAGATTGATCTCCGAAAAGCTTATGATAATGTTGATTGGACCTTTATTTCTCATGTCTTGAAAGCCATGGAATTTCTTGGTATTTTCATAAAGTGGATTGAAGAATGCCTTACCACCTTTTACCGTAGCATACTGATGAACGAGCAACCTACCCGATTGTTTCAAAGCATTAAAGGGATCCGACAAAGGGACCTGTTATCTCCTTACTTATTCGTATTAGTAATCCAAACACTCCATAAAATCATTGAGCATGTTGTTGATCGGATGAAGGCCTTCAAATACCATTCCAAGTGTAGCAGATTCAAACTAACCAATCTCTTTTTTGCATATTACTTGTTACTACTCTTGAAAGCTGGTGCCACTTTAATCACAATCTTTATGAAAGCTTTAAAAATCTTCCAAAGAGCCTCAGGTTTGTAAATAAACTGTTCTAAAATTAGTATCTTTTTGTCGAAGAGTGCAGCCCCTCTCTAATCACAAATCACTTCTTTAATGGGTATTCAATTACAAACCTTTCCAATGAAATACTTGGGCATTCCCATCTCTCCTCTTAAGCTGAAAGCTAGCGATTATGCTAAGTTATTGGATAAAATCTTGTTAGTGTATGCCCCATGAACCAATTATAGAATGTATTGTAACTTATCAGTTGTGATTCAGGTAATGTATTATTTAATATTAGGTAGTTATAATGCCTTGCTAGAAACCACGTATAACTTATGGGCCTAAAAGAAACTTGGGCCCACTACTAATATTAAATAAGCCTACAAGGTCGCACACTAAAAGATTAAACATTCATTGGGCTTTAAAAGGTTTTGGCTTTTTGGGTTGTAGGGTTTTATTATACATATAGATGTATAGTATGACTTGAGATATGAGGAAGACTCATCTGCCCAAAGAAAATCTTAGTGTCGTCATCCTCCTCAAGTGATAGAGAGAGGGAGGTCTCAAGAGTGGCCCAAAAAATTGATCGCGGTTATTTCGATGTGTGTAAGTTTTAATGATTAACCTCGATAATCCGCAAGCACACATTTTGTTCTCATAGTACTTAAGGCGTTGATCCCACGAGGAGGGATAATCTAATCCTAAAATCTAAGGCCAGAACAAATCACAAAATTCAAAATGTAATAAAACTAAAACAAGAATTCAATTCAATCATGCAACTCAACTCAAGAACCAATCACGAAAATATTAATAATTTAGCAGTTGCAACACACTCAAGAATTAACCTAAAGGATTATTAATTGAGAGAAAGGTAATTTTACCAATCCTTAACGCTAACCTAATTGATTATAAATTACCAGATTATTAGTTTTAGACGATCCTATGGTTGATTACTCTCTCTCGAGTTATAACCATTAACCCTAATCAGATTATGGAAGTTGCAATTTCTCAATTAATAACCTATCCAAAACCCTAATTAGATTTGAAGTTGTCTAATAAACTATTTAAAACCTATTCAAGATCTCTCTTCGCACAATTTCTCGATTTGATTTAATTCTTGTTCTATTAAATCATCTAACTATCGTTAGCCCAATTTAATTATTTTTCATTTGATTCACCCTCTCAGTTTATCACCGAATTATGCAGTTGCATAAATTAAATCACAATAAATCCAATAAACACAAAACTAATAAGATTTCATTAAGTCAATAATAAAATTCCAAATGTGAGTTTAGAACATCCTTAACATTTAGATCCTATCATCAACTATTCAATCCAATTCTATACAATGATAAAATTGAAAATAAATAGGAAATATAATCGAAATGGAGGAAGGGAGGTAGCGAAATCAGGAAACTCCTGATTCGGGAAGTACTTCGAGTCGGTTTCTTCTCCTCTTCTCTCTTCCTTCTTCTCTTTCTCAATATCTCGATAATTCTCTCTATGGTTTCTTTCAAAGTGGCTGATGCAAAAGCTCCCCTTTTCTCTTCTTCTTGTTCTATCTATGTTTTTTTGTGTTTAGGGTTGAACTAGGATTTTTCTAAGGTCCAAACGGTCCAAAAAATCCCTCGAAATGCGAAGTTTGGGAGTGGCTCCACATCTGCCCGATGCCCTTTTGTAACGATTATAGCCTGTTGGGCCATGATCACGGGTTGTTGCTTCAGTTGAATGTCTTCCAAAACTCTTACTTTCTTCAATATTAACCCTGAAATACTAGCAAACATATCAAGATACCTCAAAAATATAATATTTAAGCTCAAAAGCTTGTACTAACCCATAAAACACTTAAAACATAAATAATTAACAAACTAACAAAATTCTAACCTAAACACATACTAAGTGATCAAATTAATGGATATACACATATCAAACTATGCCTTAAAACATGATGCAATTTACACTTATCACATCCTGATCGTGGTTTTCCGATGTATGTAAGTTCTAATGATTAACCTCGATAATTCATAAGCTCATGGGTCGTTCGCGTAGTACCTAAGGTGTTGATGTCACGAGGAGGGATAATCTAGTCCTAAATCTAAGACCAACACATTTCGCAGAAATTCAAAAGATAATAAAACTAAAACAAGAATTCAATTCAATCACACAATTCAATCCAAGAAACAATTATGAAAATATTAACAATTTATCTATTACAACACACTCAATAATTAATCTAAAGGAACTATCAAATAAGGGAAAAGGGAATTTTACATATCTTTAACACTAACCTAATCGATTATGACTTACCAAATTATTGTTCAAGACGATCCTAAGGTTGATTTCTCTCTCTCGAGTTATAATCATTAATCCTAAATTATAAACCCTAATCAGATTATGGAAAATTGTAATATCTTAATTAATAACCTATCCAAAACCCTAATTAGATCTGAAGTTATCCAATAAACTATCAGAACCTATGCGAGATCTCTCTTCACACAATTACCGATTTGATTAATTTCTTGTTCTTATTAAATCACCTAACTCTTGTTAGCCTAATTTAATTATTTTTCATTCTATTCACCCTCTCAGTTTATTACCGAATTATGCAATAACAGAAATCAATCACAATAAATCTAATAAACATAACAATCAGATTTTATTAAATCAAAGATAAAAACCCGAAGGTGAGTTTAGAACATCTCAACATTCACCAATCCTATCATCAAACTGCTATTCCCAATTCTATACAATAATAAAAATGGAAAATAACAGGAAATACAATCTTGAATGGAGATGAGAGGCAGCAACATCGAGAAACTCTTGATCCGGGAAGTTCGTCGATGTTGGCTTCTTATGTACCTCTCTCTTCCTTCTCTTTCTCAATCCCTTAACAATCCTCTCTAAGTTTTCTCTCAAAAATGGCTGATACAAAAGCTCCTCCATTATCTTCTTCTTTTTATATTTATGTTCTTTTTTGTTTAGGGTTGATTTCTGGCCGAAAGGTCCAAAAAATTCCTTGAACCATAAAGTTTGGAAGTAGCTGCACATCTGCTCGACGCAGGCCATAATCATGGCATACTTCTAAGGCTTCTATCACGATCGTGACATGTAGGCCAAGATCATAGGCCAACTCTGGTGCTTCTATAAGCTGTTGTTTCAGCTCAAATATCTTCCGAAACTCCTCCGTTCTTCAATATTGACCTTGAAACACTAACAAACCTATCAAGGTACCTCAAAAATATAATATTTAAGCTCAAAGACTTATACTAACCTAATAAACACTTAAAACACAATTAATTCACAAACTAATACAATTCTAACCTAAACACCTACTAAATGATTGAATTAATAGCTAAACATATGTCAAACTAAGCCCTAAAACATGATGGAATTTACACTTATCACATCCCCACACTTAAACGTTTGTTTGTCCTCAAGCAAACAAAACAATAAACAACACAAGAAAACACAAAACACACATATGCAGTAATGAGACAATGACTTTAACTTAGTGAAACAAATTTAACTATAAACATAATCCTTCAAATCATTTTAACTTATTAACAAGCGAAATTCATCTCAAATAACCTTGTACTAAATATAAAAACTAATCAAAATTTTGATGTTGAGTCTATTCAGTTCTATCACTTGCACACACACATTGATAATCATTCTGTCAAAACAAAAGTGCAGTTATTCCTTAGCAGGTTTTCATGAAAAATCAAGCTACTAACAAGTTAGCTAGGTTTTTATTTGAAAACAGACTTTTTGTTGATTTTTTTAAAGGACATAAACTTAGTCTTTTTACGCAGAAGCAAACATTTGTGATGAATGTCGATCTGGTTACTCAACTAAGTCATATTGTTATTAAGCTGCTCAGTTGGAATGTCATTATAGCCTTTTTACATAAAGGCACACATTTCTGATGTGTGTCGATTCGGTTACTCAGCTACATCACATTCTCAACTAGTTACTAGCTCTATTCATAACCCAAAGGCTAGCATAATAGTTATTTTAGTTAAAATTATACAACTTTTTTTAAACACAAAATTTTCCCTACCTTATTGCTTTAGCTAATCATTCTCATGAAAATGTACTAATAATGCCACTTATTTGATTGGCCTAAAATTATAAATGAGTATGGGAAATTCCTAAAGTGAATGGACTAACATTGTATCCTAATTAACCAGCATATTTAGCCCTAAGTAACTTAGGTCACTAATTTGTCAAGCCAATAAATCTTCGTAACCTAAAAGACTATGCTTAAGGCTAAATCTATCTCATTAAGTCCTACTCATTGACGCATTCACCCAATTCACATCATGTAACCTAAACAAGCTATCATACAATATGCAAAATTCACACTCAAGGTAAAAACACACAACCCTCCCCACACTTGAACAACACATTGTCGTCAATGTGAAAATGGTACATAAACACACCAGGGGGAAATAAAACACAATATACAAAAAACATAAGAAAAGAAAAAAATACTAACAAAAATGAAAAGAAAAGGGTTAGAACACAAAACTGTTTATGGTGTGGAGGTGGTGATGGCGATAGTGTTGAGACTAAATTTGCTTAACATCAAGAGTGTTTCCCTATCTTATAAGTGATTCAAGAGAATAAAAGAATTAGCAACCCAAACCATTCCAAATCATTCAAAACTTATTTTGGAATTTAAAACAAACCTAACTACATAACAATTTAAATTTAACTACTAAACGTGCTAATTTAGGGTCATTAGATTGACCTTGTATCCTTGGAAGCCCAGCCCGAAACAATTATGAGCGAGTTACTTCCACCCTTCTTGTTCAACATCAATTTTGTAGCTTGTAAGTAAGCTATAAATTCAATAATGATCAGGAGGATAACATTGATAAAGTTGAAACCAATTAATTTCAGTAATGTCCTTTTCACTAACAAATTGTTAATAAAATAGGAAATAATGAAACTCCCTGAAACTTTTATTAAATCTAATAATTTATACTGTAAGAAGGTGAGTTGCTCTCTTTCTTCCTTAATCACCTTCGTCTCCTTTGTTTCTTTTGCTTCACGAACAGAGACTTTTATAGTTTCTTCAAACTCGATGTTTGTTGTCATCTGTTCATCGTCCTTTTGTTCTTTGAAGATTCGAACACATCAATTATCCTAAATGAGCTACTCTCCTTTAGATTCTTTAATACGTTATTCATGATGAATGTCATTTGGTCATCATTAATATGAAGAATAAGGTTCTTTTCATGGACATCTACTAAATATTTTTCGATGTTCATATATGGTATATTAAGAATTGGTGAATAATAGGGAGGGTTGGCAATCTTTTCTTCATCCTCTTTCTTTATCTCTTAATCTTTAATAAGGTGGGGTTCAGTTTGGTTTTCCACTGATCCTTCTAACTCTGCCCCATTCTTAGGTGTGATAGCCTTATATTGCTCTCTTTGATGTATTTCCATGTTACTTAGAGCATTTTCCACACTTCTCATACGAAATTCACAAGAAAGTTGTCTCACTCGAATCTCTAGGTTGTGAATAGACGAGGCATGATTTTTCGTTACTCGCTCAATTTGTTCTTCTAGTCTCTTCTGGCCCTCTTCCAATCCATGAGCTTATCGAGTATTTTGTCCAATTTAGAATCCCATGAACTGGACTTATCTTATGGAAATCCTAATAGGTCTTGATGTCATAAACAAGTCCTTACGTTGTTGGACCAATAAAAATTTGGGTGGTTTTGCCACACTGGAGTGTACATGTTCCAATAAGGATCTTTACTTCCCCAACCATACTGTGCCTCATTGTAGTTCGCAAAAGTTCCTTGCTCCCTATAATATCTATCTTCCATCATTGTTCTTTCTGTTTCTTCTTGGTATCTAGCGCTTCAGATGTCTCATTCTCACATTATGATGTCTTGATGTGTCTCTACTTTACGCTCCAAACTTCTCTTTTTTTTCCTTTTTAAAATAAAAGATAGTGAAAAGGCCTTAGACTAAAGAACTAAACTAATTGCCTCCTCAACAACAGCGCCAAAAAGTTGATTGTGGTTATTTTGATGTGTGTAAGTTTTAATGATTAACCTTGATAATCGGTAAGTACACGGTTCGTTCGCGTAGTACCTAAGGTGTTGATCCCATGAGAAGGGATAATCTAATCCTAAAATCTAATGCCGGAATAAATCACAAAAATTAAAAATGAAACGAAACTAAGACAAGAATTCAATTCAATCACGTAAATCAATTCAGTAATCAATCACAAAAATTTTAATAATTTAGCAGTTGCAACACACTCAAGAATTAACCTAAAGGAATTATCAATTGAGAGAAAGGGAATTTTACTAATCCTTAACGCTAAGCTAATTGATTATGAATTACCTGATTATTGGTTCTAGATGATCCTCGGGTTGATTACTCTCTCTCAAGTTATAACCGTTAACCCTAAATCATAAACTCTAATCAGATTATGGAAGTTGCAATTTCTCAATTAACAACCTATCCAAAACCCTAATTAAATCTGAAGTTGTCTAATAAACTATCCAAAAATCATGCAAGATCTCTCTTCGCACAATTTCTCGATTTGATTTAATTTTTGTTCTATTAAATTGTCTAACTCTTGTTAGCCTAATTTTATTATTTTTTATTCAATTCACCCTCTTAGTTTATCACCGAATTATGCAATTACATATATTAAATCACAATAAATCCAATAAACACAAAACCAATCAAATTTCATTAAGTCAAGAATAAAATTCCAAAGGTGAGTTTAGAACATCCTCAACATTTAGATCCTATCATTAACTATTCAATCCAATTATATACAATGATAAAACTGAAAATAAATAGGAAATACAATTGAAATGGAAGATGGGAGGCAGCGACGTTAGGAAACTCCTGATCTGGGAGGTACTTCAAGTCGGCTTCTTCTCCTCTTCTCTCTTCCTTCTTCTCTTTCTCAATCTCTCAATAATTCTCTCTAGGATTTCTCTCAAAGTGGCTGATGCAAAAGCTCCGTTGTTCTCTTCTTCTTGTTCAATTTATGTTCTTTTGTTTTTAGGGTTGAAATAAGGTTTTCCCGAGGTTTGAAAGGTCCAAAAAACCTCTTGAAATATAAAGTTTGGGAGTGGCTGCGAGTTTGCCCGAAGCAGGCCATAACTATGGCCTACATGTAAGCCTTTTATCACGATCATGGCATGTTGTGCCACGATCGTAGGCTATTAATTCACTCCGAATGTCTTCTAAAACTCCTCCATTCTTTGATATTGACCTTGAAACGCTGACAAACACATCAAGGTACCTCAAAAATATAATATTTAAGCTCAAAAGCTTGTACTAACCCATAAAACACAAATAATTAACAAACTAACATAATTCTATCCTAAACATATACTAAATGATCGAATTAATGGATAAACACATATCAAACTGTGCCCTAAAACACGATGCAATTTACACTTATCATTAGCACACCAAAAGTTTTTGTTCGGTCTCGCAACGGTGTGGATACTAGTAGAGACATGACATTTGAAGTGCTCTTCTGACACTAAAAGTTTCGTTGTTGTTTCCACTACAAAAGGTACAAATCTGATATGAATTTGATTTTGATGTTCACATGGAACTTGGTGTTTTGAATTGAAAATGTTGGTAAATTCATTGCATGTTGATAGTCCGAATAACTTACAAGTACAAGCTAGAATTTCACCATAGAGCTCTAAACATCTATCGCGTGCAGCACGGGCTTAACTCATCAACTTTGTCCTCAACTCTCTCAATATCTACTGGGCAACCCACTTTACTTTTCCAGGTTCCATTTTGAAAGCTATTGACAAACTATTCAATAATTTCTGATAGACAGGAAATAAGTAAAAAATCACAAGACTTTGGTGTGGAAAAAACTGTGTACTCCTAGAGATCGTGGGGGTTTGGGAACTAAATCCATCAAGCTCATAAACTCCACGCTACTTACTAAAAGATTGTAGAGACTAATGGATGATAAACAATTTTTATAATGTAGATGGATTCACCATTACTTCATCAAAAATCAAAGCCTATGGTCTATAGAGTGTTCTCACATGCAATCTAACTCACTTAAGGCCATTCTAAAATTGAGAGGCCAGCACCAAACGGACTTCATTACACTTATAGGTGATGGAAACTCCACCAATTTCTAGTATGACAACTGGCTTTTGGTAGGACCTTTGATTAATTACAATGGAGCTGAACCACTTAAGAGTTCATTTCCTTTAGAAATCATAGTAGCTATAACTTTGGAACATAAAAGAATAATTGAGAGAGCTACCATCCTTACCTCTCTAGCTGCTAAAATTTGTGGCGTGTCCTGCAACACTAAACCAGATAATCACATTTGGAAGCACATGACTGATGGTAGGTTCTCTAACCACTCTTGTATAGCATTATTCTTTAAACATCTTCCCAGGTTGGCATTGACTAAAGACATATAGGCTAACTACCTTCAACCTCGTGCATCATTTACTTTATGGCTTGTGATGAAAGGAAATTTTAAAACAACTGACAAACTGGCCAAATACACCCAGCTTCCGAATTAGTGTTGTCTATGTAGACAAGCTGAAGAAACAGGTGAACACTTATTCTTCAATTGTGATTATATCAGCAACATATGGTTAGAGATCTACTACAGGTGCCCAGCAAATGGAGTAATTACAAAACTAGAAAGTTTGCACACACTACGGCCAAAATACAGAAATAGCACAGCGCACAAGTGTTTTTAGATTGCCTTATCTTCAATGATCACTGTGAAATAGAATGAGAGAAATATAAGAACATTCTAAGACCAAATCACCTCCCAAAACCAACTCTACAGTCAAAAAATATATCACATTCAGTTAAAAATACGTGCACAAAAACAAAAACTACCGCATGGTTCCTATTTAGTTCAATACTGGAATGTATGACAAGTACTAGCAATGGCGTCTGTCAACAAGAGAAATGCATAACATGACACATTAGCCACAGTCTCCAGTGCATAAGTAAGGGACGATTAAGGTATGCAGCTCCTGCCTCCTAATTGATCCTACAGTAAATCACAAACATAGTTTGCCTTCAAAATTGGACCGCGAGATTAAACAGAGATGAAGGGTGGTTACCGAGGGATCTCACATATGCATAGTTTTAAGCTCTTTCATAATTGGTTGTATTATAGTTAAATCCTTTGGTTGACTTATCCTTAGTATTGTAAGACTTCTTGACTTGCCTTCAAGGCCTAGTTCATTCAAATTTTTTTAAAAGAACACACTCGAGATATTTGCTTTAAATTACATGGGTACACAGATTGGTGGCATGAATTACAAGCCACGAAGAAGCAAGAAACTGTAAATACTGTTGGAAACGTAGGCCACCCTCCTATAGCCACTATTGAGCCTTAATTATCTCCCATTCCTCTCACATATTCTTCAACTATAGACACTGATGGAGGTAACTACTCCTTCTAGTTATCCTTGGTTTATGATCTTTGTCAACGATTGTACATGCACGACACGACTTTACCTAATAAAGACTAAAAATGAAATATTTTCTATTTTTGAAGCATTTCATACAATGGTACAGAACCAATTTTCAGTCAACATATAGGTGCTTCGATCAGATAATTGAGGGGAGTTTATCAATAGAAAATTTCAGACTTACTTTGAACAACATGGGCTTCTTCATGAAAGATCATGCTCACAAACTTTATAATAGAATGGTGTTATATAGAGGAAAAATTGAAATATATTAGAGACTACACGAGCACTACTTGTTGGGATCAGTGTACCTATTCGCCAATGGGATGATGCAGTCACAATTGTTGTCTATTTGCCAAGCCAGATGCCTTCCCAAAGTCTATTTTAAGACTTTATTATAGGTTTTGTCTACTCAAATTTCTCTTCCTTTGATTCTTATCCTTCCTCCTCAAATCTTTTGTTGCGTTGCTTTTGTCCACCTTTACAAAAATCAACAGACTAAGCTAGATCCACATGCCATTTGGTGTGTTTTTTTGGGCTATGGTTTATATAAAAAAAGGATATGGGTGTTTCAATCTTGCCACTAATCGTACCAATACCTCCATAGATTTGACATTCCTTCAATCTAAGTTATTCTTTCAAAACACAGTACCTAGCTCAACTCTTTAGGTGGAGCTTATAGTTGAAGGGTTAAGTTGGTTGATGAATCCAAAAGGTGAGACAATAACACGAGTTGAAATTGAAAATAGGGAAACAACACTATAATCACATTTTAATGCCTAATTGAATGATTAAAAACTTGGAGATGTACTTGATAAAGAAGACCCTGTCAGTGGAGACAATGATGAACAACCTACTAGTGGAGAGCATGTTACACCAATTGCACTCCAATCTACTAATGAAGTGAAAGCCGCCCCTTTCTCATTCCATCACTCAAACAATCTCCTCCTACTGAGAATATTCCTGAGGTAATCTCTCTCATCACTCTTCCACATGCTAACACCTTGGATACTTATGGTTATGTTTTACCTTTTAGAAATAATCGTGGAATATCACTAAAGAGATACTCTCTTGATGAGTAAGAAAGAAGGAATAAGTACCCAACTACAAATTTTGTGTCCACTTAAAAACTACCTAACCCAATTGAGATGTTTGCAATAAACATTGTCCTCTCATAAAATTCCAATTTGTATTGAAGCAACTTTAACTGACACAAATTGGGTATAAGTAATACAAGAGGAGTTGGAGGCCTCGAACAAAAACAATACCTAAAAGCTAGTTCCACTACCAAAAGGAAAAAAACTAGTGGGACGTAAGTTGATGTTATCAATAAAATATAAGGTTGATGGATCGATTGATCGATACAAGGCAAAGCTTATGGGTAAGGGATTCACATAAACATATGATGTAGATTATTCAGAGACATTCTATCCAGATGCAAAATTGAATACGGTTAGAGTATTATTATCTCTTACTGATTAACCTTTTTGTGAGTTAGTTAATATTGTAATAACCGCAAGTGCACGGCATAGCTGTAGTTAGTACCGACAAGTATGGGTCGATCCTATAAGGACAACAAATACTAGTAATTACCGTAATTTTATTATCTAGCCTAAGAATTGATTGTGGTCTTGAGTTGAAGGAATTAAAATTAAACAAACAAACTAAATAGGCAGTATGATTGAAGTAGAGAATTACGAAGCACTAAGTTAATTACCAGTATCAAATTATTAATGTCTAGGTTTCAAATCCTCCCAAACCCTTAACAGATTGATCTTTTATTATGCAATTTTTTTGTTGATTTATTGGACTGTGGAGACTCCTATGGTATGCTAATAGCTGACCTTGAGTCTACGAAGAATTAATCCTAAAGTTTTCAATCGAATTACTCTGGTTAAAATTTATAAAATTGCATTACTGTTTTATGAGTCCCTCTATTAGGTTTGACCCTAATCAGAAGATTTCTGTTATCCTATCTTAGGTTGCAATCAACTCTTTCTAATTACTGTGGAACTATTCATCAATAGGATTTCTCAATCTCTACGTATGAAATCAAATTATGATATAATATTCTAGATTACTAGAGCATAAATAAAACAAGTAATTGGATCACAATAAATCAGTCAACCAATTACATTAATAAAAGAATCAACACATGTTAAAGTATCAAAATAGGGTTCATCTTACGTAAATACTGACGAAACATTTAGTTACACAATAGCAAATACAAAATTCAAGCATACATAAACAAGAATACGAATTGAAGCAACATAATCATAATTCTAAATCTTCTTGGTTGTCTTCTATCTAGTATTGTGGTGATGTAGATTTCTGGTCTTGTATTCTAATGGATCTGTCGATAAAATCTTTGCATTTCTCACTCCTTTGACTCACAATTGCACCTGGAGTCAGCTCTCATAAGTTTAGAATGCCTCCAATCATCTCTCCCTACCCCTACCCCCAATTGCCTCCAAAAAGCATCTTTTATATGGAATTTTAGGGTTTTGGTCAATGGATGGTCTGTTGCACGGCCACAAATCTGTAGGACCTAGAAGATGTCACGACCAGATGCACCATTATGCATCCCTTCTATGCTTTCAATCTTCATATTATGTGGTGTTTTTTTCCAAATTCTTCTTTAATTCCATGAAGGAAATTATAATTTATATACACACTTGGAGTAAATTAAGTACCAAATATTAGAAAAAGTATGAAATATCAAGTAAAAATACATCAAACATGGGGTAAAAATTTGCTCAATTATCTATCTATCAAATATCCCTACACTTAAGCTTTTACTTGTCCTCAAGAAAACTATAATCAAAATTATAAATTTTATAGCATCAATCCATCATCAATTTCAATCCGCCCATTCATACTATACATCAACATATTCTATTGAAACAAATTAGTATACAATTAGAATCAAGTAGCCCTAAAATTAACTTCCTAAGCAATATTAATAATAGTAATCGCATTAATGATCGCATTGAAATCAATAGCATATATCTTTACACCTTTACCAAGATTTTACTCAATGCACACAAGTGTATAAGGTGGAAAGTGTCAAAATGCTCAATCAATACATAGTCAAATTCTTACCATAGGCTTGCAATAAAATCACATCGCCACCATTTATGTATAAACTAGAAACAAAAATCCAAAGGTCTTTATACTGATTGTAATCGGGCTTAGATATGGTATGATTGGGATAATACAAAGGGTTAAATTGAAGGAAATTTACTACATAATATAATTCATGACTTGATTATAAATAAACATACAAGTCCTTTCATCGCATCTATTGTAAACTTATTCTTTTTTTTTCCTTCTTTTTTTTCTTTTTTTGATCACATTAAATCAATTCAAGCATTCCATACCACAAATCAACAAATGTTGGACCTTTCATAAATTTCAAGTCTCAACAAGTAAATAACATAAATACCCTTCAAAATTCAAAACAATAAATAGGTCTTTAAAGAAAAAAAGGATAAAGGTTTATAATTTGGGTTTAATTAATGAAAAAGGCTAAGGCTCAACTTGGTTATTCTTAAAGGTAAATTTAAGGGCATTGTAATTTTCAAAGAAATAGGCTAAAGCAAGGTGTTAAATCTAAGTGTCTTCATTATGTCAATGCTTTTAATTTAACAAATATGGTCCCAATATGCATAATAAATGTAAGTTTTAGAATCATCCTATGATACATGATATCACACACATGAAAGAATAACAAGAGCTTTAAAAAAAAGTTTGAAAATTTTGCTCTTAGGCTTAAAACTCACAAAAAAAGGGTATATAAATGTGTTAATAATATGCAATTTCATTCAACTTGAATATTTCAATGATTATGAATAATATGACTTAGAAAACTGATGTATTCCAACCACCATCCTTTTACATACCAATTTAATCAATGTTCAACAAGGAAATATAATATTCATAGACAGATTTAACCAATTCATAATATCAGCTAATAAGATTATAATAAAGGTTATAATAAGCTTGAAGAAATCAGCTAAAGATTCATTAAACCCATCCCTTACACTTAAAATTGTACACTATCCCCAATGTAAATAATACAAGTATATATGAAAGTGACAGGGTTGTTTGGTACTTTTCTGAATGTGACAATTTAGGTTTCAAATGCATTCAATGTTAAACTCATCAAATATTTAAAAAATCAATTAAAAGAATAAAAAATAAAAATAACATTAAAGAAAATAAAAATAAAAGTATCATTAATTATAATCTTAGGAAGGATAAAATAATTAATGGAAAGAAATTAAAAACACACACAAAAGATTAAAAAAAGAAAGAAAATACAAATTTAAACATCTCTTACATCATGTGATCCTGGTTGATCCGAGGAAGATGGGTGCTCCTGGTGATGATCCTGGCTAGGTGGAGGAGCTGTAGATGAGATGCCCGCGCCAGATAGTGGAGGCTGAATATTGACGCCCAAATGGCTCTCAATCGGTCCCATAAACTCTCCAATCTATGATACTGAGGTCTCCAACCTACTCATCCACTCCATCAGTTCCTCCTACTGTCTCTCTAGCCGAGTTATCGTCACTGGTCCAGATGGAACTCCTTTGATGCTCTCCCTCCTATCTGGGATGGTGATGATCGTGGTTACAGTTGAGGTGGCGGGGGAAGCTAGTTTGTTGCTAGCTTCTCCGCTGCTTGTTGCACTCCACCTTCCTGTGCCAGCTCATTAGGCTCCCCAACAAGTCTGTACATAACTCCCATAGGTCCCTACTGTTGAAAAACCATGTGCATGTGATGCATTATTATCAAATTAAGTGCTTTCATAGTTGTCATCTCCCATATCGGTGGTAGCCAATCAAAAATTCCCATCCGTCATGCTATCCTGGTCACATAAGGTCCAACATATATTATGCCGATCTTCTTGTCCTCACTCTAGTGCCAAAAAGAGATATCAAGTAAAGAAGTTTAAAAGATAATTAATAGACAGATTCAACCAATTTGGAATATCGGTTAATAACATCAATAATCAGGATTATAATAAACTTGAAGAAATCAGCTAAAGATTCATTAAACTCATCCCCACACTTAAAGTTATACATTGTCCCCAATATACACAGTATAAGTATATATAAAAGTGAGAGGATTTTTTGGTACTTCCCTAAATAAGACAATTTTTTGATGTCAGATGTTAAATTAAGAGGACTTTACAATGACTAATTTTGATGACAATCAAATAACAATAATGTTAGAAACAAAAGAATGTCTTTGACAAGTG
>JAOTAY010000002.1:28958617-29006373 GCA_025629805.1 Erythroxylum baracoense | reverse complement strand
CAAATCAAATTTCAAACCGAACATCCATAAACCAAACAACACAAATGATAGTTATTTCAGATACACAAAACACAACCAATTCAATTCAATAGTCAAAATTTCAGATCACATTCCAACTCCAACCAAATAATTTCATATACAAACACAACCGAACCCAACCGATTCAGTATATCCACAATTTGACATCCACAATCCAAATTCTAAATTCCAAAATCCCATATCACACATCAACACAAACTCACAACAGTCCAACTCCAACACCTTGCATCATCCAACCAATTCCATCACAAACTCACACCACCGTGCATCATCCAACATTCCAACCAATTCCAAATTTCCAATCCAACTATCCAACACAACAAATATTTTAGTTAAGCATATAATTAAAACCAGAAACAAAAACCAACTTCGGGTCTTGGTCCTCTTGGACGGTTGGACCTTTGGGTGGGTGGCTTCAGTGCGGCGGTTGGATCAGGTCAGACGGTGGCTTCAGACGTGTATCCGGTGGCTTCAGACGTGTCTCCGGTGGCTTAAGTGCGGCGGCTTCGGGCGGATCTGAATGTCGCCTCTTCGGATCTGCGTGGAGGAATGACGATGATGGGAGAAACGACGAGAGCGAAGGAGGCAAGGGAGAGAGAGAGCACTGGCGGTGGCGGTGACGGTGAAGGTAGGACGAGGCGGCGGTGCGGCGCGACACAGAGAGAGAAGAAGAGAGGAGACGCGGGGAGACGACGGAAGAACCGAAGAAGAGTCGGGGGGTTAAAAGTTAAAATTTTTTAAAATTGCAAACAGGTCCCTGACGTTTTAAAATTTTCCGGTACCGGCAGGTATTTTTCGGTACTACCGGTACCGACCGAAAACTACCGGTACCGATGGCTATTAGTACCGTACCGGCCGGTACAGGCCGGTACGGTACGGTATTCACACCGTTGGATCCACTGATACACCCTGGTTACTGATAACATGCCTCAAATACTTCACCTCAACCTTACAGAAACTGCACTTCTCCTTTTTTAAATATAACATATGAGTCCTTAGAATGGAAAATACAGGTCAATATGTTTTAAGTACTCCCCCAAACTTTTACTATATAATATCGTCAAAAAATACCAACATAAACTTACAAAGGTACTTTTGGAAGATTGAATTCATTAAGGACTGAAATGTTAAAGGAGCATTTGTTAAACTAAAAGGCATTACTAGGAATTCATAGTGGCGGAAAGTTGTTTTCTTAATGTAATTAGGATTCATTCTATCTGGACCTCAGGTCAAATTTAGAGAACTTTTCCCCTTACAGGTCATCCAACAACTCATTGATCACGGGTATTGGGAGTTTTTCCTTCACAATTAATTGGTTGAGTGCCCTATAATCCACACAAATGTGTCATAGCCAATCTTGCTTTTTAACCAATAGAATTGACGACGAGTATAGGTTGTTGCTTGGTAGAATCACACCTGAACTCAAAATCTTTGTAATAACCTTTTCAATCTCGGCTTTTTGGTAATGCAGATAGCGGTATGGTTGGGTTGAAACTGGTCCACTTCCTTCCTTAAGCATAATGCACTGATCATAAGGCCTTTGA
The DNA here is from genome assembly GCA_025629805.1 of Erythroxylum baracoense. Lineage (NCBI taxonomy): Eukaryota > Viridiplantae > Streptophyta > Magnoliopsida > Malpighiales > Erythroxylaceae > Erythroxylum > Erythroxylum baracoense. The sequence goes on along the minus strand of JAOTAY010000002.1, from coordinate 29,004,790 downwards.
GGAGGAAGTTTAGAGGGTCCCTTGGAAAATATCCTTGTAATGTTGCGTCAGCTGATTGAATTTTACAGAAGCATCTTGAGGAATTTTAGGAGATAGAGCACCTTCTGGGTTATTCATGCCCAAAGCATAAATTTGTAGTAAATGACCCATATTACCCCTTTTATCTCCTTGTTGAATTGCTCTTCATCAACAATTTTGTTTTCAGGTGCCTTTAAACCTTGTAGCTCCAAGTTCTTATTGTCCACTGTAAATGCCATGCGAAGCTTGGAGAAGTCCCATAAAATGGGTCCCAATGTGCTCAACCATTGAGCCCCTAAAACTACACCATATCCTTCCAGTGGTAATAAGTAAAAATTGACTTTATTTGGAACTCCTTGTACAACCATGTAGACATCCTTCCAAAGACCCTTACTGGATAAATTTTCTCCATTAGCTACAAGAACTTCAAACCTTCCATCACCATTAGGAGCCATACCCATCTTCTTGACAATTTTAGTATTCAGAAAATTATGAGTGCTTCCTAAGTGTATCAAGATCAAAGTTGTTATCCGTTTGTTACCCATCAGGCTTTATAATTGTATAGTTTGTGGGCTATGTGGTCTTGATATTGCATGAATAAAATTTTTAGGTACTCATTTTCCATAGTTGTAACCTCTTCACTGGAATCTCACTCATCTTCATTATCTGAGCAATATGCTTCAAGGAAAAATAATTTTTTGCATTTTTGTCTAAGCCTAAATTTTTCATTGCAATTAAAGCATAAACCCTTTGCTTGCCACTCACCTTACCCAGCCGGGGAGTCTCTTAATAGGTCTTCCAGAATTACTAGGTGTTGTTATTGTTGTTGTAAGTGTCTTCTTAGACTGAGCGGCTTCATACAAGCGAGCAAGGTCTATAGCAACACAAAGTGTATTAGGCTTTACAACTTAAACATCTACTTTAATACCTTCTTTGAGCCTGCTAACAAAACACCCAACTTATTGTACAGGAGACAATCGCCTCACACGAATTAACTGTAATATCCTGGTTTGATTATTGTATTGTGTACTATTCTGCACATGTCTTTTATAAAGTATCTTTATTTATGGTGTACTAGAGTAATTTAAGTATTTAAATGTATTATTGAGGTTATAACAGAGATCACGGATGGACTAGAGATGATTTTGGACTCGGCCAAAAAATTTTTGCAAATTTTTGGCAAACTCTAAAATGCTAAGGAAAAGCCCAGAAATGTGCTTTGGAGATTTAGGTGACACTTTTGAATGAAATCCGAATGATTTCAGCGATATTTAGTGATTTCCATATTAAATTCAAAAATTCTTCCGGGCAACCGAAAAGTTTCCGAATAATTTCAAACTATGATGAAAAGCTACAAAATTAGGACCATATGAACTGAAACGGGTCAAAAAGGAGGTTGTTTTAATAGAATTCGGGTAATCTGAAATTATTGAACTAAAATGCTCTTTTGGAAAATAATGGATATTAATGATTTTAAACCCATTCAAAATTTTAAAAAACGTCCATTCAATAAGTATTGACCCCAAATAGAGTATTTAATGGTAATTTGATGATAAGATGGTTGTGGAATAATTTCTAGATTTAATTCAGTTGGTTTGTGAATTAAATGCATAAGAGGCTATTTTGGCCTTTTGTACTCATTAAGGGCAATTTGGTCTTTTTACATGATATTAGTGGATTGATGAGTCACTAGAGATGACCAATGAGAAAATGGCATATGTGTGATGAGTCATTAGTGATAACAAATAAGATGACATATGTAATCCATTAAATGAGTATAAAAGGAAAAAATTAAGACATTTTGCTTCATTCTTTCACCATAAACGTGAGAGTAATGAGAAAGCAAGGTGAGAGAAAAAAAGGGAAAATAAGAGAAGCCAGTGGTGAAAATCAGTCAAGGAGAGAGGAAGAAGAGTGTAGTCATTTTTTACAGAATTTGATGGTGATTTGGAGGAATCTTGAAGTATTCATCAAATACCCAAAAGATTGGAGGAAAAAGTAGTAAGTTTCCTAGCTTAAATTTCTAATTTTTATTGGTTTTCTTGAGTGAGATGGATGTGTTTAAGATCAATGGTGTCTTGATATTACTTTCATGTTTCTTTGCATGGAATTGGTTGAATATGACAAGAGAGGAACGTGTAGTGAAATTCTATTTTAAGATAATTTAAACTAGTCCCATTTTTTTGGTCGTAACTCGGCCTACAGACCTCTAAATTGTCTGATTCAAATTGGAGATAAGACTTAAGACATAGTACTAAAAAATCCTAAAAGAGACCTTGAACAAATTCTAGCTAAATCATATTGGAATTTGAGATTGAAAATTGTGATCTGATATTGCCCCTATGTTGGAGCAGCTTATGATATTTGGTGCATGTTTCTTAATTTAGAACTTAAAATGGCCTGATTTTGATGATATGAAAACTAGAGACATAGGGAAACAAATGTTTAGAAGATCTCAAAACCTAATTTGAATGTTTGCTATGTGAAAATTAGGGAACAAGTGGAGTTATGAATTTTGGACATGGGTCGTAATCATGACTCGTCATGCATGATCGTGATATGGTGAATTAAATTGGGTGAAATTGTGATTTGAAGAAATGAGTAAGTTAGAATGGGTAAAATATGGCATTTAAGTGACTTTTGAAGTTATATTTGGAAACAGAAAACAATAGGTTAGCTTACAGAAGTAAACAAAAATATGGTTAACGTACGTGTTACATGATTAAATACAAATCTCGAATTCGGTTGTACCAAATATATAGTTTTAATGCCTTATTTCCTAATTTGGAAATAAATGCCTAAGCAAAATGTAGTTTGTGTAGGTAAAGGAGAGGCACCAAACATGAAAGTGTGCTTGAAGATAAGTTCATAAAATAATGAGTGTATTTTAATTGTTTTATATGACTAAATTTTTTGCAAAAGAATTGATGACTTGTGTGTGTAATTTAAATTGAGTTTACTCAAATGGTTTTCATTTGATCACGAAATGAACATTTATGTTAAGTTTTGTGCGAATGATATTTTACAAATGAATATTGCTAGCATAAGTGTATGCTTTAGCGATATATGAGTTTTAATTTGAAAATTAAATTTTATATGATTGGTAGTTACATTGAAATAATTCAATTATGAATCCTCGAATATTTGATTTAGAAAATAAGATGAGCAGTAAATGTAAGAGTTGCTTTTGCCTATGGTACAATGCTAGGCTTTATATATGTTATTATACTGGTATATTTATGGCGTTTAACATATTACGGATAAGCAATGTAGAATTAGCACTGTAAATAGTATTAACCAATCACGGGTAAGCGATGTAGAACTAACTCTATGACTTGTTATGGGTAAAGTGATGCAGAAACAGCTCTGTAACTACCGGTTTATAGCGGTGTTAACTTGTTACGGGTAAGCAATGCAAAATCAACTCCGTAAATAGTATTTAACCAGTTGCAGATAAGCAATGCAGAACCAACTCCATAAATTTAGGCCTAGTGTACCGTATGGTAAAGAAACTAGTGGTGGGCTACGTTCAGTAAGAAAAGTCATAAAATAATAATGTCACCACTATTTATTTTTTAAAAGTAATTTGAGAGGCACCATATAGTACCTATTCTAGTGGTTAATTTATTTTCAGTATAAAAGTTTTCAGAAAACTTATTGCCACTACTGTTATTGTTTAAGGAAAGTGAAAAATGGAAACTTATATCTTATGAGTTTAATGTCGAAAAGCATTTTAGAATTGTATTTCAGAAAATTTAAAATTGTGTTTCACGAAATATTATTTAAGTACCAATTGTTATGATGCACAAATGAATTATTATGACAAGTATTTTACCATGAACTTTACTATTGTATGGGAATATTTTAGTTATGTTGTTAAGAAAAGGTCAATTTTCTTGTAAACTGATTATACTCGCTGAGCTCGTTTAGCTCACTCTTATTTTTATGTTTTTAAACAAACCACCTCAGGTATGCGTATAGGTGCTGCAGTAATTGGGACTCCGTCACAGGATTAATTCTATCGTCAAGTGTTGCTGTGTTTGTGTTATTTTTACTATGCATGTGATATGTTTTAAATTATTTTGGAAAGGATTCAAAAGTGTGATCTTGTAAATGTTTACGAGATTGTAAATATCTTTTACTTAATGAACTACGAGAGCTTCAATCCTCAATAAAGTTTTTAAAATGCTGAGAATTATAGATTTGTGATTGATTGTAATGTAGACCTAAGTTCCTATTTCAGGAGTTGAGATGAATATGAAATATTATAAATGTTTTAAATTGTGTTATGTAGGTTTTTGATCATTTTGAGAATGTCAAAATGTAGTCGTTGTACTATTGAAATTTTTAGTAAAATGATTTAAAAAATCCCCACTGTTTTTTGCATTTTTAACTTTTAAAGTATGAAAGGTTTTTAACAGTTGAACGGCTTGGTTTTGCGGAAACTCTTCAATTGAGTTAGATATCGATTGGAGGGCTACCGTAAGATCATCAAGAGGACTCCTCTCAGGTTCTGAATGGGAAACTCCGAGATGGGTCCTTTCATTAACAGTCTTTCAAACTATGTTTGATACTCCCGAATTGAACCAATTTATTGCAGCTTTGTCAAATCGCCAAAAAAATCTTGATATTAAGTTGGACCATACCTTGCATGAAGTTGATCCTTAAAAATCCTTCCAAGTGACTAGTTTGTCACTGTCTTTCATTAACAGATACCACAATTGCACATCACCTTCTAGACCGAAAGAAGCAAATGGTATCTTCTCTTCTTCCGGCATTTAGTGAAACTCAAAAAATTGGTCCGCTCTACAAATCCAACTTGTAGGATCTTCATCGCTGTTGAATTTTGAAAGATCCAACTTCATCATCTTAGGGACGTAAGACCCCGCTGATCTTATTTCGCCATTCGATCTACCACCTGACCAACATGAGTGAATATTTGATCCTATAGTCTGATCACAATCAGCATTCATTGCAACAAAAACTGTTGCCATGGATTCTTGTAACTCCTTGAACTGTCTCTTTTGTTCCTCCTTCAAGCTTCCAATTTCAAACTAGAGGCACTCGTACTGCTGGTCAGCTATGCCTGGCTCTGATACCAAGCTGTTAAGTGCTCAGTGAACTGAATGGGTTACAGTATATGAATAATTTGAGCTGAGAATATTTTGTACACACAGGGCTCTCACCTCTCTGTTTCCCTTAATCATTCCCTTCTTACATATTTTGTCAATAGGTGAAAAGAAGAATAAAACACAAGGGTTTACTTCGAGGATAAACAATCCTCCCAAGGCCAAAGCTTAATTGCATAAAAATCTCCTCTGAAAATATATGGAAACAAAACTTAAGTAAACTACAGATAACTGACTTCCTAAAAATGCTCCACTACCTCACCACTACAAAGACTCCACTACTAACAACAACTAATTAAAATAAACTTGGTAAAAAAAACACTAAAAGACCCCCAACTTTCACGCACAACCTGGCAGGAATGCAAATTCAACAACTAAGTATTCGAACCAATTACTCTTTAAAGCGCTTTACGATAACTATCCAAGAATTCATTCAAGACTCTTTAACATGAATTTTCTCTTAAAAGTTAACTATGTTAAAGATGATTGAATATATGAAGGATGTCTTTATATAGGTTAACAATAACACTAACTGTTGTTCATGTTTTCTACTAACTCATCAAGATAGTGAAGAGTTGTTTTTTCTTTCATTAATCCCACCAATTTAGTGAAAGGTTATGCCTTTTCGACTACCAACTCTTTTAAGAACATAATCCACTTCGTTGATAAGATATTCGACTGCTTATCCACTACTCAAAGAAGTAAAACAGTGGTTCTAACTTTCATTTTTGACTTCATGTTCTTGTTATGCATGACTTTATCATTTGTCCCTTGAAGACAATTATCTTGATAAGCCTTTGGTTAGGTCGCGTTAGCCATCTTTCTGTATAATTCATCTAAGTATGTCTATGATGTAATTACGTTGCTTTATGACCTAAATTAGTAACAATCCGAACTTTTGTACAAAAAATCTCGCAGATTTCCAAACCTTCAACCTTCTTGCAAACGTCCAGTGTCTCTCGAGCTTAGCACGACTTAATTGCATCATTATTTTTGTTCTTGCATTTGAATCTCACTCTATCATCTTTGCCAATGCATCCTAATGCATGTTAATAGTTGCTTCCTCTCAAACTTGCATCGATATTGACCATTTGCAAAACGTACAAGTTTTTGTCTTGTTTTCTCATCAACTTGTCATCTTCATGTCAATCGGAGTGCCAACCATAAAAAAAGATACCAACATTGCATGATTATGCCATTTTGACATGGGGGTTTAATAAATCATTCCATTAGAAGAATTTGACACCCTTATCGAGATAATCGCTAAGCACTCTTACAAGCATGTTCCTCGTATATTCCTTAGCCAAATTTTTAAGACAATAGAAAGTTTGCTTTTCCATTAATATATATTTATTATTATTTACCAAAATTTTAAGACAAGAGAAAGTCTTCTTTTCCATTAATATATATTTATTATTATTTAGTTTTATTTCTTAGGGGTTGATTGGTTTCGTTTTTTTTTAGTTTTTGGTTTTTGTTTTCAAAATAAAAGAAACAGTCCGTTAAAACTTGTTTGGTCGAGGATATTGCCATTTTTCATTTTCAAAAACAAGAAAACCGCAACCACTTTGCGAAAACCAAAAAATAACGTTTTCGTATGTTTTAAAAACAAGTTTTCGTGTATTTTTAAAACCAGTTTTCATGCTTGCGTCTTCAGTCTCTTCCACTATTAAAAGGTCTTACATATAGAAATTAACGAAACTGCGTCTTCTGCTATCTTTTGCAGCTCATCACATCACGCAAAAGAGAGTCTTATAAGTTTACCTCTTTGTGATGAGGCACAGAACAAGCCTTTTTTTTCCTTTTCCTTCTTCTCTGTTTTCTCCGATGAAGCAGAGTCACCAAAAAATCACAATCACTAACGCCCTCCACCTACTCTCTTTTAGATGACTTCCTCTTGCGTTATTCTCTCCGTCACCTGTTCATTGATCACATTCTTCTCTTTCTTTCAACTCACCAATGGCCTAAGCTCAGGCTCCACAATTGTCGTCGTCTCCGGCTCTATAACTGTTTGCGGCGTGGTTGTGGCGGAGTCCACCCACAGCGTCGTCTGCTATCGAGGTGGCCAGGTCATCGCCATCCAACCCAACGTATCTTTCTCCTCAATCTCTGGCGAAGAAAGCTTCTTCTGTGGTTTTCTTGACGGCGGTTACGCTTTCTTATGCTGGGACGTCATTAACTCCGCTGATTTTGACCCACGAAGGGTCTATAATAACCGCACTGTCTTGGTACAAGACATCGCTGTAGGTGATAATCAAATTTGCACCACCATGAACAGTATAGGTAACGTTATAGGGACTGTTACGTGCTGGAGAGGAAATGAACTCCGACGGCTGACTTTTAGCGATCGGTTTGAATCCAGCTCATGCGGGTTCGGCTTCTGTTGCGGGGCTTTGATGTATAGTAGAAGAATTCAGTGTTGGGGTCGTAATTCAATTGATGTATATGCCTGGATTTCTTTCACTGTACTGAGCTGAAAAATATCATTTGCGAAATTATAAAGGCAGAGAAAGATCTCAAAGTCTACAGGAGTTGTTTAAATACAGGCATTCATCATTGAGAAATGTTATTGAAAGATGTTTTGGTGTTCTAAAAGCAAGATTCCCTATGCTTAAAAACATGTCGAGTTATGATATGAAGAAACAAAAATATATTGTTATTGCTTATTGTGTTATACACAACTATATTAGAATTTATAGAAAAAACGATGAATTATTTGACAGTTGTGTTAAAAATGAAGAACAAATTAGGAAAATTGCAAATGAAGATGTAAGTTCTCAAATAGAGTATAATATTACTCCAGTACAACTTCGAGGTTTGTCTTAGAAGCGAGATGAAATTGCTAAGCAAATATAAAGTGATTATATTAATTCTAATTGATTTATGCTTCTTTTTGTAAATGATAGTATTATTATTTTATTTTCAAGAATTATAATATAATGGACATATTTTATTGATTAGAATGACTTAATATAATTTCTAATTTATGTAATTTTATTATATACAAGTAGTGTGTAAGTTTTTAATAATATTTGATTTACATATATTCTAATCTTAGGATAATTAATTAATTTAAAAATATATTGTATTATATTATAATTATTACACATAAGAGTATAATTACAAAAAAATAAAAACAGGATGATAAAATCAAACATGTTTTTATTTTTAGTTTTTTTTTACAAATTTCAATCAAACAGGTTTTTATTTTTCAGTTTTTATATTATAAATCTCAACCAAACATATTTTTGTTTTTTTAAGGAGAAAAACTAAAACTAAAACAGGAAACAGAAATCAAAAATAACAACAGAAAAACAGAAGTGGAACCAAACGACCCCTTAGATATCAATGAACTTTATGAAATAGTTTTGTATTATCTCTCTGTAAGTCGATTAATATCTCTCCATTTTTTGATTAAATTGTACTAAAGTTACGTATTGAAAGTGACAAACAATATGATACATTCATAAACAAACAAGATCACAAAGAAAGATTGAATCAAACTTTAACAAAATTAAACTTAACTATCGTTAGAAGACTAACAATCTTAGTCAACAATCTTATTCAATTCTGTGGTGTCAAATGGTACCCGTCATGCATGCTTGAGCGAATGATTGGGGAGTGATAACTGCAACCTCGGACATAGGAGGTGAACCAATGTTAGGCAGCCAATCAAAACGCCAACAGGAGTCAAACGTTGGCTTCGTTCACTTTCAACGCAGGATTGGCCAAATTAACTCATCCATACAATGTAGTGTGCATGGTAAATCTGCCGACAGAACAAGGAGTTGTTGAATTGGAATTTGAAAATAAGGAACCAACATCCCATGCACCCTCCTTGTCAAAATTGATTGTTAGCTGATGACGTAGTATCTTTTCATTGACATGGATAGAGAAAATAGGGCTTAAAATAATTGAGGCTTACAACAGGAAAGACTTCAATTGACCAAAGTTGCATGCTTAGCACGGTAACACGGTGCGCAGTTTCAATTCAGCATCTATGCAATGGCGCAGGATATATGTCTAGCGGCTGATATCTCAACTTGTCATTATGAGGCAATGGTCCATCCTACAGAAATTCCACAAATGGAAATTGCATTATAACAACAATTGGTAGCAAACTAAATTTCACCTCCTGGTTAAGATATTAACACTATGCCCACAAAAACACCCCTTTTAAAGAAACTAGCTGGTGCCATGATCAATTAATCAAACGGCAACTATCAAATCGGTATTACACAAATTCAAATAGCAACATTCTAAGTAACTGAGCAAATAGGACACTGAATGGGACAACCCAATGAGAGGCAACTTTATAGGACATAAAACAATTAGCCAACACTGATTTTTGTATTTTTTGTATTTTTTGTATACTTGAGAAATTTTCAATTGTTTCCAATCCGCTACCACATTATTTATGCCAACTAATACCCTCTAAACAGATACTCCATTGTAGCTTAATGTCCACTTGTCCGCATCTTAAAAAGGATAAATGACAAGCCGCAAAAATTATAGGACAATAGTCGGTTTGACATTATTGATTATTCAATCAGTTTACAATACACTGCGTGATCATGCTGCATTTTTTCCTCTCTCTTCCATATTGGCTACATTTGCAGGAAATTCATTAATCAATTTGAGTTCCTTGTTTAGATTCAATATCAATTGAAGTTATAATCAACTTCCACAGAAATCATAAGATATACCTTCTCATCAGTCAATTATACACTACATCAGCCACCATAATGAGAAAGTTAAGTACCTCTTGTAAGTTTATTTGGAAAGGCTTTACAAAATCCTCAAACATTGTTGGAGAAAGTCCCTTCATTATGTCCTCAACTTTCTGACAGGGAAAATAAAGCACATAGTCAGGAAGGACTGCATAAAACACCCAGTTAATACGTCTTGCAATGTCAACCAAACCATATATGATGTTGCTTGTGGGCAGAGCAACTTTCAATGCTGTTGTTTACTGAATGTACAACCTTAGGCCAGACCTAGTACTGGGATCTCTAATAATCGTCCTAAATGAAAATTTTATCATTAACATGAGTTTGGTTATAGGACAAGGCCCAATACGGGAGCAGGCTCCAAGTTACTAAGAGTTGCTCTCCCAATTACCCTCTTTGCTGCAGTGATCTCATGTTTCATGGCGCTATTTCTATGCCAAACCCTTACCGGCATAAAATGATAGAAGAAATTTGATCAAAAGATCCTTCAACATTCATTTGATTTCATCATCTAGGATGATATTAGCCCAATGTAATCTCAAAGCTTTTGGCAGGGATTCAATTACAGGAATGCTCAGAGAAGTGTTGATCCATCTTAATGAAGGCGTAAACAGGGAAATAAGTTTCAAGAATTGTTAAAGGATGCAATGAAAGTCATAAAGACTGAAATATTGTCCACATATTAAAATAATTTGTCAGGGGCCAGCGTCATAATCTAAAATTTGTTAACTTGTCCAAAAGCATGATAAGGAAAAGGGCCTGAATTTGGACTAGCTCCACAACTGGAAAAGAGGAATATTCATTCAGACTTGGAATGGTAAAATCCCAAAGTGAACATTGTTGTAACTAGAAATGCTATACAACAACAGTCATTTTCATCTCCCTAGGTATTACCATGTGAGAACTAGCATAGGAGGTAAAACTAAATTCAAAGGTGCACTAATCACTGCTACAACAAAATACATGATAAGTGGATAAAAAAAAACAACTACAAAAGCAAGAACCTAAACGATTTCAGAGCATCAATAGCAAGACAGTTTTTTGATGGATTATCTTCTCTTCAGCAATAGGTTCAGTCCACCATTAGTTCATTACAACTAAGCTATTAACAAGATATTCAATTACTGTGTCCCTTTAGCAGTTAAGAAGTTATGTTTTCCATCATAAATATAAAAAGCAGTTCACTGTTTGTTAAGGGGCAAAGACAACAGCAACAATTAAGAGAGCTCAATTCAGTCAAAGTGGTCCCCTTTGACCAGGTTCACAAATGTTTCTGTAGAAAAAAGAAAGACGATAAGCAGCCAATTAATTCGCTGTCAACCAATCAGTTATTATATTTCAAATTGTTATTTCTGTTAGCTGTCAGTCTTAGATTTAGATGGTAAAGTTAGTCAGAATTATCTGCAAGTTCCCAGATAGAAGTAGTTGTTTAGGAGTAGTTTTGCGATAGGAGTCGATTAGAATAAGTCAAGCTTGTAATCTAGTTTAAATAGGGAGTTACGATCCAAAATAAAACAAGCATGATTCTACAAACAAACTTCCAGTTTCGAGATCAAAGGGTTCTCTCTTAGTGACCTCATATTTTCTATTCTTTCAAGATAGGTAAGGAAAAGGTAGGAAGACACCTAAATGCAGCTTGCAATTAGAGCTGATGGGTAATTTTAGGGTACAACCTCCTATAACTAGATCACAAACAAGGGGCCATAACAACCTGGTACCAGAGCAGGAGGAGGTTATGAGAGACTCCTGTACTCTTTAGCAGCAAATTGAAGCCTTCATGGCTATAAAAAATCAAGAAGATCAAGCACAAGGTACAGATAAAATAGAAAAAGACAAGAATGTTAATCAAGCAAGATAAAACAAAGTTATAGCCGAACTGTAAGAAGTTATTTGTGACCTGGCAGCAAATAGATTTGAAGGCAAGGAAACAAGTATGAAAGTAACAATCATGATTGTCGATAAAGGGCTGGATTGGAAAATCTGGATTGAGGAAACTTTGTGCCGAGATAATCCAGATCAGACTTTCCTTGCTTTGATGGTTATTTTAACACTTTGGAATGGTTAAATCGATGTAAACACTACTTGTATACACAGATATCGGCAATGGAAAAGGTGGGATTTATGCAAGATGCATTCTTACAAAAGAAATAAACCAGAAAATCATCTTGATTACGGGGCAATTAAGAAGCGGTCATCTTATTTGGAAGTCTATGATTTTCATACTTCCTAATGACTCTATATTGAGCCCATTTAAAGGGCATTACAATGAATAAGAAAGCATGCAGAATTTTCTGTAAAAGTAATTGATAGAAAGCTTGTCAATACAACAAACATAAGGTCTAGAAAGGGGAAAAACTCTAGCAATGTGAGTCATCCCGTGACTAAATGCTACACAAAAACACATCAATTTGGTATTAATCTGGTGTTAGAACTCTAGCTGAATACTCTAGAGTTGTGTTGTATTGATGAGTGATAATATAGGAAGTATACTGCTATTACAATATCCAGAGCTGAATAAGCTCCTCAGGGAGAATATTTTCTCTCTATCTATAATATTCTTTCTATCAACTGACTGAATACCTCGTTCTCTCTCTGCCTGTCACGTATAAGAGGAGAAAGAAACAATCCAATCAGAGGCAGCCAGCACACTATTAATAATCAGCAGGGTCAACAATAAAAGGAGAAAATTGTCATTTCCAGTAGGTTGTTACAGAGAATATTATGAGTTGTGGCAGATGTATTTTGTGTGTCATGAATATCTATAAATAGTGACATCTGTAAACAATTAGTTTTTTATCAATCAACAAATATATCTTTCTCTCGAGAATTCTCTATTTGCTCTCTTTATCTTTGTCTCTGACACTGCCCCCTCCTTAGCTACCCAGCCCGTACATTCAGTTATTTGTTTCCCTTTCTACCCATTCTGCCCCCTCACACTACTAACTAACTTTTGCATTATTACCCACAGCCCCCTCTCTCTTCTTCCTCGAGTACACTCTCCATATCCTAGGTTTATTATTATTGATCCTAACATCTGGCGTCATGGACGACTATATAGATTTGTCAAGTCAAATGGATGCCATGGACGACTATATAGATTTGTCAAGTCAAATGGATGTGTTCATGAGAAACATCGAGCAGAGGCAAGAATACCAGCAGTCCAACAAACAGTTCTTGAACTCACAGCTGGAGGAGATTCTACAAGAGCTAAAGGGGCACAATAAGAACAATGAGTTGAGAAACAACAGTAGTACCTGTAGAGTCCAAAGGGAGGAAAGAAGCGTTGGGCAAAGCCAGAGGGACTAGTGTTCTTAGGTATTTTAAATTAGAATTTCCTTCGTATGATGGTATTGATGACCTGTTGATTTAGATACACAAGTGTAAACACTTCTTTGAAAATCAGTGAAAGCCTAAAGCAGAGAAGGAAGGGCTAGCAACAGTTCATCTTAATAGGGAGACAGGAGACAATTGTGGTTTTACCGGGTGCAGCAAGAAGAGATAGATATGGATTAGGTTCAGTCCGCCTATGAGCCTCAATCCCCTAGCTAAATTGGCCAACCTAAAGCAGATAGGAATGGTGAAGGATTATTAGAAGTTCTAATCTTTGCTAGCCCAGACTATAGAGCACACTAAAAAAGCAACATATTAGCCTATCCACTGTTGGTCCTGTGGAAGAGTTGCAAGTAGAAGTAGAATTGCAGCAACCGAATAGCTTAGGAGCAACTATGAATATAGCCCGCACTTAATAAGGTATTAAGGAGCAACCAGGTTGTTTAATGAAGGAATCTTAAGGCAACACCTACTGGGAGCAGTTTGAAAATAGCCACTAAAGGGACAGCTACAGAGAAGGAAAATGTTTTAGCAACATTCAGTATCCAGAGCACAAGTACACTCTTTTTTTAAGTTAACCAAGGAAAAGACGGAGGAGCGAAGGTCAAAGGGGCTTTATCTCAATTGTGATGGAGCATTCCACCAAGGACATAAATGTAAGTTCGTCTGGGTAGAATTGGTAGAATCCAAAGAAGATGATGAAGGGCCAAGATATTTGGGTTTCCCTAAGTTTGAGTTTGAGGACAAGCTCTTTGTCCAGGAGGTAGTAGTGATACGCAAGATGTATTCTTGGGAAAGAAATATACAAGAAGATCATATTCATTAAGAAGCCATTGCAATGCTTATCTTGTTTAGGTAGTGATCATCTTATTTAGGAAGTCTATTATTTTCATAAATCTATTTTCAGTTGGATAAAAACTTGGCATATTCTTGTTCAATTTTACTTCCTAAATACTCTATTTACTAAGCCCATTTAACGGGCATTATGATAAATAAGAAAGCAGTCAAAATTTTCTGTAAGAACAGTTGACAGAAAGCTTGTTAGAAAGGGAAAGAAATCTAACAGGGGAAAAGAGGATTTCACTATGAATCATCTCATGACTAGGTCATACACCAAAACATATCACCCTCTTAGAAGGAGACACCCAGTTGTGGTTTCTCAACTTGGAAAGGGATTGGCCACATTTTTCTTGGGAGATTTCAAGGCCAATTGTAATTTGTGTTTTGGGCCGCCAACTAGAAGCAATAAAATAGGAGAGCTTAAAAACTTCAGCAAACCTGCACAGTAGAAGATTACCAGCGATGCTTTGAACGTTCCAATAGTCTTACTTAAGAACAAGAAGTAAAATATTTTCATTACTAATTTTCAATAAGAGTAGAGACTGAGATACAAAATCCTCAAGATTTGACTAGCATGGTGAGTTATCCCATGTTGTATGAATGTCATGGAAATATATATTGAGAAGAACCAATTGACCAACGAAGGAATACAACAAATAATAATCTACTAACCTATGGACACCTTTGTGAAGTGACTAAATAGAGTCTTGATGGAGAAAAGAAAAGTAAAGGGACTTTATTACAATTGTGATGAGCCCTACATAGCAGGGCATCAATGTAAAAGACTCTTTTGGTTTGAGAAGGTGTGCAAAAGAGCTTAAAGTCTATAGAAGAAATAAAAGAGAAAAAAATAGTCAACCACAAGCTTTAATTTGGTGGGATGAAGGATAGATATTGAGTAGACAACAAACACAATAAGCACTGAAATTTAGATTATGTTATGATTCCTTATTACATAAGAAGTAATAGTGAGTTAAATATGTTATTCTATTTTACATATATTATCCTAGTTGATTAAGATTCAAATTTATAGAAGCTTTATAAAAATAGGATTTAAATTTGTTAAGAACCCCTTTTTACTAGAATAAGGTTTCTAAGAATTTCTCTATAAATATGTGTATACTTAGTCATTCAAGAATAACAATCTTGAATTTTTTCTACAAACTTGAGTTTTCAACTAGAAGCTGTGATTCGCTCCTCTAAGATTGAATCTTAGCACTCTTAGAACCTAGGAGCCATTCCTAGTTTCCTACACTCCATTTGTTACTCGCTAAGTTCCAACAACCAAAACCCTAAATTATAGCCATATTAAACCTAAATTGTAGCCATATCAAATCCTGAAATCCTAAGCCTAAATTTCCAACAATCAAACCCAAAGAACTCAACTATACCAAATCTGAAATTTTAGCAGTCCAAACTGAAATTCAAACCTAAAACTTGATATTCAAGTAGCCTATTACCAATTTTGTGAGTTTTAGCTACTAGTTAATACTTCTTCTATTTATCCTACATCAATTTGGTATCAAAGCTTTGGTTCACAATGGAGACACGTAGCAGAAGAGCCTATAGAACAATGCTCAACAACCAAGAGCGAGATGAAATACTTTTGAGAATTATAAAAAGATTGGACATTAATGAATCTCGATCACAAGCTGCTCCAAGAACCAGTCCAAAAAAAATCATCAGACAACAAACTACAGGAGATGATGAAGGTGGAGAAAGTAAAATCCAAGATGAAGGGGTTGAATAGTTTCAACAATGAGTGGGATTAGGAAATCAACGCCTACCAAGAGATCCAAGACAAAGAAACCAATCAGCAGCAGATTGACAGGGCAAGCTAACCTTTAGAGGCCGTGATAGAGTTGAAACACACAACATACTCGATGATGTTACTAAGAAAGTGCGTGTTGAAGCCCCTGATTTTATAGGGAAGACGGATCCGCACCTGTTGTTGAACTGGACAGCAGCAATGGATGATTTCTTTGACCAATACCACATATCAGAAGATTGAAAAGTTTGATTCACAGAGATGAAGCCAGTTGGACACACTAAAATCTGGTGGAAACCGATAGAGGATAGAATTCGAAAAACAGGCCAACCACCAATTGTTGATTGGGAAGAGATGAAGTTAGGTTACCAAAAAAATACTTACTATTCCACTATCAAGAAGATCTTCAAGATCAACTCACAAGACTTAAACAAGGGCATAACTAAATACACAAAAATATTTGAACTTTTTATCCAGTGAGAGGGGATGAAGTTGGAGGGACGACTTATCTCACTTCAAAAATGAATTAAGGGCAAAAATTTGCAAAGAGCTATTAATAAAAAGAATTTACAACCTTGAAGATGCATATCACTTGGCTTTAAGAGTGAAACAATACCTACGACAACAAGTAACTAAAAAGTTACAAAGTTAAGTTGGGGAGTTCGGCGTGAAGAGAACTACAATGACGCAAAACTTTAGACCATCACTTAATGCATCAAAATTTGTACCACAGGATAACTGAAAAACTTTTCAATGAGCTGAACCTAAAAGCAAAGCCAGAGCTAAGACTGGGATGAAAGGAGGCAATAGTGACAAGAAGTGCTTCCGACGCAAAAGGAGGGGCTACTTTGCTGATGAATGTACAAATAGAGGTTTGTACATGATGGAAGAGGAAGAAGAGGAAGAATCTGACAAATATTTGTGTGAACACGAAGCTGAAGAGGAGTTGGAAGGAGACTCTAGTAACAAACTAGCGAGTCCTACAAATCTTAATGTAGTGAGACACATATGTATGACCCTTAAGGTGAAGGAATTAAAGAATGGCTTCGTACTACTATTTTCTTTACCCAAGTTATATGCGAAAATAAAGTGAGCAAGCTTATCATTAATCGAGGAAGTAATCTGAATATGGTATCAAAGAATATGGTGAAGTGATTGAATTTACTTATGGAAAAAAAATCCACATCCCTATAATGTTGCTTGGGTGAATGATAGTACTATACCGGTCGCTCAAATGTGCTTAAAGTCTTTCAAATTAGAAATACATGAGGGCTTTGTTTGGTGTGATGTCATTTCTCTAAAAGTATCACATTTTACCTGGCCAATCATGGCTTTATGATCAAGATGTGCAGCACTTTGGAAAAGCAACATCTATCAATTTATATTACATGAAAAGAAGATAATTTTGAAGCCTATGAAGGTAAACAAAGTATAAAAACAAAGAGGAAGTAACAAGATAGCCATAAATTCCAAGAAAAAACCTCTTAATATCCTTAAGGAGAGAGAATTTGAAGCTATTAGCAAGGAGAAGGGAATTGTGTTTGAAATGGCAGTGAAGGAAGTAACAAAAACAGCCCTAAAACACCCCTCAAAGAAGTGGGTTAATTGCTAGCTGATTTTTTTAGACCTTACATCGGATGAATTGCCAGGTGAATTACCACCTTTACGAGATAATCAGTATCCTACTAATTGGTATCTGGATCTACTCTACCAAATCTTCCAACATATCGCTTAAATCCTATTGAGAATCAAGAGTTGAAGAAACAAGTGGAGGAGTTGTTGAAAAAAGGATTTATGTAAGAAAATCTTAGCCTTGTGCAATTCTAACACTACTGACTCCTAAAAAGGATGGTTGTTTACAAGGGATAAGATCAGATTCTCCATTAGCAATTTGAACTGCGACTTATGTAATGCGGAAATGGAAAGTTTGGAACACCTCATGATTAGATGCAGGTATACCAGACAAGTACAGGATCGGTTACAGAATATACTCAACGTGGCCCAACCAACGAATTCTTGAAGTGAAACTATTGCTTGGCTGGGAAAAATTGGAGTGCATAATGCGGCTGATCTCAAAGCTATCAGGTTAAGTTGGGCAGCCTTGGTGTACTACATATGGAAAGAGCGCGATTGCAAAGTATTCAAACAAGAAAGTAAAAGCAGTGAGATGGTTTTTCAGACCATCTTCCTACATTGCAGATTGGCCATGTTAGCCAAACGAATAGCTACAAATCTAACAAGTAGCATGAAGGGCAGATGGGAATTGGAGTAATGCTAGACTAAGTGGTCTCGCAAGTTCCCTCAATCTCAAGATGTAGACGATTACCAGGAACCATAAATCTGTGTAATCTAGATTCTATGGATTATACCAGTTTTGTCCTCTAGATTGTATATATACTCTTACAATGAAATCTATTAATTTTCGGAAAAAAAAAAGGATGTGTATTAATCATTTGGCGATAAATAAGATCACAATAAGGTATAGCTTTCCAATACCTCGCCTTGATAATATGTTAGCTATGTTGACTGGAGCTACTATCGTTATCGAGATAGACTTACAAAATGGATAACATCAAATTATAATTAGACCATGATTAGATGCAGGTATACCAAACAAGCCTGGGATCGGTTGTAGAATGTACTCAACTTGGCCCAACCAACAGATTCTTGGAGTAAAACTATTGCTTGGCTGGGGTAAATTAGTTGATCTCAAAGCTATCAAGTTAAGTTAAGCAGCCTTGGTGTACTACATATAGAAAGAGCGCAATTGCAGAGTATTCAAACAAGAAAGTAGAAACAGTGAGGTGGTTTTTTAGGTCATCTTCCTACATTGCAAATTGGCTATGTTAGCTAGAGGAATAGCTGCAAATCTGACAAGTAGCATGAAGAGCAGATGGGGATTGGAATAATACTGGACTAAGTGGTCTCACAAGTTTCCTCTATCGCAAGATGTAGACGATTACTAAGAACCATAAATCTTTGTAATCTAGATTCTATGGATTATACTAGTTTGGTTTTGTCCTCTAGATTGTATATATACTCTTATAATGAAATCTATTAATTTTCGAACCAAAAAAAAAAGGATGGAAATTGGCGAATGTGTATTAATTGTTTGGCGATAAATAAGATCACAATAAGGTATAGCTTTCCAATACCTTGCCTTGATAACATTTTAGATATGTTGAATGGAGCTACTATCGTTATCAAGATAGACTTACGAAATGGATAACATCAATTATAATTAGACCTAGAGATGAATGGAAAAGAGCATTCAAGACTAACAAGGGACTTTATGAATGGATGATGATGCCATTTGAACTCTATAATGCACCTATCACTTTTATGAGAGTGATGAATCAAGTGTTTCAACCATTTATAGGCAGATCTTTGGTGTATTTTGATGATATATTAATATACAACAAGCCTAAAGAAGACTACCTATTACATCTACAAGTCTTGAGAGTTTTGAAGCAAGATACACTTTATATCAACTTAAAGAAGTGTTCTTTAATGTAATCAAGTGTTGTATTTTTTGGGTTTTATTGTATCCTATATAGAGGAGGTCAATCCCGAGAAGATTAAGGTCCTCCTTAATCGGCCTATTCCAAATAATGTGCATGAGACATGAAGTTTCCATGGTCTAACAACATTTTATAGGCAATTTATTCGTAATTTCAGCACCACATTACTGTCTGAAGAAAGGATAGTTTTGTTGGTCAAAGGCAAAAACTAAAGCTTTTGAAGAAATCAATAAAAAGATGACTGAATCACCTATTTTGCAACTTCCAGATTTTTATAAAGTATTTGAAGTTGCTTGTGACACATTTCATATGGCAATTGGAGGTATGCTCAGCCAAGAGGAACATCCAATTGCTTACTTCAGTAAGAAGTTAGGTGAAGAGAAACAACAATCCTCACCTATGATAAGGAATTTTATGCAATAGTACATGCTCTTTACAATTCGTGTCACAATCTCTCATACAATGAGTTTATTCTATACTCAGATCATGAATCTCTTAAATACTTCAAGCATCGAACAGAAGTTGAGAATAAGGCAACAGATGCATTGAGTAGAAAAATCCATTTACTTAAACACTTTGGCAGTAGAAGTTGTGGGGTTCAAGAAAAATATGTTTCAGATCGAGATTTTGGAATAATCTATTCAAAATTTACAACTGAACAAAGAGATCATCACTTTCCTTTTGTCATCCATGATGACTACCTTGTTAAAGGAAATCAAATTTGCTTAGCCAATACTTTTATAAGGGAGTACGTGATTTGGGAATTATACAACACTTTGGAAAAGAAAAAACTTTAGTAATGGTTGAAGATCGCTCTTATTGGCCCACTTTAAAGCGGGACGCATCTAAGGTCATACGGCACTGTCAAACATGTCCATTAGCTAAAGAAAAGAAACAAAATTTTGGATTATACATACTACGTCTATGCCTCATGAACCATGGCAAGACATAAGTATGGATTTTGTCTTCGAAACTCCTAAAACTATAAGAGGTTATGATTCTATTTTTGCAGTAGTGGATAGGTTTTCCAAGATGAGTATTTTCATTCCATGTTCCAAAATTTATGATGCAGTCCATATTGCTAAAGTATTCCTCAAAGAGGTTTTACATCTCCATAGATTAACTTCAACCATCATTTATGATCGTGACGTGAAGTTTATGAGTTACTTTTAGAAAACCCTATGGAAAACACTGAACAATAAGCTTCAATTTTCAAGTTCTATCCATTCAAAAATTAATGGACAAACGGAGGAGGTCAATAGAAGCTTGCGAGATTTGTTAAGATGTTTGGTTGGAGAAAATGTGAAAAATTGGATCCTAATTCTTCCTATGATAGAATTTGCATAAAACGGTTCTATAAATTGGTCAACTGGTAAGAGTCCTTTTGAGATATTTTTGGGAGTTCAACCAAGGAAGCCTAGTGATCTGATTCCTTTACCACAAACAACAAACAACAAACAGCACGATTTAAGTGTTGGACATCTTTGATAAAGTAAGCCAAAAGATCACAATCAACAACTTATCTTATAAAGAACATACTAATCAAAATCGTCGATTGATCGAATTCAATGAAGGGGATATGATGTTGGTTAGGATTCATCCAAAGCATTTTCTGAAAGGGAAATATGACAAATTTCATTCATGAAATGTTGGACCTTATAAGATCATCAAGAAGATAAGTGCTAGTGCTTATGTTTTGGAATTACCAAGTAACGTAGGAATTAGTCTCATCTTTAATATTGCGGACCTTAACTATTTATCATGGATATGATGATACACAATCTCCTATTGCAGCTGTGAGAATTCCAACCATTCCCCATTTTAAAGAGGAGATGTTCTTTGTGAACAAATTGTAGCCACAAGAGATAGAGAATATCGACAATTTCTTGTTAAGTAGAAAAGAAGACCAATTTCTGTCAGTTCTTGAATTTTAGAATCTGAATTTTAGAAGATGAACTCAGAGTTATATGATTAGTATCTGTCACATTCTACGTTACGGACAACTTTAGACAAGCCACAGAGAATTAATGCAGAAGAGTTTAAAGTCTATAAAGAAATTATAAAAAAAATTAGTCCTACACAAGCTTTAATTTGGTGGAATGAAGGTTGAAAATTGAATAGACAGAAAAGACAATAAGGGCTGAAATTTAAATTATGTTAGGATTCCATATTAAATAAGTAGTGGTGAAATAAATATGTTATTCTACTTTAGATATGTTATCCTAATTGTTTAGGACTCAAATTTCTAGAATTTTTATTAGAATAGGATTTAAATTTAAATTTGCTAGGAACCCTTTTCTACTAGAATATGAGTTCTAAGAACATTATAAATATGTGTATACTCAGCCCTTCAAGTATAACATGCCTGAAATTTTTCTACAAACTTAAGTTTTATATTTTCTTCTAAGCCTATCCTCCATTTTTTGTTACTCACTAAATTCCAGCAATCCAAAACCTAAATTCTAGCCATATGAAACCCAAATTCTAGCCATATCAAATCTTGAAATCTTAAGCCTAAATTTCTAATAATCAAACCCAAAAAATTCAACTATACCAAATCTGAAATTTTAGCTGAAACCTAAACCTATAACTTTATATTCTGGCAGCCTATTACCAATTTTGAGAGTTTTAGCTGCTAGTTAATACTTCTTCCATTTTTCCTACATAAAAAGGGCAGGAAGCGATTCTCATCAACCAAACATAGTATTTAAAGTTTTTCTAGTACATTGACAGAACAAAATGAAGGAAAAACCTGAATGACTTGCAACCTAGACAAGAAACATTAGAAGAAATTAAGGAGTCGGTATCCATCTTTACGGAATGAGATCAAGCATAGGCATGGCAAAAAGTCTTAAGCCTAGCCAGGTCAACAAGCTAAGATCAATTTGACCAAAGTTAGGCTCAAGAAATTTTTTTATCCCAACAAATTATAAGAAATTAGGTTGGCCTTACTCAATTTAACGAGCCAAAACATGTTTGACTGGGTGTTAGACTTGAGGATCAAAATATTTCTCATGCTCAGGCTCGGGTCTTATGGTGATCAGGACTCAAACTGACCTACTGCCATTCCTAGTCAAGCCCATTTTTAATGGGGAAAGTGATGTTAAGGAAAACAATAGGAGCAACAATTGTGAGCCCAATTTAGTTAAAGTGGTCAAAGGTCATTTCTCACGTTAGAAAGAAGAAAGATTAGCAACCAATTAATTAGTTGTCGACCAAATACTTGAGGCTTGTTTGATTCCACTTTTGTGCTTGTTTTATTCTACTTTTGTGCTTAGTTTTCTATTTCGATTTCAAATTCATTACAAAAAAACTTATTAAGTTTTTATTTTTGTAACTTATGAAAATCACAAAAAATAGTTTTGATTTTATGTTTTTATTTTCTTGTCATAATTTGATTTTAAAATTAACTACATAAACATTATTTAATTATTCAATATTAATTATTAATAAGAATTGTGATTATATCCAATAATTTTAATTTTATAATTATTTAAATTACAAATTTTAAACAATAAAATTTTTGAAAAGATAAAAATATTTTCAAACTTAATAATTAATAAATATACTTTAAATTTAAAAAATCTTAAAATATAATTTTCAAATTTTCTCAAATAATTATTTAGTAAATAAAAATATTTTAGAAATTAAATATTTAATTCTAGATGGTAACATTGATTTTCAACGATTAAAATATATTTTAATAAAAAAATATTAGTTTTAAAAAAACTTTATAAATTTCTTATTTACATAATTATTCATTTTTAAAAAAATAAGATAAATTTATTATTAATGTTTACTAATAAATATTATATGATATTTTATAACATAATTAATTAATTAATCTTAAATTATTTTTCTAATTTTTATTTAGTATTTATTATTGTTAATAATAAAAGTATAATTATATTGATATTAACAACACAAAAAAAAGCAAAATTAAATGACCTCTTAATTATCATTCTATTTCAAATTATTGTTTTCGTTAGCTGTCAGTTTAGAAGTTGTCGTTCTCAGATTTAGATAGTGAAGTCAGCCTACGTTATCTTTTAAGCTTCTAGATAGTTGGAAGTAGTCGCTTCCTAATAGGAGTCTAGTAGAATAAGTTAGCTTGTAATATAGTTTAAATAGGGAGTTCTCATCAGAAATACAGCAAACATGACTCTACAAATGATCTGATTTTGAGATTGAAGAGTTCTACCTTAGCTCTTTTTTTCTACTCCTTCAAGATAGGTACAAAGGGTAGGAAGACACCTAACAAAGCTTGCAACCGAAGCTGCTGGGCGCTTTTAGGGTACAAGCTCCTATTACTATATTACAAACAAGGCCACATTACAAACAAGGCCACATTACAAACAAGGGCACATAACATCGTCATTGACAAATCAAACGATCGTCAAAGGAAATGTAATGAACAAAATTTCACTAATGAAAGATGATGGTCAGTATCTATCAGAATAGAGAATAAAATCACAAGAAAGGTGATAACAAAGACAGATCTTGCTTCAATGATTTTATCAAAATATATACTCACACTAATTTTCGCAAAAAATATAAATACTCACACCAAATGTGGAACTAAAACTGGATTAGAGATAAGTACATTAAAATAATTAAAGATGCATCATAATGTGATAGTAAAGTATGAGGGAGAGCAATGTATGCATAGGGCTTGTGGAGTATATACCAATCCAGTTATCCTTGACTTTTCCAGCAGTTCCCTGGTAATCACATCGAGTATGTGCATGTTGTCTCTCAATCCCCTCATTGCAAGTTCTTCTGTCTCTTCAACATACTACACAAGTATCTAAGTATCACTGTTTAATCAAAGGCTAAAGATTTTGCATAGAAGAAGCAGATAAAATAGTCAAAATCTTGCAAGGGTTAAGCCTTTCTCCATAAGGGTAATCCATATGGGTGACTTAAGTAAATGTAAATGTCTATTATTTTCTATTTCAGCTCTGTTCAGCGCATTTCAGCAAAGCTTTTAATATACAGCAACAAACTATTTATTAAACAGCATGAAAGACACCAAGGAGTTACCAAAGTTTCAATACCTTAAACTCACAAGATTGTTATCCCTTTTAGCTAGTTGGCGAAGAAAGTGATAAACCTTGACAAGCCTCCGGTATTCATACTTTGTAATACAGTAGGCTTCATTTGATACTAGAGCACTAGTGAAGTACATAGTTTGTGTCGTCTATATAATTGACGCAGAATAAATCATGAAGTTGTACTAACTCCAATATTTTCAAATATTATTTTTCATTTGAGATTACTATGTTCCATCTTAAATTTGACAGTAAACTATCCAGTTTCTATGTTTGCATAGTTCTTATTACTGGGATTAAATTCTGGTTGATGTCAAACTGCAGATAAAACATTGATGTTTTATCGTATTCCATTTGTCAAGTAGAAGAAAGATTTTATAGCCCTATTGGTATATAATCCTTATTTACTCTCCTTCTTTAAATCTCTCTGGTCTTATTTACATCCGCTTGTTGTCTGGGAAATTATTCACACTGTACGACTGTATCTCTTGCCTTAAGTTCTTCCCCCAACCTCACTAATAAATATGCACTCACTATGTAGCAATAAAGGAATGAGCACAAAGTGAATACTTACCCTTGTCAATTCCCGTGTAAATAGTTCAGACACTTCAACAGTCATATCAGCAGGAATAACGTAAGGATCATCCCACTGACACCATGAAGGATATTAAACAAGAATCAAATAGCCACATCAGGTTAACAAGTGTAATGCACTTGAAACTAGACAAGAAGATAAAAACATGCCTTATATTTAATCAACTGCCCATCAGGACTATCAGGTCGATCCATTAGTCCAATTCTTTTAATCAAAGCAGTAAGGCCCAACCTTGGATTTTGAGGACTGATTACCATCTCTCTCGCAATCTGATATAATGCCAGTCAATAACAACAATATGATAGTCTAATTATTTATTTCAGTAGAACCAAAACAATGATACTGTAATTATTTCCAGTGACATACAGCCATCTTAAAATGCAAACAGCAATCCTAATAAATATTATGTTTATTCTTTTATTTAGCTTCAATAATTATTAAGAGAAAGATGTCGGAAGAATACCATTGCAGACTGCAAAAATAATTGGGAACCAATTAGCGGATGATCGGTTGAACCAAGATAGCAAAACACCTTGTCTTTATCAAACAAATGTCACCAAACTTACCTTGGTTATCTTTTCAAGATCATCACTGCCTCCATCAGTAACGTCATTACCAAACACAAGATGTTCAGCACAGTGTCCACCATGAGCTACCACCATTTGCATCTTCATATATCCAAAAGTTGTGTAACCTTGGTCTATCATGTCTTCTCTCGGATAGAACACAGATATTGCAGTTTCCTACTCATGTTGAAACAGGAAAACAAAAAGTAACCCAAAAACAAGTTTCAGTGGAATTGAAATGATACAATAGTATACACGTGAGTCCAGCTATTAGAAGAAATATTTCACCTTGCCACCAGGAAGTAGCTGAGAAAATGCATGCCAATCAAATCGTGGAAACAAGTGAGCCAATAATATATGACCAGCTTCATGAACAGCAAGAAGCCTCTTCTTTTCAAATGACACCTAGAATGTAATGTAACCTCAATGATAAGTTCTTGACCAAAAGAAGGTAAAAGTTTCACAAAATATGTGCGAGCTTTCAGTTTTTTTGATTGCATGTCTCAAATGAAAATGCACTTTCATTAGATTTAGATATTACAATTTTTTTCCTCGGAGACATATCAAGACCTGCCACTCATATTACGATATATTTAAGTGATGCAGATCCAATGCTATTTTCTTTTTCTTGGAATAACATCCCATATTTTGGGTCAAGCCTGTCCTTTTCCTACTTTTATTTAAGTATTTGACATTAAAATTTTTCTTTCTTTTTCATGAATTGAAGAAATAGGATTGAAAAAAGTGAGATAACTGTCAGAGATAGCAAAACGGGAAAAAGGGAAAGGGAAAAATGGAAGCAGAGAAAATCCAAGAGCCACACAACAGAAAAAACAAAAGATGCGAAATACTTTATTGCCATATTTCTGATAGAACTTGTCGAATTTGTACACAACAGAAAACAGAAACACATGAAGAAAAGCAATCTTGCTTTAAAACATCTGCAAGTTCTGCTCTCTAAGTGATATAAATTCTAGCGTCAAGGATTCATAGAAAATTGAAGGAAGATTTATAATAGTGAAAGAGTGGATTGGTATTTTAATACAAGAGTCCTCCCACAACTGATGTAGTCTCTACTAACTATTGTTAGGCAAGAGTAAAAAATAAACTCTAGTGATGGACAATTAAAAATTGCGAGAAAGAAATAAATTGTATCATTAGATGGAATTGTGCCCAATATAGAGAAGCTTTTACAAGTAGTATGTCTTTTTATGCAACTAAATTAAGTTCCCAAACTGCTTTGCGATGCCAGTAGACACAAAATTTGAAAAGATAATAGCCAATCAGGACAATATAGTCAGCCCTATGCCAAATAACAAAATTTCTTCTTTGAGAACCCATCAGAAGCTAGTTAGGGACTATAGAATCCATTCTTTTTTTTGGATTTTGTTATATCAATCTTAAAGTTAAGTTTTATTTTAATGGTTTCCTTTTACTCTATAAGCTATTGTAATCTGCTTTGCTTCTAACAAAGGTACTCTCTAAGGGTATCACTCACTAACTCATGTAATCAAGAGAATCAAATTCTCCTAAAAATTAACCTCTCCAGAGTATTGAACAAGAGATTTACAACTCCTAGTGTCTTGAGAAAAGCATTAGCCTCATACTAATACGTTCTAGAAATCACTTCTAGTGTTTTTGGGGTCTCCTGAGGGTAAAAATCACAGAAAGAATCCATCAAGATTCCAAACTGAAAATACTGAATTCAGAAAAATGAACTATGACTGTTCCTGATAAATCTGAAACAATCAAAAATGTAGAGATCCTATCAATAAAGCCTTATCAAACAAGGACTCTTAAATTCAGCTGTCTCTAATAGGTATTGGTTGATTTCTTTTTACAAGGACAACCTAAAAAAAAAATACAGTTCAACTTTTAGAAAAGAAAACTAGCAGTTAGATTAGCTACACAATGAACAGTAGTCAAATGAACTGTGCAGCTTAACCCTCAGACAGTTCTCATCCTCCATCCTTCCCACAATATTATGGCTTGGGGTAGGGATACCTAGCTTTCTTATTTCTTTTGGGGACCTTAATCTAATTTCTCTCACATGGTTCATAAAATATTCCTATTAGCTAGGTTATCTTCAGAATCATTCTTCCACGGATGGTGATTCATGGCTTATGTAAGTGTTGCAGCGGTTACCCAACATCTCGACCATCACATAGCAATTCAGGGGACTAAAGGCAGGTCAACCTATACAGGAATGCCACTGCAATGTATATACTTGGACGGAGTAGGAGATATTTTCTTGTCTTAACATATTGGCTTATAATTTTCATCCTCAGTCATATTTCATTAAGGGAAGGTTTAAGGATCTTTATGACATATCACATCACTGAAGTTAGCATGAATATGCATGAGATGTTCTACAAGGCCACCATGTAAAATGATAGAACTTTGTGAATCTACTTCATACAATTTTTAGTCTAGGCAAAAATTGAAGATTTTCACAATCTCTAGAAATTTTCTAAAGTTTAATCAACAAACAACATAGCATTAACAGACATACACTTTGTTCACATTTCTGTTGTTCTTCCTCTGTAAGAAGCACACCCATGCCCTCAAGCAATTGTTTATCTAATACATCAACAATGTCTTTCTGGTGTATCATGGAATGCCCTTTCCTTACCTACAACAAAAAATCAGGTTATATCTTCAAAATAGAAAGAAAAAACACTCTCTCTTATGGAACATAAAGGATGACTGCATGTAGATTGTAGAGATTCTTCCACTCAATTGACTCATATCAAACAAATTAGGAGGGTTCATACATTTCAGTAAGACTATAATAAGAACTTACAACCATTATTATAGTCTCACTGATGGCAATGATCAACTCTAGCTCTATTTTTACATCTATCAATAATTGGTTAACTTACTGACATGATTGCAGCTTCATTGACAAGATTTCGGATATCTGCCCCAGAGAAGCCAACAGTACGAAATACAAGCTGCAGAATGAATAAAAAAGGAGAAAAAGTAAAGCTCAAAGTTACTTTGACTAGAATCCATATGTCAAAATCAAATGGAAAACTCAAATATAAATAAAATATGTATGTAATATCATCAAGAATTTCTATTAGAAAATTGAGCTATTGACCAATGCAAATGTTAAAGAGCTTAGGCCTTGTACAGATTGCTGTATTGAATTAAAAGGTAAAAGACATATCCCTCCTGTAGTTTAAGAAACATTGAAAAAACTCCCAAATCTTTAAAATTCTTGAAAAAGCCCCTTTTAGTTTTCAATTTTTCAAAGAACAAATTTGGAGTAATACTTGACTAAGTGGTCTCGCAAGTTCTCTCGATCTCAAGATGTAGATGATTACTAGGAACCATAAATCTCTGTAATCTAAATTCTATGGATTATAATAATTTTGTCCTCTAGATTGTATATATTTTCTTATAATGAAATCTATAAATTTTCAAAAAACAAATTTCAAAAAAGTCTCTTCTTTTAGACTTCGACTAAAAAATAACAACTAAACACATATAGTATGAACATCAAACATGAATTAATCAAATGTCACCAATATAATAACCCAACCAGCTTTTAAACCAGACCTAAACGATAATTATAACAAATTATTTGATTGTGTCGGATTTAATTATTTTGGCACAAATTTATGAGCTATGTCAAATCATCGTATAAATAACATTTGATTAATCCACATTTGATGTTCATATTACATGTGTTTCGTTGTTATTTTTTATTCAAAGTCTAAAAGAAAGGGTTTTTCTATAATACTGAAAACTAAAAGGAGTTTTTCAAAAATGTTAAAGATTAGGAGGTGTTTTCTAAGATTTCTTAAACTATAGGGGAGATTTGTCGTTTAGCCTTGAATTAAATGTTGCTAACAATTCATGCAGAAAGAAGTCAAATCAACTATTAGGATCCTAGATGAATATGAGGGAAATAGATGAAGACGAGGGCTTTTGGTAACAGAATAGGAGGTTCACAACAATGTTGGCATTTGAGAGGCTAACTCTCTTTTAGTTCCACACAAATCTTTTGGCTACCCCTCCACACGTCCTACATTCTCAATATAACCTGCAGCCCCCATAACTGCCTTCCAATGTCAACTTTCTAGAATCAAATAGGATATTCTTACTAGCAAACCACAACACTCTGGATAAGACCGCAGAAAAATATAAGCAATTTGTAAAATCAATCTAGGCCCAACTCTTCATCTGAATAGAAGCAATTTGCTAAAATCAGTGTAGATGGGGCTTTGGGTTGGATCTAAGGTTTGTAAGCCAGTTGGTAGGTAGGTTTTGAGTTTTGAGGGTATTAGTTGGGTTTGGATAATTTTGGGCTAGAAGAGTGTTACTGGTTGTAAGCTGACTAAAGGTCTTAGGCGGAGTCCACAGATGGTGCAACTGTCATTTTTGGTTTGGATTGAAGGGGGTTCATTTGAGTGTTTTGGGTTACTAAGTTGGCTAAAGATCTAGTTCTTCCTCTCTACTCGAGCTGCTACTTCTATGGTGTCCTTCAAGCCCGATGGGTTTAGCATGAATAGTTCAGCCTTTACTTCTTCTTTCAACCCAATAACAAAGACAACTGCCAAGGTCTCCTTCTATCTTTCCTACTAAAGCTGACAAAAACTCAAAATGGGCTCAGTATTCTACGACCATACGTTCTTGTCAGATAGCAAAAAAATCAATGAAGTAAGGTTCCCTCTTGTATCCCAGTGAATCTAGAGCAATTGGATTTTTTAACTCCTACCACGAAGAGAATGGTTTCTCTTTCTTCAAACCTTAACCGTGCTTGGGCTTCTCCCTCAAAACAAATTCTGGTAGCCTCCAACTTCTCCTTCTCTAGTGATCAGTTTACGGCAAAATACCATTCTGACTTGAAGCTCCATGCATTAGGGCTCTCCCCGTAAAAAACCGAATAACTCTAACTTTTGAGGGTGCATAACCCATTTTGTCATCTTCTCGTTAACCGGGGGCTTTCAGAGAATGCAGCTGGATTTTGTTGATTGACCCCCAAGGACCAACTCTTCATGAGCATGCGAAAGCCTTCTTTCATCCTTTAAGCTGGTGAGGCAATGGTGTTTGTGAGGTCCACAACATCTTTCTTCAATCCAGGTAGTTGATTAAGCTCGTTTTCTACATGCTCTAGCCTTGCCTCCATTCTAGTTTGGGACATGACCTACTATAGGTTCAATGCTTTGATACCAAAAGTTGTTAGGATCCTAGGTTAATATGAGGGAAATAGAAGAAGAAGAAGAAGAAGAAGAGTGTTATTGACGGCAGAATAGGAGGTTCACAGTGATAGTGGTAGCATTTGAGAGGCTACCTCTCTCCGAGTCACACCCAAAGGAGGAAATCCCACACAAATCTTTTGTCTGCCCCCTTCACACCTCCTACATTCTCAATATAACCTATAACCCCCCACCTTGCCATGTCAGCTTTCTAGAAACAGATAGCATATTCTTAGTAACAGACCACAACGCTCTGAATGAGACCATAGAAAAATAGAAACAATTTACTGAAATCAGTCTAGGACCTATTCTTCATCCCGATTGCCTCCTAGAGCTACCCTTCTCCTGCTTTTATAAACATATTTAACAGAAGGCTTATCATCAACCTTCTCGGAAAGATTTCTACTAGATCTTGCCCATTGGACCAAGTTTGGCCTCAATTTGATATTTGTTTTTTAATCATGTGGGTAGCACTCATGCAAGCTTTTCTCAAAATTCTTCTACCCAGACATTGAACATTGCAGATTGGATTTAAATGTACAATTTAACAGATTCTATATAAAGCCTATTATGGAAATCCAACATAGGGAATTTGAATTTCCTTTTAGACATGCATAAATGCAGATACTTTCAATATGGACTACTAAAATTCCATTCCCAAACCCCTCAAAAAATTCCAGGCCAAGACAACACTTGAATAATTCAAACAAAAAGTTGTTTTTGATCTAAAGTGAGATAAAGACCATCTAACAAGAAAAGGAGCTTCATCAATAAAATGATAAACGCATGAACAACACTTCAACTATCAGTTTCCTAGTAGACTCCCTCATTTTACATTTTCAACTTTGGATTGTTTGGTGTATGAAAATAGTGGTGTGATCTCTTAAATTACCATCAATTATGCTAATAGTAATGTATATATGTACAGAATGGATGGTTGAAAATGGCACATGTTTTGATGGATCATTTACCCTGTCAATTTTAATGGATTGTTTAATGGATGGTAGATGTCAAGGAGAAACAAAAGAATAAAACAATCACTAATGAGTAGGTTTTGGCCAATCAATTCATATAATGCAAGACAATACAAGCTAATACTAATGTTTAAAGATAGTATACCTAAACTATTCTAATATAGAATAGCAAATAATATCATATTAAGAATACAAAACAATTCTAAATAGGATGTATAAGAGATTAAATAAGCTAGATTATGCAATGAAGATGATATTGCATGAAGGCATGATTTCTTAAGTACTACATAATAATAACGAAATTACAGATCAATTAAAAGAATTATCAAAATAATGCATCATTTACGTTACGTAACCCATTTCATTATGCCAAACACCATATGGAAATAAACCCTTGTTCTTCATAACTCAAACGAGGACAAGAAGAAAAAATTTTAATTCCCAATCCTTTTTAACCACTAGAGTGGTATAAAATATTTTAATTTAAACTTTATAATAAGCCATACATCACTATTGTACTCGATCATTACTAATATCTTCTTGATTGTTTTTTTCACCCATTATTATCCTTAATTTTGACTTCACCTTTATCCATTGCAAGCTTTCTGAAGTTTGGAAACACCACATATATGGTTGTTTCTATCCAATCATGTGTGATTTATACAATCATTAAGAAAAATAAAAAGAAAAAAAATCTTACCTTTCCAAAATCTACATCTTCTGCAAGTTTCTTCCCAGCACTATGCACACCAAAAATTTGCACTCTTTGCTTTGCATCCGGCAACCCAATGTACAAGCGACGATCAATACGCCCAAGACGAACAAATTCTAGGTCTAAATCGTCAGGCCTATTGGTGGCACAGATGAATATAACAGCTTGTCTAAGGGAAAATCGATCAACACCAGTTTTTTCCTTCCTATGCCAGATAAATTGCTCAATGTTAATAACAGATCACTGGTGAATTTGTTGAAGAAGACAGTCAATATAATTACAACATAGGAAATGCATAACTAATAAGAAGAGTTAAAATTGTATGGTTCTTCCAAATATGTCAAAGACCATGTATCTTTAATTAACATGTGTCATAAGATATGTTCAATATGTGAATACATGTTCCACATAGAATGCATGGAACCCATTAGTATAGATTTTGATTGTACGATCCCCAATCCTAAATAAGAGAGCTTGGTAGTGTCTTTCAAAAATTGCATGGTATCAAAGCCCTAATCCTATTCCAACAATAAAAGAAAAGATTTAAAATGTTGAACAATAAAGTTTTGCAAACACTGAAGAGAGCATATCAACATTGGTGTCATCCATTTTAGTGGGTGTACATAAGAACAGTTACAGCCAATTGTCTTACTTTCCAAAATCTCTCATTATGCACAGTTTATGTTATTAAAAATGAATTTGACATAAATTATTTTATGTTGTTTCTAATTCTTTAGGACTCAAGTTTAATAGGGATAGGAAGTTCTTATTAGAGTAGAATTCAATTTTAATTTCAAAAAATCAGTTGGAATTCCTATTCTATTAACATTTGCAACTTAAGATTTCACTCTATGTATTTCAATGTTTTAAGAAGGGATCCATTATTTTTTTCAAATTAGAAGATACAATGCTTCTTCTAAGCTTAATTCTTCGATCCTAGGAGTAAACACTAGTTAATAATTTTCGGAGTGATTCCTAAACTCATCCCTTTGTTTTAATGCTTTAATTATAAATTCCTAAACCTAAATTCTAAGTTTCAGCAAACACAAAAATGGTCAAGCAGTCCAAATATCTAAAATAAAAGAGCTTCATCATATAATTGGCATATTCTCCTCTGTCCTACATTACTTTGGCAGCAGCACAACTGGCCATCATGTTTGTCCTCCATTGTAATCATCACCACTACCACCCACCCCTACCATTTAAAATTACCTCCCACTCAAATGATATTGCCCCTGTCAAAACCACCACATGACCATTGACAAAATGGGATCTCAATGCTCAAATAAAAAATAAAAGAATGTAATGAAGAAATAAGGCAAGTTGTGAAAGACGACACATAGATGAGAACAGAGGGATATAATAAAGACAGAGGGATATAATAAAATAAGAGGCTACGATGAGAGAGATATGCATAAGCGGGGGAAGGAGAATGATCTGTATAAGCTGAGAGGTTTTAGGGGAAAAAATGCTTTGTAATTTGTTTCCTGACATATCCTCTCAAACAGAAAATTGTCAGAACACAAGTTCAAAAGAAGTATTACATGTATTTTAAAACTCTTAGTCTAACACGAAAACTATGAAAATTTTGCCAAGCATACCAATTTTTTTTTCAAATGAATGAACAAATTAATTAGAATGAAAACTATCCAATTAAGATGAGAAAAGTTTACAAGAATATAGGTCAAATCACATTATCGTTGGATTGGCTTAAGGACATATGGAAGCCATATCTCACCTTATCATTAAATGTAAAGCCATATGTAGATTTAACAGAGCAACTGTTACTCACCCCCCTTTTCTGTTCCTAATATCTGTTAAAATAAATAAGTATTAATTCAGAATATTCTCCCTTAATTGATAGGGGCGATAGATAATTATTAGAGGTAATTATTATTTCAGTAACTGGAAATAGGGGTGGCAGTTATTAGAGGCAATTACCAAATCAGTTATTTCTGCTTTTATTAGAGGCAGTTACCAAAGCAGTTATTTCTGCTTTGGTGAGCCGTGTACATTAAAAAAGGGGAATAACCCCTGTTGTATGGTGTGAATGAATGCAGTCTCTCTACCAAAAATTCTTTGTAGTTTCTTGACAACATCTTTCTCTTCCCACTTTATATTTTCTTGAGTTTATCCACTTTCCCTCCATCTTGCTGAAATTCACAGCAATTCCTTATATGGAGTAAAATGTCTTAATTTTCATATAAATCAAGTGTTCTCCACTTTACACTTATGTAGAATTACATCTTAATCTATCCCATCATAGACAATTCCTAAAATATGCATCTTACAATGTATTGATTTCTCAAGCCTTTCCAACAAATCACTTGTACCAAAATTCTTACAAGTTTATGACAAAAACTCAATTAAATGTAAATGGACTAAAGCCAGTCAAATTCACATATCAAATGGGAAGAAAGAAAATCCAATCCTAAAACATTCCATTTAGCCTTTTCCTAATCCTATCATGATCATCTTGAAAGAAATAACAAGAAAGAAAATAATTGTCCAAGTTTTGTTACTATTCTGCCTGGAAAAGTTAAAGCATTCCAGACACTTGCTGAGAGAAACAAGAAAATGCACAAGTATCAAGCTACTATACTCACTCCCCATCCAACTGCGCAATAAGTGCCTCAAATGTCGCCCTTCTTCGAGGATCCTTCCTTGCATGTCTTCCAGCAATGGCATCAATTTCGTCCACAAACACAAAAGAAGGAGCCTGCAAGAAGAGTAACCAATCAACATCTATTGGATCATGTAGCTCATTGAACATTTATATCCAATAAGATGCTTTGACATTCAAAAGATCTTTAACAATCACTATTGATTTACAGTCATTTGCAGCAGAAGAAATTTAAACAACAAAAATGGTAATTTTGTAATGAACTGTAGTTTTGGGAGAACAATAAACAGGTCAAATCTCTATCCACACAAATAATATATATATATATACAAACATATTTATGCTCAACACAAGCAACCAACAGAAAAGATCTGTTTAATCACGTTATATAAGCTTGAGAAGAAATTTTTCAATTTGAAGCTTGGACTTTCTGTTCTATTATCGATAGCAGTTCTGACAAGATTACTATGAATAGGGCATTGCTGAAGAACAACAGCTTTATTGCTTATAATTTTTATTGAAAGGTTTTGCCATAAAACTCAATCCAATCATAAGGAACCCTATTATAACCATAATTGGTCGAGACTTGCCACCTCAGGTTTTTCTCTACGTCAAGATACACTAAATCTATTTCATTCCCTAATAAGGCGTCTTTCAACCTTCCCTCACGGTACTACTTCACTATTGGTCACCTAGGGGTGTTTAGCCTTGCAAGGTGGTCCTTGCTGATGATTCACACAAGATTCAACAAGCCCCGTGCTACTCAGGTCAAAGTGTAAGTTAGTGATGCTTTCAGCTAACAGACTTTTGTCATTAACAACACTCGTAAGGAGTCTTATTAAAACCAAGAAATATATAGGCCTACCAGCCATCCATATCGAAATAAATGGAGTTTTCTGAAAAAAATCTAGAGATATCGATATTCCAGGAGAAACAAATAAGATATCTAGACATAGTGCTATCTTGACATCCGCAGGAACAAACAAAACCCCCAAAATCCATTTTTCTCTTAGGAGAGTGCACATAAACTACTCATGTCAAATGAATAATACAATTTTTTGGAGTTGAAGAGAAATATCCAAATATATGTCTTTTTTTCGTTTAACAATCCATATTTATAGCAATGAAATACTTTTCTTCCTCCCCCAATTAATTTATTTCAAATATCACTAGTTTATGTTGGTTCATTCAAAGCAATTCCATTCATTCTTTATCTCCTGTACATGGTACCAAAGTCATCTCACTTTTAAAACTTTTCTTACCCACCCTAGAGAGGGAAAACATAAAAAGAAAGAAAAATAAACAGGTACCAAAATGTAAGGAAGACGAATAATATAGGTCATACAGAGAGAACAGTGTCATTCGCACAGCTCAACAGCCATTAACCACTACTTGCGAAGTACTTTCCAAAGCTGGTTGTGAACATTACTGATAAATAGCACTATGAACAGTAGCACAAGTTTGTTTTAAAGATTTTGCAGGTGTTGGCCAAGAGATCAATTTCACTAGTAATGATTCAAGAATTATAACAAGTGTCTCAAGAAAACTTTTACAAGTGAGAAAGAGTCCTACAAAGATAAGATACAATTAACAGATTCATCTGCATGAATTTTCTGTACTATGATTTACTTATCTGGCTTCATCTTGATATGGACAGTTCAATTCAGTACTTTCACTATTTATATAATAATTTCAACACTATTAAATAGTACTTCTATAATAAGAAAATCATAGTAAAAATATTGTGGCTTTTGTTCTTATCATGGAAAAATTGTAGGTTGTAACTCTTATTCTAGAACTGGCATGGTATTTTCACCTAAAATAAAGAGTTACAACATACAACTTTGCCAAGACAGCATATAGATGAGTAAGAAAATAGAAAGGAAGTGTAATGTATAAACCACTAAACTACTAAAACATTTATAATTGTCAACGATGTCTAATTTCTAATACAATCACTGTTGATATGTTCCTGCATCCACACATCACTAACACTTTCTAATACAATCAGTGTTGATATGTTCCTGCATCCACACATCACTAACACATCAAACTGAATTAGTTAAGTGTGTTCCAATTTTTAGAAATGCAGCTAGATACTACAATGTACTAGTTCACAATTGTCGAAGACCTTAGGAATCTAATATTTAGTTTTTTGAATATTATATGCATTTTTCTGTTTAGAAATATAATCATTACCAGATATATCCTCCCTAGGAATAAAAATCACATATTATGTAATACAAATAGTTCTAATAAGATGAAACCTGGACAGTCGAACTATATAAAGCATCTTGCACATCCTTTTTTTTCCTTTATATTTTATGATTATTAATGTAATGAGGGAGATATAAAACATTTAAATTTGAATGCCACAATGACCATGTTATAAAGACAAAAATTATTGCGAGATATAAGAAAAGCTCAATTCAAATAAACAAGCAGATAATTTGTTTGTTTGTTTCCACAGACAAAGATGAATTTCAATATCACATTGAGCATGAAATCTTTGAGGTAAGCACCAAATTGGTTCACCATTGAATGCCACAATAAACTTTTTAATGCATTTTCAACATCAAATGATGAGTGCTTACATTTCTTCTAGCAATGGAGAACATCTCATTGATCCTTGCTGCACCGCTTTTTTCACTATCAGTAAACTCTGCACCTGAAGCAAAAACAAAAGGCAATCCACTTTCCTTTGCAAGTGTTCTTGCAAACAGTGTTTTCCCCGTTCCAGGAGGTCCCGAGAGAAGAACACCCTGTCATACACACAAGTATCATAAATTTGGCTTTCCAAGTTATCCATAGATAAAGAAATTATCACAACTAGTTTTTCCAGAGTTAGCAGTAATTACCCGAACAAACTTTACATCTCTTTCATAGTATCTCATAGGATTACCCATATAAACCATTATTTCATCAAGAAGATCCCACACATCACCTCCCAGTACCACTTCCTTGTGCATTGATTTTTTTTCACTTACATCCCCAACAGGCTGGAGAGAAAAAATAAACATGATGACAAACTCTAGAAAAGGTACAGATAAAAAGAAACGTTAGACGTAAGAGGAAGAAAATAATACCAGAATAAAATTTTCAGCATAAGCCATATCAAAAAGTTGGTTGTACTTTTTGTACAGAAGACGCTTAGTAGTGATGCTTAATAGCATCACAGACTCCCTTATGAGCCACAAGATCAGTAGTCCAGGTGCCAATGCAAACAAAACTTTCAGAAAATAATGGATTTGTTGTTTTTGAAGGAGATCTACTTCAACTCCGGAACTTGAGATAACTTCAAACATGTAAGGATCAAGTGGAACATCAACCTATCAAATGTAAGTAAAGCAATAAACTCAATCCCATTAAGCATATCTTGCTTTTTTTTTTTAAATAACAGCATAGTTGGACTTACAATATATTCTAATGGAAAACCTTCCTTCATGGTTATGTACAATCTTTTCAAGTCCTCGGTGAACACAACAGCAGCAACCTGTTAGATCAAAAACAAACAAAACTGGAACTTCCTGGCTGATAGTATTTGAATGGCTTTCAGTCGCTGAGTATACTAGAATGTCAACTTCACAAAATCTTGTCCTTATATGGTTGCTTGTAATGCCATTACTTGTGGGAGCACAACTTATTTTCTCAAGCATGTTTTCCTTCCTAATACTTGATCATTTGTTTTCATCTAAACGTCTCATTATAAAGCTCCAGCAACTTGAACAAAAATTTTCACCTAATTGCTACATAAATGATAAGGAGTTGTCAATCAAGCAAAAATATACACCTTTATGAATTGCACATTCAATTATTAAATAAGTTACAATGACACAAATAAATTTTTAGTCTATAAGTTGATTGAGTGTATCTAAGTATAGATACTTACTTCCGAGCTATCAAGCTTTTGAAGAAAATAAGTGTATGGGAGTTTGGGACGATAGCGCCACCATCTTTTAGATATCCATAAAGCCCTGCTTCCTTGTGTATCAGTTACCTTCTCTAACACATCCTTGCGAAGACTGTTTTCAACTTCTTTCATGTCAAACTCAACCACGTACTTTGCATTTGAGGAATCTATTTGCTCAACTAACTTTTCCTTCCTCAAAATTTCATTCCACCTATTGACTCTTTCACGCCATGTTTTGCTTTTATCTTCTGTTACCTCACCTTGTATGTAAACCGAATGGAAAGTATCAAATACATAATACTGGAGGATTTAAGCATCTATTCTGAAATTGTAGCCCACTAAACGTAGTAAAATAAATGAGATCAAATAGACGACTGCAACCAATCTCACCAACCCAACCCAAGAACTGCAAAACATAACAAGACCCAACCAGGCCCAAATGCTACACTAACAAACTCGACTCACCTGACATGACAAGACCCAATTCAAGAAATTTGTCGCATACCTATCTTTACAATTTGACAACCTAGAGGATATGATACATTTCTTTAACTTCTAATTGAAATGTGAATAAAACAGAAGCGCTAA
Source organism: Erythroxylum baracoense (assembly GCA_025629805.1). Lineage (NCBI taxonomy): Eukaryota > Viridiplantae > Streptophyta > Magnoliopsida > Malpighiales > Erythroxylaceae > Erythroxylum > Erythroxylum baracoense. The sequence goes on along the minus strand of JAOTAY010000002.1, from coordinate 28,965,228 downwards.
ATAAAATATAACTTTAGTAGCAACCTATTAAATAAGAATTCAGAAACCTCCTACCTATCAGTTGTGGGCAATGTAACAATATGTTTTGTTTAATTAAATAAAAAGCAAATACCAATCCAGAGGATTACCCATTGAAGAAAGACACCCAATAATAGAAACACTTAAACAACCCACTCAAAACAAAAAGAAACCCACTAAGAAACATTTAACCAACCCACTCTAAACCAATTAAACCCACAAAGGGGCATATGTACAATTCAAAGCGTGCATGACTCCAAATCAAGGTATCCCTTTTCATTATCTAAGAACCAAAAGAAAATAAACAGCAACAAAAGCATTAACTTTCAACTTTAACAAGAGAAGATAAGATAATGAGAAGAAACAATATTCAATAAAACCAAGGAGCTAGAAGACATTCTTAACAAAGAAGATGACTTCAAGGTCAATTCCATCACTAGGAAAGAGAGAGATAGAGTGTGGCATGGCAATTGCACACTTCATTCTATCAAACTTTGCTAAGAGTTGAAGACGGAAAGCCACCATGATTGGCTTGGCTCCAAGTCCACAGTCGTCACCATTTGAGATAAAAATTCAAAACAAATTTAAAATGTATGAGAAATCCTAGTTACCTAGTTAAGAATTTTTTTTAGAGATTTCCAAAAGAAAGAAGATCTTACGAGAAGAGAGCCAAAGAAAGGGAGAGACCGAAGGAGAGAGACAAACAAAGAGAGGAGTCACTTTGAGAGGATATTGTTCGTGCTCAACCCGACCTGACTAGACAAAATAATATTTTAGTAATAACTCAAGTCGACCCAAACCAAACATCTTTATATATGGTTGCATTTTTAAGTCGGATTGTGAACAGCCTTACAGATAACCTCTGTCTATCATTCTAGTCCCTAAGGGCCACACCCTCCATAAGAAGAGTTAAGTGAATTCCTGAACTACAGTTCACAAAAGACGTCAAGTTCAGAAATCCTACTTGAACTTGGTAACTATTACAAATTGGCAAACAGTAGAAGAAACTTATGGCTTCAACTAGGAAATCGTTCCACTCAAACTAAAGTCTCCAAAGGACCGATCACAATGGTAGAGAGAAATTTTAAAATAACACCAAATAGCGTAGAGGTAAAAAGGGACTTACAATAAAATCTTCCAAAACCCAACTGGAGTTACTCTTTCCAAACAATTAATTGTTAATTAGTATGGTGGATTTACCATAAGTCAACCTAACTATAGCTCCTTTTTGGAAAACATCAAATAAAAAGTCAAAATGATATACCCATCTGAAGAGACACCAAGTTTTTTTTTTCTTTTGCTTCTTTCAAGTGTGTCATGCAGGTTCTGATGAAAAACCTTATCCAGACTATCAAACTATCATTTAACCCAAAAATTTAAGTTCATAAATACAGCCCATAAATGGATCATATATCAAAAGTAACACAATCCCTCATTCAAAAGCCTATTGCGATGAAAGTGTTCTAGGAAAGGCCCACTATACTAAACTAAACTTTAATTTAACATTAAAAAGAGTTACACGAATAGAACATGGTCACCTCTCAATCATGAAGGCTTTGATACTTTGTCCACAAATTATTTGACCGAAAAGCTTAAGGGGCTAGGTGACGCATAGATATGGATTATATAGCACCTTAGCAAGACATTGATCTTTCAACAGTTATTGCTTCCCTAAATTTGTAAAATTAAAATGTAAGAGATTTGGAAAAGGAGGTCATTTAGGTTTGGTGGGTGCCAATCTTAACCAATAAAAAAAGAAAAGTATTTCTCAATCGTATATGGATTAAAGTCTTATCTGTACGCAAGTTATACAGACAACAAAATGTTGAGGAAATTTTTCACTTGCAATAGGAAAGAACCAATTATCACAATTCTAATATTCTTCCTAAATATAGAAATCTGCAGTAGTTTCAACTTTCCAGTGGAATAAGGAAAGAACAACCATGCTCGATCTGAAGTAAGAAGGAAATATACCAGAAAAACTAAAATAAAAGAAAATCACACTCATTTACCTCAAACATTCATCATTTTTGCACTTTCATATACAGATAACTATAAACTAACCTGCAATTCCCAAATCTTTCTTCAATTCTTCCTTTTCTTCTGCATCAAGTCTAACATTATTGTCAATCATCAGTTTCACATTTTCCTGAGGAGGCTGTGAATCATCATCCCATGCATCTTCTCCAACATAAGAAGGATCATGAACCACAGTTCCATCTGGTTGTTCAACAAACTTTTTCAATTTCAAGCCTTTGGGTATTGTCCTCCTCCATAAACCCTTCTTAAACCTGCATTCTAATAAAATATAAGAGGCTACAACATTTTAGCTAAATCAGACTAGCTAAAGCAAACAAATCCTCAAATTAGAGTCAAAAAGATACTAGTATAAGCTCACTATTATATCTCTCTTGGTTGCAAATGTATAGATAACTTTTTGAATATTTTACCTCTGTCCAGTGATCTACTGTTCCCTGTAACAACTGAGCTTATACTTGCTTCCAAGCGTTTAAGAAATTAATGTTGAATGAACAGTTATTCATAATCATCGGCAGATGCATGTAGAAGTATTCCAGATCTTATATTCCAAAAGCCTTCGACTTGTTCATTAAAAGGGATCTTTTTTACAGACCCATTAATATTACTTAATGAGGATCAGAGTTCTATGAAGGCCTTCTCAATTGTAATTAGCTTGGTGAAGCTGCCTTAGATTGCAATTACTTACTTTTAACCGAGTAATGTCACTGGTATGCTCACACATCGATTAGTGCATAAAAGAACATATTTGTCCATATAAATTGGTACGTTGAGCTTAATTATGCATATGCACAGAGTGGCAATAGGGTTCTAAGCAAAGTAAATTGAAACTAAATCCTTGAATTTTGGACTTTATGAGGAATTAGACAATTGATTGTCCAAAAAATACTGCATAGGTAAGCCAAAAGAACTGTTGCTAATGTAGGATGAATAGAGGACAGTCAAAAGATTTGATGAAACACTTCTGATTGTAAATTTACGGATGGAATTATTAAAAAAAAATAAGGAATTGCAATAAATCACTTCTGGGTATTGTGTCAAGAACTAGGAATCACATTTAGGAATTAAAACAAACAAACTATTGGAATCAACCAATAGGTTTCTCAAACTCACTTCTAGAGTTTATAAAAAACTAGGCATCAAACCTAATGTCAATTAATTACTCTTTCACAAATTCATAACTTGAAAAATTCTCTCCACTCCCTCTCATAATTGAAACATTCAATCCTATAAATAGATTTTGTCCTCTTAAACCTAACCGTATTTAAATAAGGACTCTAACTTACAACAATCAAATAGAAATTGAATCCAACTCTAATCAGGATTCCTACTATTCTCTAATAGACTTATATCTCAATCCAGCAAGAACGAACCAAAATAAAAATTACATTAATTCCTTTCCAGTAAAGTAAAATTAATAACTAAGAAAATAACTATAACTAGTTTTTATTCTGCATCAACTATATAACATGTAGCTGATCAAGCTTATCTCACGAAGACACCAAATGCATAAGCATATGGTTGCAATCACTACTCGCAGTAAAACTTTGAGTTAGCAATTAAAGTTATCCACACCAATTAAATTAACAAACAAGTAAATTAGGAAGGGAAGGCTAAAGCGTTAAATATAAAGTCAATTTCTCTCATCCTAGAGTTGAAATCGGGAACAAAGTATCTTTCCTTCGACCTAGAAGTACCACTTGGAAGAATCAGAATTTCTAACAGTCTAAGGTGAAAAAATAGGTACTTATTAAAGCAGTTCTCCATGCCAACACACTTATTAGTTGGCTTTAGAGGAGGTCTCAATAAATGATTTATAAGGTGGGCACAAGGTTTTGTGGCGAATGATGCCAATTAATCTTGTAATGAAAATTATTTCTCTTTTTTTTTTGTCAAATAATCAAAATTCAAACTTGAGCATGCCCAAAGACATTAATTCCTTTACTGCTTGAGCTAATGCCCAAAAGGAAACTATCATGAGAATTTTAGCATATAAGATACACACATTAGACTCAGGAAACAAGCTAAGAAACAGTATGAAAATAATATAGCAAAATGGCTTCAATCTCAATATGTCATACAATAAAGGAGAGAGAAAAATTTTTGTCAGATCAAAAAAAGAGAAGGATGAGTCCCTTCATATGCCAGAGATGAAAGAAAATGTTTCTCTACATAACTGTATTTGCAAAGAGAATGAACAACCCATACTTTCTAACATTAACAGGAGATGGCTCAGGAATCAATGCCTCCATATAAGCCTCTGCTAACTCCCTTCTCTCCCGATTTAGATAAGGAGCTCGAACAACAACATATATCCTTTGACAAGAATACATCACTACAAAGATATAGAGCATCAAGACACCAAGTCGTCTCGGCTTCCATTTTTTGAGTTCCTGAAAGCCAAATGTGACTACAATAGTTTAGTTGTTCAACAAAAATTCCCTGTATCCCAACTAAGTAACCAAATCAAATTCAGCAAGATATTTCCCATGTGGCTAAACCAAAATGAAATTTACTCTTTCCTAAAAGGCCATAGGTGTTAGAATTTGACAATCTAAGTTATAGCTTTTCATCAACCATCACTTATGGATCAACTAAATAATTAAAATGAACTTTTCTACATCTAAACTTTTGCAATAGCCCAAAATACCATTAGAATACACAAAATATCATTCACTAGGCCCAATTATACCATTTAAATGAACAAGAAAAGCTTATTAGTATTGGATTAGTTGTTACTTTCAGCCCCAAGTTCAAAGTACACAAGGATCAGGTCTAGCACATGTTTCCTATATTCACTTGACTCCAGAGTTGCCGCAAAAATTCTTTCATCTGATCCTCCTAGAGACACAGCCAAGAATTGGCCTTGATCAGAGCTGATAAAAAAGATTCATTCAAAATCAATTCTATTTACAGCTTGTCACAATCAAACAATATGAGCACCTTAAGAAACTGCACTTGTTTGCACGACAGTTGCTCTGAAAGCAGAAAACATCTCATCAAAGCCTTCCGTATGAAAATTATCAACAAAGAAAGCATAGGTTCATTCATGATCTAAGAGGTACTTTGCTCAAGTTAGAAACTTCATAAATCAGGATGACTTCTCGATACTGAAAACATAAAAAAATCATGAAAACTAACAGTCACTTCTCTTCTTGCCTTACTTTCAGCAGTATTTTCACCAATATAACGTACACATCCATAGCAAGTTGAGCAGTTCCAAACCTTATGGGAACCAACGCCATTTTAATCATTTAAGTAATTTTAGCACTAGAATTTTTTATAAAATTTAAAGGTTGAATTCATTATTTCGTTAACAATATTGACTAACACCAACCAAATAAAAGCTAAAACAGAATAAGTTTATAACAGAGGAATGCAAGAAAGCCCAGTAATTCGTCCGAAATTCATTGTGACGCCATTTCTCAACCAAACAAATGAACAATAAACAAACCTGGGTGTAAAAAGTCACAAAATAAAAAGAAATTACCTTCCAGCGCTCCCAACTGTTCCAACTTAAAAACTCCGGCCACAACTCGGTCCTAAACCTCGTTAACTCATTCTCACCCATCTTGATCTCACTTTTAACTCGCTCCACCAACTCACCCACCTTCACATTAATCCCTCCCAAATCAACCCCGGTTTCCCTCTTCACTGCATCCCCTAGTTTCAGCAAAAACCGGTCTGTACCAAGACGAATAGACCGAGATAGATTAACCCAAGAAAACCCATTTGGCCCATTCGTGTTAGACGAAGAATGAACTCTTAAAATTAGTTTTGAGCGAGAAACTCGTAGTCTTCGGTTTGTGGGCAGTTGAAAAGTTGCAAGATTGTTTCCAGCGGAATCCGTTAACAGTGCAGATGGATAAAGAAGTGGGCTGCGATTGAGCGATAGAGTTAAGTTCATTTTTAAGGGAACCTAAAGCATAGGAAGATTGACAGATTTTGAAGACCAGAGCGCGAAGTTGCAATGCTGTAAGAGTGGTCACAGCTATCGCGTCTTAGCTCTAGTTTTGGGGTTTTCGAAGGTTTATCTGTAAACAGTATTTGCTGATGTCACCATATTGGCATATTTACCCCAAACACCAGTCCAAACTTCAATTAAGTCCCTGCTCTTTCTTAAACGAATTTGAATACCGATCGTGACGAGGATATTCAAAGCACATGAGGCAACATTTTCCTTGATAAGTGTGTGTGGAAAGTGAGTTGTGTATCCTGGGAATTTTGTAATACTGCTAATAAGTCTCCAGACATCAGTAGAAACTAATGTTATGAACAGCGTATCAGATTTGGTATTGAATTAAATTTTAGAATAGTATTGTACCGGTATCGGTTAATACTGAGTACCATTTTAGACAATTTTTTATATTTATGAAATAGTCCCTGAAATTTTTAAAATTTACAAAATAATCGACTGATATATTGTACAGTTATATACTGTACAGTTTACTGTTTACAAGTTTACATCAACCCTATTTTCAAAAATCATAATAACAAATAATAATCACAATTAATAATTTAATATAAAATGACAATAATTTTTAAATATTTCACAT
>JAOTAY010000002.1:28915273-28958517 GCA_025629805.1 Erythroxylum baracoense | reverse complement strand
AGGAGGAGAGTGATGACAGCAACCGGAGATGAGGGCGATGAGGCAACCTCGACGACGATGAGCGACCCAGACGACGGTGAGAGATAGGCGAGACCGAGAGAGTGAGAGAGAGACTGAGAGAGGCTGAGAGAGTTGAGAGCTGAGAGAGGAGGCAGACAGATGCGGCTGGGTCGGGGGGGGGGGTAGTATTAGGTTTAAATTTTGGAAATTTCAAATTGGTCCTTGATTAATATCAAATTTACAGAAATTAACTGATATGTTGGGTACCGGTCGGTACCCAACGGAAAACCCCAGTACCGGCTGATATTTTTGGCCGGTACCAAGGGTCAATTTGTCGTACCGTTTCTCAATCAGTACCGGCCGGTACGGTACGGTAATCAAAACCGTGGTAAAAACCACTCTCTTTCCAACTTTTTTAACCAGTGCGATGAACCACAACCCCCTTCCTTACCGCTTGGCCACGTTGACTTCAAATCTTGCTAGTTCTACTCAGCAACTATTTTCTTTTGGTTTTACCTCATGACTGGCACATATTAGGTTTATTTCGAAAGTTTTTGTCGTTGTCAATCATTTCATATGCTTCTGGATGCAGCTACTTGCAGGGATGTCAAATTTGACCCATCTAATATGATCTAATTTTGGCCCAAATTGATCGGACTATAGGTAAGCCAAAGGTTGATAGGCTCGAGTGGGCCAAAACAATGTCATTTTTTACGTTTTCTGCTCGTCAGGTTATAGGCTGAGCTACGAGTCAGTCAATCTATAGTCAACTCGGGCTACAAGTCGATCTATCCTAACTCAGGACTCATTGACATCCCTAACTACAGGGAGCTTAATTTTCCAACAACCAGAAAGGTCACAATACCAACACACAAGGCACAAAACAACCAGTCAGCAGCTTATGTGTTGTATTTTCCAAATTTTAGGTCTTGGGTTTCGATTGTTTGATACGAACTTTTCAAGTTTTAAAATTAGGATTTGTGGGTTTCTCAAATTACAACTCTTCAATCCTAAATTGAAAAAAGTTTTTAGAATACTCAATCCTAACTTTTTAGATTGTCTAGTGATGCACCAATTGTGGGTTCAATTCCAAAATTAATCAATAACAATCAAACATGTTTTAATCAAATTATAAAATTAAAGTCTTCTATGATATCACTTGCTAGAAAATTAGAACAGGATCTGACCATAGCAGGATAATTACAAAAAAAAATTATATTTTAATTTATTAAAAATCAAGATCAGATTAATTCTATAAAATGGTTAATATATGAATTATAATAAAACATGAATCTCAATTTGTATCTTTTTCTGAAGTTTGATCATATTATTGTCGTATTCCTCTACTCGTTTTCGAAATCGATCTATCTCAACCACCATGACTGCACAAGTGTTTGGCCTTCAATGGTATCCACATAACAGGTTCAGAGAACTTTGTAATAGAGAAGATTAAGCAAAAAGTTCTCGCTCCATTAGAGCTTAAGTCTATTTATAATAAATTTTGGACAATTTGATAATTTAATTGAAATTAAATTATAATTTTAATTAAACTTTAATTAGAATTACAAATAATTCTTATTAAATTTCAATTATGCTTAGATAAGATCTAATGTCTCATATTGTGAACTAGACTTGTGAAGTTCCTTTAACAAATTTTAAGGTCAAATAGAATGACAAGTACATAAAGTTGCGTCCATATGTTTGAATTCACAAAGTAAAGTGTAACAATATGTTGTTCTTTAAACTCTATGAGATAGAATAATTACTTAGAAAATTTAAAGCTAGTTGAATAATAATTACTCATAAAAATTTAAAGCTAGTTGTATTTTTTATATCAACAATATCTCCTATAAAATCAATATTCTAAGTTTAAAATTACTAAAAGAGTAATAAAATATTCTAAAGTCATGCGTACATTTTGGATAGCGAAGAATCCTCTTAGCAACTTTCAGATTGGTAAAGGTAGGAGCTTCCAAAATCTGACAAACTACTCCAAGAGAATAAAGGATATCTACTTCACTCCTCCTTTAAGAATTTGATAGGGACGTCAAGCTTATATAGTTCTTGTTTGACAATTAGTGCAATTTGAGACCTTTACATCTGAGAGAGAACTTGTTTACAATTAATACGAGACTTCGCCATCATGCAAAGGTTTTTGACATTATTTCATATGAAAATTAGTGTTGTAACTTTAAAGGTTCCACATGAATTGTAGATAACTTACCTGATTACCACTCGAATCCTGATGAAGAGGAAAAAATCATTCGGTTAAGGGGTCATTCGTATAAATTCACAAATAAATCGTGCTTTCATTTATTCAAGCCCTATACACAAAAAGTTCAATGGCGTGACCTAATTTGGTCTAATTCTTATCCCCTGATGCTTCTTTCATTAGTTGGCTTTTTATGAGACAAAGATTGTATACTAGAGACAAATGTTATAATGTCAAGGACCCTCTGTGGTTGTTATATCAGCTTGCTCCTGAATCTAACTTTCACTTGTTTTTTTTCAATCTATATACTCTCAAGTTCTATGGTCCAAAGTCTAACAGCTAATGCATCTCTATTATACAGAAAGATATTGGCTTAATATTGTCAAATTGACTAGTGAAACTATTAAGGGTTTGAAGTGGGATGCTTGCGTCTTTAAGACAACCTTCAATTATATCAACTATGTTATATGGAGGGACAAAAATAGTAGGCTTTATAAAATGACTTGCTATGGACAAGTATGAGATGGAAACTAGGACCATCTTTTGGATTAAAGAAATCCTAGTTGCTAAAAAAACATGTATGAGAGCTAGTGCTAAAATGAAGATTACATGAAAACTTGAATATTAAGGTTAGATTTCTAATTAATATTTAGTTGTGGTTTGTAGGTTTCAATAGCTACTGTACTAAGATTCTCTCATAGGAATAAGGATTAACCTATTGTTTTTATACATTATGATATTGTACATGCTTTAAGCAGAATTGATAAGTACTTAATTGATTATACATTTATTTAATAACACTTAGTGATTAATGTTGTGAAATACTTAAGATATTCACTTTAGTTCAAATTTAGTTTTAGGTACAATTCGGAAGCGAAAGAGTTAAAGTGAGTCAAAAGCACAATATTTGAATCGTCTTTCTGAGATTCACACTCATTTATCTCTATGGAGCAAGAAGAAGAAGGATTAAAAGAAAAGAAAATAAGAAAAAGCATAAAAATGAAGAATGCATGTTAAAGAAAAATGGCTCACGGTTATGCATGAAATTGTCATGGTCATGAGAGATGTGTCATTATGTCTCACGCCTATGACACAAGTTACATGGGCTTGACAAGGATGCAACAATGGCTCATGGTCGTGATCCCTCAAAGAGGCCATGTACGGTCATGAGTCAACCACGCACGCCCATGACACACACTTGCACTGGCGTGATGCACCAACTCACCCCCGTGAGTTTTTGCTAACTCACCCGAACCCTAGTTTTTAATATAAATGGACAAGTTGTGACAACAAAAGGCATGTTTCATTTGGGGAATCATCTCTGGAGAGTAGAGTCTCAGATTTTGAAGAAGAAAAGGTGCAAAACTCCATTCTTTTGAAGAAGGGTTAAGCTTTTCGATGCAGGTTTAAAGGTGATATCGACGCCGAAGAACTCGGTTAAGCAATTCTCTCATCGTATTTGTTGTTCTTTCTCTCTTAGGGATAGATTATGTTATCCTATGTCTATTGTTTGGGTGTTGTGTAAGAATGATTGAATGCTCTATTTGATTTTTTTAATGTATGAACCCATTGCTATAATCGAATATAATACGTAATCATTGTATTTTCAATTCATTTGTGGCTACTAATAGTTTTTAATCATTAGGGATAACATAACCTAGGTTAAATGACCCGAGCTTGCGTGATTGTTGCCTTGTAATCTATTTTCCTAACTAATAATGCGAATGTCCAATTAAATCTAGAGAGTTTGTTCTAGATTGTTCAATAGCCAATTTAATTAACAACCTCTTCTTAATTAAATATGAACTAAGAAAAAATCAGGGTTAACAGAGCTTATTGTTAACCTACGATTAATAGTTACTATGAGAGGTATGAGAATAACAATTAAATGAAGTATGAGCAAGAACCCCTAACATAACTAGACACAGGAAGAGCCGTACTTTGCAGCTTATTAGGTATTAGCAGATATGAGCACCATATCAGGTATTTTCTTTGGTTCTATTTTATTTTATTTATTTATTTACTTATTTAATCTTACTTACCTACTCTTTTAGCATATCATTTTTCATATCTGCTCTTTTATCCTGCATCACTTTTTCGTTATCGCATTCGCATGTGGGTTTACCGAAAACAACCTCTCTATTCTATAAGGTAAGACTGCGTACTATTAGACCTCTCCAAACCTTGCTTTGATGCGGGATTCAAACTGGATGTGATGAATGAATGAAAAAATCGGAAAGAAGTTAATCTATTAGTTTTCATTTCTTACTTTACGCTTTAAAAAACATGGCTTTCATACCATTTTTTATGTGAGCACGATCAGGGTGACACCAAATGGACCAGGCAAGGATGTTAGAGGCCCTGGGAGCGAGCTTGTCATGCCAGAAGGCCACATGATCAAAGGTAAGGCCAAGAGACTAAAGGAGGCTCTTTACACGTATGTTTAGAGAGGGTGGAGAATTCCAAGCCTATTGGAGGAGAGTTTAGTGGGTTACAGCCCAAATTAACTCACATAAACCGAGTCCTTAGACCAGGCACACTTGAGGTTTGAAGGCATGAAGACTTAGGCTAATAAAATGAGACTTGGGCTATTTAATTCACTTAAGCCCAAGAGCAATTTCTTTCTTATTATTTTTGGGCATTTGTTTTATTTCAGGCTTCTATATATTTTAGCCCAACCTTTTATTAATTGACCTAGGTATAAATAGACTCATCAGAGTTAGAAATAGGGGATTTTGACATTCTTATTATTGCAGCCATCGGCTTTGGTGAGGAACTATCCTCTTGTTCTCATTTCACCAAGAACCTAATTCTACTTATCAATTGTTCAATTGTGGCGTGTTATTTATTTCCATTCTTTGGGTTGATTTTGATCATCAGGATTGCTTGGAACAAGTTTCCAAGAAGTGTCGTAGAGATTAGCCTTGCGTATCCAATTAGCCTAGGTTTTTCGAAGATAAATTCTGTTCATCTTAATTTCTTCATGGCCAAATTCAATCCCCTAGGTAAAACCACCAAAAACTTCAGCTATTTGATTCAACTCTTTCGTGGTGCGCGTTAACTTTGTTGAGAAATGAGATAATGAAAAATAAAAAATAAAAAGAAAATTTCTTATATTTCACTGTGACTAGTACAAAATAGAATATTGTATTTATAGATGTGTTTATTCTCTATTTACGAAAATATCGTAAATATAAATATAAATAACTCACTGAGTACGAAAAGAATTTCTTTCAATGTATTCCTTCTTCAAATAAAATGTAAAAGAAACACTACGTAAATGAAGAAATTCATATTCTAAAATTACTTTCGTGTGTGCCATGCATGGAATTTTTCTTTCATTTTGTTCCTTCCTCTGTAATCTATACTCCGTTTTGTTCCATTCATGTACTTTGAAATACAGTTTTAGCCGGTTCAACTGCAAATGATGCTTTGTGTAGCATCTAATCACTATGAATGTATTAGGAAAATCCTAACAAAGCAGCATCGTGATCCTGATATGCTAGATTGACATGCTTACTGCTTTATATTTTTTTAACTAATTCATGTTATTGTTGTACACTATTCTTGCCTGTTCCTTACTGTTGGCATTCAGATGTACTGTTCATCTGTTTGCCCCTAAGGGCCCATGACCAGTGGATTGATTCTCTTTGGGCAATGCTTTTCCTCTCTCCTCACTTGGTTACTATGTTTCTTTGGTTATTTACATATTAGTTCTCCGCATTGCGTTTGTGGCAATTGTGCGGCGCAGTACCTTTCGCTGGTTTATCTATTATTATCAACAATTCTTCAGTATGGATTCTTGTTGATGATTTTCATCTTGGCCTATGTATAAATAATGGAGAATGAATTGATTCTTTCTTTAAGGTATGGAGCTTGATGATGCTGTGCACAAAGCTACATTGACGGGTAAGCATTTGAAATCTCATATTTCATGATCATTCTGCTAATGACCTTAACTTTTACTCGCTTGCAGCAACCATGTAACTGGTCTGATGGAATTTGTTTTTAACCCATATAGAGTGCGGTCTCTGTAGCCTAAATCGATGAACTTCTGTTCCAGTGATTCAAGCTTTTCAAGGCAACATCATCTTTCTCTTTGGGCAGGTTTTAGGGGCAAATCTCAGTCAAAAACGTCGAGATTGGCGTAATTGGTGCTGATAAAAAGTTCGGGCAAGTGGTCTGCTTTTCGTATATTAGGGGTAGTTTAGAATGAAATTACTAACAGGGAGTTACTAATTGCTCCAATTTTCGTTAAAACAACTCTCGTTGAAAATGATGGGAATAATAACTAGTGAGGGCAATCTTTGTTAATAGCAGACAGAGGACTTGTTTTACTTCAAACGGGCTTGTCCACAAATACTGCCATTATTATATTTGCGAACAATGGCTGGGGATGTTCCTAATATACCTATGTTAACATATATTTGCTATTTACACTTCCTGCTATATGCCCTAAGTGCCACAACTGGTCAGAATCTTAGGAGCATATTTAGCATATTGTTAGTGAACCTGGTATCTGTTTTAGCTGGAAAATCCCATAATACACTGGAGTTAGATTAAGAACCTCTAAGTTAAAACAAAAGATAAATGACTGTTTGTAGCTAATGGAAATTTTGGTATTTCGTCTGTGGCAAGGTTCTAACGCCTGCTGAAATTGATGATTAGTTGGCTGGAGTGGAGTAACCTCATTTCCTTTTCTATGCCAAAACAAGCCAGAATCATTGTCCTAAGGTTTTAATTTTTGACGACAAAAAATAAACTTACAAACTGAAATTGCTAATTGCTAATTGCTTAGTAATGGACGTTTTGTCTGAGATATGATATTGCCTATTCTTTGGTTAACCAATTAGAAATCTCTTTAACTGAGGTTTGTTATGCATCTCTTGACTTGCATTTCTGCTGTAATTGTTCACTATGTCCTCAATAGATGTGCACGCTTTCAGAGCCCTGTAAGGCTCTTTATGGGAATTCATATCTGCAGGAAAGTATGACTGATGAATGTTGTTGTGAAGTAAATACAGCAAATTTAGATGCCTTCAAGCATACAGTTTCAAATCATGCTTGCTCGACCATCGGTCAATCCTAGTTTTATTGACTTACAGCCTAGAGCGGAGCCTTCAAGCTGTCAAACTTCGCCTACTAGGCTCTTTGCTGAGCTAATATTATTACGAGATTAACTCCCGAGAGATGACTTCGCTTTGACAGCATATTAGACGAAAGCAAAACCATAGTCACAATAGCTAATTGCAGGAAATAATATGAAACAAAGGGAACTACCGAAGTAATATACCTGGAACTATGAAATTTGTCCACAAATTAATACGTCTTCTTTTAGAAATACACCAAGTAATATTTAAATCAAGAAATACACCAAGTAATACTTAAATCTTGTCAAAAAGAACTAAAATATGGGATCTGTCATTAACAATTGTTGAAAGCATTCCGTCCAACTTGGAAACATGGACAATAAACGCTACAATCAGCTTCTTAGTTACGTGGAGATATGCTAATTCAATAACAATTAGCCAACTCAGTGAACCTATCAGCTAGTTTATAGTGTTGACAGATTGAATATTATCATGCATGCTCCCCATAAATCCAAGAACTTAATCTCTAAGTTGGCAGCACAACAAGCACTAATTTCTTATAAATGGAACTAATTTCTTATAAATGGATATCACATAATTTCTCTGAGAAAGGGCCTCGCTGATAAAGGCTAAAGGATGCTCTTGCATCACATAGCTCTACACCGCAAATAGTGTTTCCATTTCTTGATTGCAAGGACAACCAGCAATAACTTCTTATAAATCAATATTGCTTCATTTTTCTGAGAAAGGGATTTGCTGATAAAGGCTGAACGATGCTCTTCCATTAAAGTAACTCCTACCTGTACTACGGTGACCAGGCTTGGGGACAATCTTACACGGTTAATTACTCTTCTAAATGTTTCCACGGTAACATTTTTTCTGGTGACTAAAAGAAGAAAAATAATCTTGAATATCATAACAGAAACACGTGTCTCATCTCTATATATGATAAAAGCAGCATTGCACTTGATACCTCTTTTCAAAGCTTCAAGTTCCAATTATGGGCACTTCGAGGGCCAGTTGAAATGCCTTCATAGTATTGGTCCTCGAGCTTTTGATCATTCCAATCCTTCACAAACTCGGAGAATAATTCTCTTGCAGATTCAGATGAAAGATCAGAGAAGAAGACTTTTCTCTCTTCTTTTAGCCAAGTAGCAAACTCATTGTTCTTGGAGTAGTAGTCATCATCAGACAGCTCTTTGAAGTTAGGTTTCTGAAAGATTGAAACATCAGAATAAAAATCATCAAACAGGACTTTTCAAGCCGAAGTACCAACAAGGTTAATTTTATTAGGAAAGAGAGACCAAAACAGCTATGACATGCCACTGCCAAATCTCAGCCAAACACTCGGATGAACGTCCTATCTAGCACACCCACATGGTACACGTGAGCACACCCAGACCCAATACCCTGTAGTAAGCTTGTTCTTCAGGAGTTTTCAAGGACTCTGGTATGACTTCTTCATTTTTGACTCAAAGGTATATACCTAATTAGAGCAAAAAAAAAATCCACCTTCCACATTTATTTCCTCTGCAGTACTTTAAGCAATACAATCATGAGCACCAGAAATACAAGCAATCTTAATTTGTGCTAAAACACCATACAGCACACTACAGCTTTTCCAACCTATATCGTCTCTAAATGCCAATCCATGTAATATGATGTATTCGGTTTCAATTCTAGTGAAGTGCAAGTTTTGAAGTTTTGAAAAGTATATCAACTGAAGACCACGAGAACTTGTACACTGATGGTAATGTGATTGTCCTCAGGAATTGAGGGCAAGTTTTAGATTCTCCCTGCTCCACTTGTGGGTAGTTACAGCATAAAGAACAGAAAATGAAGATATTATGAAAAGAAGGCTCCATGTATACAACGTGCTGGGATAGGAATCAGCTTCAATCACGTATGCTACTGAACAATAACCACCTTGTGTAGGATATAGGAGATTCTGCCTGGCAGTAAGTTTGAGAAAAATCAATTTCTTTCCCGTGGATTTTTAATGCTCCATTTAGAATCGCCTCCTTGAAAACGGAAAGAGGTAACTAACTTCCCTTTATTTCCGATGTCTCATATGCCAAAATATGATTATAAACGGCCATTTGATTTAACTTATATTTTTATTATAACTTTTTATTTTGATTTTTTAAGAAATAAAAATTTGTTTATTTATTAATATTATTATAATTACACTGTTGTCCCTAATAGTTATAAATACTAAATAAGAGTTAAATATTTTAAATTTAGAGTAAATTATTTCGAACATTTTGACCTTTTGATAACTTATGAACTATATCTTAGTTCTTAATTTGTAATATTATAAATCACACGATCTATGAAATATATATATATATATCTTACTGTGTTGTAACATAATCAGTGACATACACTTAGCAGTCAAATGAACTCTTTCATCATGTTCTAAAATATGTTTTGGGATGACGTACAAAATTTTTTTGACATTTGGACTTATGTTTATTGAATAAAGGGAGGTTTTAGTCTATCTTTTAATAATAACAAAACATTAATGATTTTGTTTTTGGATGAAAGCAATATAAAAGCTATTATACTCATGAAGATAATTAAGTAATCTATCTTTTGATAATAATAAAACATTAATGATTTTGTTTTTGGATGAAAGCAATATGAAAGCTATTATACTCATGAAGATAATTAAGTAAAGTAGAAATCAAATTCATTCAAGAGAAGAACCAAACCAAGACCAAAAAATATCAAAGCACAACAAGGCTATAAATAAAAATGTAATCATCAATGCACTTTCTATTTGGTTGTTAGTTCGTCATACATAAGCATATCATCATTTTAACTCATTATATATGTCTTTTAATCGTAAAGAGGAACTAAAATTTTAATTACAAGGAAAATCCGCTTGATTTTTAAGACATTTTTGGGATATAATTTGAGGTTGAGTGCAATTTTTATTAAGAAAAATAAGTTTGAAAATTTGAAGATGTTGGAACAATTATCAACCAATATAGGTTAGTGATGATCGACCAATGCAGGTCAAAAATGTTTATAGAAACTTTGTAGCCATATTAGTTGACCAATATGCTGCAATAGTCGACCAATATTCCAATAAGAAGCACATTGATTGACCAATATGCTGCATCAGTCAACCAATATCCACAACAGTTAGTTTATTATTTAATGCATATTAGTCGACTAATGTGCAATAGTGGTTGACCAATGCACCATAACTAGCAGTTGACAACAGCTAATTCTTAGTTCCAATGACTAAATAACTCCCAAAGACTACAAATACATAGTTTTTCAATGTTTTTAACATGGAAAAATATTTGAGTGCTTTATAAAAACATTTCAAAGAGTTTTTCAATAATTTATGAGCATTCATTGTTGCATTGTGAATTGTGCGAGCCTAAGCTATCAAAGTGAACAAGCAAAGATCTTTTGAGCTGTAAATTTCATTTGAGAGTAGGCGTTACTCTTCAACTTAAATAAAGAAACAGGGATGTCAGACTGCAGACCAATAGACTCTCCTATGGATCCTAATTCAAAGCTTTTACCTAGTCAGGGGAGCCACTTGTTGATCCTAACCGATAACGGGGACTGTTAGGAAAACTTAATTATCTCACCATCACACGACCTAATATTTCTTTCTGTGCTAGTGTTGTTCATCAATTCCTACAAGCTCCATGTGATAGTTATTGGGATGCAATTATTCGAATTTTGAGGTACATTAAGGGTGCACCAAGAAAAGGATTATTATATGAAAATCGGGGTCATTTTCAAATTATTGGATATTCTGATGCTAATTGGGCAGGATCTCCATCTGATAGGCGTTCTACTTCAGGATTTTGTGTTCTTGTTGGAGGAGATTTTGTATCTTGGAAAAGTAAGAAGCGAGATGTTGCCAGATCGAGTGCAGAAGCAAAATATCATGCAATGGCTCTAGCAACTTGTGAGTTTATTTGGTTGAAGGAATTGGTTCAAGAGTTAAAATTTGCAAAAGTATCACAGATGAAGTTATTGTGTGATAATCAAGCTGCTCTCCACATTGCTTCTAACCCAGTATGAAATAACCAAACATATAGAAATTGATTGTCACTTTATTTGAGTGAAAATTTTGTCTGGTTGCATCACTACTAGTCATGTCAATTCAACCAATCAACTGGTAGACATCTGGACCAAATCTCTCAAAGTTTCTCGTATTGAATTTATATGTAAAAGCTTGGTGCATACAATTTATATGCTCCAACTTGAGGGGGAGTGTTGAGTTGTATATAGCTGTATAGTGATAAAATAGGAAGTTATTTACTATTATTGATTGTGTTTCCTATTCTAGGGCTAGGTATCAACCATTTATGCATGTATTTTTCATCAAAGTATATACAATTATAATAAGATTTCTCTAAGTTTCATAATAGGAATACATACAATAACCGAACAACCTTAAATTATGAGTTTAATCTGTATTAATTAATTAATTACCTAACTAGTATATACAACTCACCGACAGCCATAAAGATTAAGGATTATTCATTAAAAATTAGGGATTACGTACAATCCTTTAAAATCACTTACCTCAATAAAAACACGTTATTTGACACTCCCCTCAAGCTGGTTAATGGATATCTTCCATTGGTAACAATGTTGAAGCATAGTACTTGGCAGCCACTTTGTGAGTACGTTTGCTAGTTGATTGTTTGTTAAACAAATGGAGTGCAAATTAGGCCTTTGTCTAATTTCTCTTTAATGAAATGCCTGTCATCATCAATGTGTTATGTTCAATCATATTGAGATACTGATTGTTGATTTGTTGTCAAAGTACAATCTTATTGAGCCTTCCGATTTACCTTCAAATTATCAAGAACTATTTTTAACCATAGTAACTCGCATATTCTCAAATCCATCAACCTAAACTTATATTTTGGACTTGACTTGGCTACCACATTTTACTTTTTACTCTTCCATGTTACAAGGTTACCACCTAAGATAGTATAACAACCAAAAATTGAACTTTTGTAACTAATGAACCAACATAATCTGCATCAGTGTAGGCCTTTAAAGTTATGCTTTCTCCTTTCTTGAACAATATTCCTTTCTTAGGGCTACCCTTCAAGTATGGTAAAATTCAATGTATAGCTTTGAGATGCATTTCTTTCAAATTATGCATAAATTGCTTGACAAGAACATATCAAATGCACTTTTATACACCAAATAAATTAATTTACCTATAAGTCTTTGACAAAAAACTTCTATCTACTATGGAGTCATCCGAAGCATTCTGTAGTCTATGGTTGAATCAATGGGTGTATCAACTAACTTACCCAATTTCCCCATTACCTTTAATAAGTCAAGCACATACTTGCTAAATAAAGATTCCTTGCTTGGAATATAGAACTTCAATGCCTAGAAAGTACTTTAGCTTCCCAAGTTCCTTGATGTCAAATTCTCTCAATATACACCCTTGTAGCAACCAGCCTTGCTTTGTATCTTTCCATAAAACCACCGGACTTGTTCTTCACAGTGAAAACCTATCTAAATCCAACCAACTTCTTCCCTTTCAACAATTCAACCAACAGACTTTGACTTTGGGATAGGTTTTGGTAGGTCATGAATAGATACAATGAACATTTTATGCAAGTTCTAGTGTCAATATCACTTGATTGGTCAAGTTTATTAGCTGGTTGAGAATGGATAGTTTGTGGTATGATATTTTCAATAGTTCCAAAAGATGTTTAAACAATTATTTGAGGAAGAAATGAATGTGCACAAGTTGAGGGATTTGTGTTTGCCTCCTATAATAAACCAGTAGTCATTCGAACTTGTTCTACTTTATCCTTCATTACTTAATATGACTTAGATGACTCAACAATTGGTAAGAGTTTTTAATAGAAAAAAGGTTTGGAAATAATTTAGAAACATAAAGAACATCTATCAATGTAAGGGCATTGTTTATGTGAATGTCCCCTCGGCTTACTACTGTGGTAATGGACCAATTAGTGACCGGAGCAAGGAGTAGACAAAGGACTTCAAATTTGCTTGTTTACTAGCACCTTTAGCAGGTTGTAAAACACGTAAAACACCATATTATTTCATTATGGTTGTTTTCGCCACAAGAGTAGATTTGTCTTCCATTTGATTCTTGAGCATAATGCTTCTTCGTCCTTCTTTAGTCTCAATGATTGACATTGTCTCATTAAAAGAGGGGAGGCCTTCTTTTCTCAATATCTACATCCTCACAACGTCCTCAACATTGAGACCAACTAAAATATCACAAATATGATTCTTTTCTATAAATCGTTCAAAATTGCAACACATTTGAATACATTGACACTAATCCATTTCCTATACCATAAACCTTGCAAGAGACTGTAGTATTTGGTGGTCTATCGATTCCCTTGTTTGGTTGCTAAAATCTTTGTTTTAATTTCATAGCAAGCAACATTATGGACTTTGGAATATGTCTACCTAATAGCATCTCAATTTTCCTTAGTGTTTCCAGTTACATACATGTGTTACTTATCTATAGAATAATTAAATTCCATAATCAAGATATCACCAAGGAATCTTGATCACTCCCATGTCTAAAATGTAAGATCTTCTTTTAAAGGACTCGTGCCCAATGAATGGCTTAATTCTTTTCTACCTTTTAAGACGGTGCAAACCTAACCACTTTAAATAATTCTTTCCATTCATTGATACGCTAGCTATATGTTCTATAAGTCCACAATTGTACTAGGAACTATATTAAGAGTTGTGGAGAGCATTTAAGACAAGGCTAGATTGTGGATTATAGCATGATTACTTGGAAAAATTAAAAATAAAGAAAGTATATAATGGATGAGAAGGATTTGATTAATAGAAGGGAACAAAATGAAGAGAATTTGGGTTTGAAGAAAGTAACCAAAGCCTTTGAAACCATGTTACAATTTGTGAACTCTCTAAAAATAATTCTCATTTTTCCAAATGGTATATATACATGGGAATATATAAATTGATGGAACAACCCAAAATGACTAGGTTAATCTCTATCAACTATAACTTCCTAACCAATATATACAACTCCAAAATCCTAAAAATTAGGGATTGCATTAAATCGTTTAGAATTACAAGATTACCCCAATAAAATTCATTAACATAATGATAAAAAAAATTTGGCAAAAAAGTGCTTTATTTATTAAACAATATCTTTATTTATACAATATTTTTAAATCTTATAACACCTTTAAATTAAAAAATAATAAGAAATTTTTCAAATAAATAATCTACAGAACTTATTTATTGAATGATTCAATTCTATTTCTAAAATTTTAATTTTTTTGCATTTTTAAAAGTATTTAAACTTTATATTTATTATGAAATAAATGTTAAACTTTGAAAATAATTTATTGTAAAGTCATTTTATATTAAAATTTTAATTTGTAAAAAAATTGATCTTACAATTTAGATGCTTATTATATCCCCCTCTATGCCTTTCTATAATTAGGTAATTACCATTAAAGTTAAATAATAAATAAATTTTTATATAACTAATAATGAAATCATATTCTAAAAAGATAAAATAAAAAACCAAAACAACTATTTTCATAAGTTGTAAAAAGAGGACGAGACCAAAAACAAAAACTTAAAATAAAAAATTAACTAGACAAGTTTCGAAACAGAAAACCAAAAATAAATTGAAACTAAACAAGCCTTAAAAAGTTAAATGTGGGTCTAAGCAACTGTTAAATCATAACGTAGAACTATGTATCCATATAATATCCACAATAATCACACAAATTTCAATATTGAAAAGCAAAATATACATCTCGTGAATCCAACTTTCTAGCAATTTTAGCTCCATAGGGTTTGAAGGTGGTTGATAGGTTGCTAATAATATAGGCAAACATGGAAGGCTCATAACCAATAAAATGGTAAACTTAAACCTTCATTTACATTAGCAAGACAGAGTATGAAGGAGCAATCCATGGTAAAGAAAACAAACCAATTGATGACCACCATTGCGGTGTTTAATCTTGCGCTTATCCTTCGACTTCTTTTCTGAGGCAATAGAAGCATGTCTATACATTAGAACCATTTAATAGAAATCCAGTATCTTAGAAGGAAAAGTAATAAACGAGAACTAGCAATTTGGTTAGGACAACATTTAGGATCAATAAAATAACTTAGAAGAACTTGTTAAGCAGATACTCAAAAGTAGAATTTGTTAAGCAGATACTGAAAAGTTGTCCTTTGGTCATTCCTAGGCAGAAGAAACCCAGAAAAAGATTGTTCTATTATAATAAGTTTAGCAAGATTTTAAGAAGAAAAAGTTGGAAAAAAACTTGTCGGACATTCATACATTGTAACACATAATGCAAGTTATGCATTTTTTTGTGATGCTTTCTATTACCAAAGGAAAGAGTTATTTATGCATGAGGATGTATAAGTTCTTTCTTAGAAATACTTTCTTAGCTTAACACATTACTTTCCATCAAATTGAACATGCAGGGCAATACACCCTTTTAATCAAATCCCCAAGCATAAAAACTAACTATTTAAATGATGGTTTTTGTTAACAAATAGTTGTCTTCCAACAGTAAATAATTATAGCTTTGCAAGTCAACTTTCTAATCCATTGTTTTGAAGTTTGCAAGTCCCCAACCTTTTATTGGCTGGTCTTGGTATATCTATTACTTTTTTATTCCTTTTCAATTGCATCTTTTGGTATAATTTTTTAGTTGAATAATTTTTTTGGTAAATTGAGATGGCTGCCTCTTTATTTTAGTAAATCATGTTTTTAAAGAATGTATAAATTGATTAGTATGTTAAGGAGTTTGATTGTCTATTAGGATGATTATGATGATTTATCTTGCTCAAAGGCTCTATTCCACAGCTCTAATTATACAACTGACTACTCTCCCCACGTCTTCTCTGTTCTCTTTTCTGATATTTTAATTTTGTAGAGTTTCAACATTATACACAAGGGTTAAGACATTATTTATTTCACCCCAACCGTATAAAAATATTCAATTCATAAATTTAACCTTTAATTAAAACTCCTTCAAACCACCTTATGTACTACAAACTTGAATGATTTCAATATTAATATATTTCGAATCATACTTGAAAAATGCAAATGCAATATGTTCCTATAAATCAATTCAAAAGTACCTTTACCATAATGATGCTTATGAGACTTCTTTTCCTTCCTCTTCTCTACCTTATCACTCTTTTTGCTTCGCCTTGCTCTCTCATCATCCCTTTTCTGCCTACTTCTGCCTTCATCTGTACATTTATCACCGTCAAAATGAAATTCAAAATAAACAGAAGCATAAGAAAAATCAGTGCCGGAACAAACAGAAGCATCAACAAAATCAATACCGCTCCCAATCTTGCTGTGATATCCGAACAAGAGAAGGTATACAAAGTCCAGGTTCATCCAAGTTAGGATTTTTTTGTTAGCCAATAAAAAGCTCCCTATTTCAGCTAACTCCAAGTAAATATATGCTAAAGAGAAGTTTGCTCCAAAACACGAAGGAAAAATAAAAGCTTCCTCCGTCTATATTGCAATATTCCTCAGGATTAGCAAGCAAGAAGAGAGCAGCAGGAAGAAGCTTCAAGTGCTACTAATGGATTTATTTGTGAAAGCTCTTAAAAATAGATGCAGAAAATAAAGGAATTAATAAATACAGAAAATGAGGGGGAACCGAAGAGAAGAAGAAAAGGAAAGTAAGTACCTTCGGTATCCGAAGATGAGCTTCTCTTCCGGCTCTTCTTCTTCCTCCTTTTCTCTTCTTCGTCCGTGAATTTCTTGTCGCTTCCCATTCTCGCTTTTAACAATCTCTGCTCTGAAATCGTCAGACGGCAGAAATTGTTATAACTCAATTCATTTTTCTAAAGAAGCCTACTATTACAGACTTTAACTTCAATTTTTAAATAAAGCCTTGAATATTCATTTTTTGTCAAATTATCTCAACTCTAATAAATAATCTATATTCATTTTATTTTTTATTGAATTAATATTGATAAGTCGAATGTCCAACTTTTGATAAAAAATTAATTAAAATTTATTTGCTTAAATTTTTTTAAATTAATACCACTTTAAACTATTATCTCTATATCATTTTTCGTATATCTAAGTCTAATAATAAAAGTCCTTTCAAATTATGAAAGAATAATATCAATTTATGAGTTTGCCTATGCAACAAGTATTACGCTACTATCATTAAGACTGCAAGTATTACGGTACTATTATTAGAAATAATAGTTTCTAATTAAATTAGAAATAGTTTTCATATTGGATTAGGATATGTTACTTATATAATTTTTAAAAAGAAATTTTTTGATTATAATGAGTAAGAAGAATAATTTATTGAAATTTGTTTTTAATTAAATGTTAGAGTAAAGATAATTGGAAATATTTTCTAATTGGATTTGAAAATTGTTTTCAAATCAAAAATAAATTTCTATATAGAGTGGGAATTTAATCCATTTACAAATCGATGAGTTTAATTCAATTTAATTTTTCCAAATAATTGAAAATATCAATTTAGATTATGAATATCAATAACTTGAATCAAAAGAAGCTTGATGCTTTATGCATATAATTTGATTATGAGTGCATAAGTAGCATATTTTATGTATATGTTTGATATATATATATTGGATGCATGTTAAATTGTATCTTTTATACATGTGATGTTTTGCATGCAATTTTGTGTTTGAATGAGACGAATGTAATTAAATCTCTAATTAAAATACTAAGTACACATTGAGAACATGATTGTTGTCTTCTATTGTTACAAGAATAAACCAAAGTTCTGTTTATTGTAGGCATGTTAAGCAAACTCAATGTCGCTTTAACCCAAACATGTTTAATCTTATAGTAGTATGTTTTACTTAATTAAACTTGTGTGATTTTGATGAGCAAATTCATTATCACTTGAATTTAAAGGCAGGATTAGGAATAACATATAAGATATATTTTTACATGAGTTGTCACCTAACGGATATAGGAGTCACATGAGATATGATTGATAAAGTTGTTATCTACCTAATTTAAGTTTAGTTGGTTTGTTGAGCAAAATTAAGATCAACTATACTTGGATGGAATCCTAGCCCACTAGAAAGATTAGAGTGATATTTCTTAATAGTAGTTAGAGATATTATTTCAAATAAAATAGGGAGACTAACCAAATACACAATTAAAGTCCTATTTTTATTTGATAGTTATGACGTATAATTAATTACTTGGTATTATTACATTTATGTTGTGTTCTGAATAGAATTTACCTTGTTTAGTATAGTTGATACTAAGTTAGTGAACCAAATTTCTTGGACGTATGTTTGAGAAGAGTTCTTAAAGTTAGAAACAAAAATTATATGCCCATTATGATATGTTGCTATTAGTCCTTGTTGAGGATTTGTTGTTAAAGTTTTAAAGAGATGTCAAAGTTATATACATGACAAAATGTGTTGATATATATTTTTTTGTTAACTCACGAGGTGTCATAGGAGAGTCCCAACTATGGGAAGGCGCCTTTAAGCCATCCACACCCAGACTAATCCCCGCTCGTACCAGGTCAGCCCGTAAGGAGTAAAGTGCTAGCCAAACAAATTTTTCCATTCCCATGGCTTGAACTTGAGACATCTGGTTAAGGGATGAGAGTGCTGAACCACTCACACCAACCATGTTTGGTTAATGTGTTGATATTTTGAGTTGACTAATGTTCCATAAACTTTGATGACAACATGTAAGATGTATGTCGACACCATAATAACAACATGTAAGAGGTTGCATAGAGTATAGTTGAAGGTATAATACCTTGTTGGAATTGTTCCACTTAATTTAGCTTCCTAAAAGCATAAACATGGACATCAATTAAAGGCATTTGCTAATAGTATGATAATAGTTTTCATAAGAAGAAAATTGATTTCATGACTTTTCATATGAGATATGATAAAGATCATATGTATTTCTAGTTCATGCTTATGAGTAATTAGTACTGAATTTAAATTCAACATTATTACAATGTTCAAAGCATAATAAGAAATAGATTATTGATTAAAAGTAATTGATCTAATTTTGTACAAATAGTTTGTATGTGTTTGATCAAAGAAGACTTATGCTTAACACAAGTAGCAAGAATACAAAGTTAGATAACCAAGACTATCATTTTATGTTATGTTAGTGAAATCAACAAAACGAGAATCATAAAGTTACATACAAGGATATATGTATCCTTATGGTTATGAATCGTATGAAACTTGTAAAACTTGTCATGTTAAAGAATAACCAAATCAACCTTTAGTGAAAGAATGATGATCGTATTAAATTGTTAAATTTATACATGTGAGGTATAGATGGAATAAAAATTCATAAAAGGATGATACTTATATTTCATCTGATTACTAATGACTTTATGTGATATAGTCATATGTATTAAATGAAATAATGATTTAAAAATTTGAAAAGTTTAAATTGCTTAATATAAGTAGAAATTAAGCATCTAGAATGTTGAAGCACTTCAATGAGATCGTTGTGGTAAGTTTTAAAGTTTTCGGTTATCTATAGGGATGAGATTCTCCGATGACTATCTTAACAACTAAATTCATAAGAGTATGGATTTATGTAAATAAGAAAATACAATATGAGATATTGTATGATTCAATATTATTTCTTTTATAGTTATGCCTAGTAGAATAACATACTTTTGATAGTTCAAATTGAATCAATTAGTAAAATTTCATATTAGGTATGAAATGCTAAGTCTTTGAAAGAATCAAAGTTTATGATTTATGGATGTGATGCTTAGCTGAATTATATATTATCCATTAAGTTTATAAGTAAATGAGGTAATAAAAGGTTATGAGATATCCAATAGGTTGGATATAATCTTAAAGACCTATTGAATAAATTGTTTGTTTCAATGTATACTTATAAGGCAGTGGTTCTTAAGATAACTAATTGGAGTAAGATAAAATTTGAAAAGTTCAAATCTCATAACAATACATCCAACTGGAACTATTGCCTTTATTGATACATTTGATATATAATTGAAAGGCTATGAGACGTCGAAAGATTCCCTTTCATGATGAATTCAAAGAGTTTGCTTTGGAAATGATTGTGAATTTATCAAGTTTACAAAAAGGCCAGTGAGAGTGTAGTTTTCCTCTTCAGTAGGAGTATATGGAGACATATTGCTCGTAAAGGGCAATAATTGTAATTTTCAATTGTTGAAAACAGAATTGTCCAATAGCAACTCTTATTAGAGATGAAAAAGATGACAAATTAATTTTGGGAATTAGATATATCGAGATAGAATGGAAGTTATTTACTTATTCTAAGTCCAAGTAACTAGATAATGTACTAAAGATGTTTAGTAATTGAGATATCGGATATTTGTAAAGTATTGAAGATATCCATTATTCTATGTATGAGTTAATATTTGAGTTAAAGGAGATAAGGATATAACTTTAGAAGTAAATCTTAATTAAGGTTTATTTAATTAGAACAATATCATTCAAGATTAAAAAGGTTTCAATGTAGCAATGATAATTAAGTCATAATACATTTTTCATTTAGTATAAATGATTAATTGGATCAATAAGTTCTTTAATGAACTTAGTATCGTTATTTGCATTGTTTAAGACAGTAATGTATTGTCGAACTTAGAACCACTGGGCATGCAAAAAGAGCTAATGTCTCATCAAAGATCCAATGATGTATTTAAGCAAAATTTCTTAATTATGATGATAATTGAGACGGAAGTTGTAAGATTTAAACAAATGCTATAGAGAATCTTGTAGAATTCTCTCAGTAATCCGCTATCCCAATATTAGTAAAATCGTGATATGGTGATATGGTAAAAGATACTTAAATAGTTGGCTTAGTGTAAGTGAGAGATTGTTGGTTTATGTCCTACAGCCAATTGCTTTGGTTGTAGTTTAGTGACAAAATTATTTAAAAACATTTTTTGTCTTTTACATATTAAGATATGTATGATAAAATCTATGGAATAATTATATATTGCAGATGAAATTATAATAAGATTATAATTGTGATATTCATATTGTATTTATTTATTATCCTTAAATGTTCCTAGTCATTCATATTGTATTTATTTATTATCCTTAAATATTCCTAGTCATTAAGATTGGACATTAATAGAATATAAAAAGACCAGCACATTATGTTTTTCCTTGTGAAGGAAGTAATCAATCTCATATACTAAAGTATGGAGATACTTAAATTGATGCGTGGGTACTTGTTAGAGAACAAATTCACTGAAGTGACCTGATATAAGAAATCTATTTGAAACATTGCTTGTATGTTTATGGAATTATCATCGTGATAATTGTATAAGTGATCATTTGATTTGATGTCTCCAAAGTTATCTTATATACGGATTGATACATTTTATACTACTTATGACCTATTTAATCATTGAGTTGTTCAATCAGTAGTCATTGGATGTAACATGAACCATATAGAGGTAGTTGTGTGATCAATATATGATTCATAACCCTAAAGTTATTGGGAAGAATGTTCAATTGTTCTCAATTAGTATTGATTCAGGAAATCTTTGGTCAAGGTAGAATGACACTTTGTAAATAATTTACAAATGTTATTAATTGAATTGGTACTTAATGGTAGAGAACTACTATGATTTGACTGACATTTTTAAATATTTGGGTGGTTATAATGTGTTGCTAGACATCAATTTTGGTACGTGATTATAAATCGTTTAATTGAAGAATTAAAAATAAATTAGAAGGAGTTTCAATTTGTCTAATTTTAATTATTAATCAGAATTATATTTTATAATCATTGCCGCTATATTTTGAAACCTAACGAGTTTCACATAAAGAATAAGTTGAAGAGAGTAAAGATATTTTAATCATATTAGACTTGATTGTAAAGTTTGAAAAACTTTATAATTAAATACGAGATATTTAATAAATAATGATCATTATGAGATATTAGGTCTTATTTGGCAATAATTAATATTTAATTAGAATTATTTGTAATTTCAATTAAAGTTTAACTGAAATTGAAATTGAAATTTAATTAAATTACTAAAATGTCCAAAACTTATCATAAATAGGTTTAAATTCTATAAAGCTAGCACCTTTTGCTTAAACCTTTCTATAAGAGTTATAAAGTTCTCTCAATCTATTTTGTAAATACTTGTTTTATTATAATTTGTACTAATCATTTTATAAAATTAAAAAGATCTCGATTTTTAAGAAATTAAAAATTACAAAAAAGTTTCGTAATTATTTTATCATACCTAACATCAGATCTTGGCCACTTTTCCCATATAGTCCACTTAGATGACAATGTTCCTGAGACGTCCCTTATGAGAGTTGTGTTTCGTCGGCCTCGTGAAACATACCCATAAGTTCTTCCTTCCTCTCCTCCGCTGTGCAGTTACCCTGCAAAGGCCTGTCTATTGTACATTTGTGGTTAGATGAATTCGAGTGACATTAAAACAGCTAAATCATTAATTTATAAAATAATTTATTTATGACATACATTATAATTTATTATGTGTACACCACGACCTCTTTATTGACGTTGCTCGTTCGAGGTTACACGAGTTTTAGCAAATATTAGAAACTGTCGAACTTGCGATCGTATAAGTTGTCTTTTCCACTAATCCTTGACGATCACGGCTCAGCGCGGAAGTGTGAAGTAATTAACACATCAAGCAAAAAAGAAAAGAGAGAGTAAAAAGGCCAAGCAAACTTGAAATGAGAGACACGGGGAGGGAGTGTGTTTAGTGGGGGCTAGGGTTTTTCAATTCTTCAATGGCCTACACCTCAAACAGCTATGCACCACCCCAACCATCCTCATCGTCAACACCTGCTGCTACTTCTCCATTGCCCGACGCCACCACCGCCTTCAGCCGCTATTTAGCAAGTCTGAAAGGTTCTTCCGTCGCGTCCGCTGATTACTTTTCAAAATACTCCCCTTCTTCATCCATGTACGATTCTCTTAGATTCGACAGACGCATTGTCGCCTCCAACACCACCAACCCCTCCTCCTCTTGGCCTCTGCCTCCGCCTCCACCTCCTGGTGTCGACATCGCTCCCGTTGTTGACTCCTTCCTTCCCGCTCTCAAACGCTCTTCTGAAGGTTAGCTGTTATTTTTCTTTTTTCTCTTATTCCTCACAACGCTTGACTTTTTCTTTTATTTATTTGTCAATGGATTGAAAAATAACATTAATACAAATATCTGTTTTGCTGGCCCTAGTTGTTATCAGCGTGTTAATACTGTTAGTTATGTTGGCCTCTAAAAGTTTGGAAGCTCTGTTCTATGGCTACTTTGGAAAAGCATCAATTTTAGGTTATTATATGTGTTAGGGCATTAAAGACTGTAAGCTTTAGGGTTTTGATTGATATGCATTCAAGAATCTGATATGCGAGTCCATATGTGTGTGGGTTTTGAGTTTGCGAGATATATATGTATATATATAGAGAGAGAGAGAGTGAGTTGGCGAGCATTTATAGTTTAGGAGTATCTGTAACTAGGAGCTGTGGCTTATATCTTACCAACATTCCGCCAAATGATGGATGCATATAGATAAATGTAATCAAGCTTAATTAAGATGTTTGCGATCTTCTGCTTACACGTCTGACTGATATTTTTCAAAATGCTATATCCTGAAGCAGTGTGATATTACTTGTGGTAGCAAACTATTTTTACTTCTTTGTTAGGATATTTATATTGTTGTATATAAGGGTGAGTAGGAAACGTTCATTTGTATTTATATACAACAAGACTATGTTACTGTTACTCCTATAACAAGTAATACAAGGAATCATTCTTGTTATAAAGCTTCTTGTAATATTTCTCCACTATTTGGCCAATACTTAACTTGTTGTACTGCACAACAGGTCTATTGTTATGATGTTTATAACCCATGCCTTATTTTTTCCTGCTGTAAGCATGCTTGGAAATGTGGCTCAATTCAAGTCTTCAGTAATGCATTATAGTTCAGATGTGGACTCTGCCAGGGATAGGAAATCCAGATTCATATTTCTATGTGATAAAATCCAAATTCATCTGCTTATCTTCAGCTTCCTATCCTATATAACCCAACTGATTCGCCAACATATTTCTGTCAAATTACCTAACGGCAATCCTCATGTTTTCATATTTAAATAAGCTCAACAAAAATGTATATAAGTAGTACATAGGAATATGGTATCTATTTTAAGTGGCACGTTTTACTTCTCTCCTTTGTATTATCTTATAAAAGGTACTTCTAAACTAATTTTTTATAATAACTATATCTTTTCTTGTCCCTTTGTATATGCTTTCTACTATGTTCTATAGCATTCTATCTTCAGAGTATTTTGGGTGCCCATAACGCCATTGGGCAAACTGAAGCTTGGTATTCTACCAACCCTTTAACCAAGCGTCCTAGATTGGAGAGTGCAAGCAATTTGCCTATTTATCCCCAGAGGCCTGGAGAGAAGGACTGTGCTCACTATATGCTTACCCGAACCTGTAAGTTTGGAGATATCTGCAAGTTTGACCATCCTGTTTGGGTTCCTGAAGGTGGAATACCTGATTGGAAAGAGGTGACCTTTTGCTGCCACTTTTCGTTTATATCATACTGATATTAAAGATATGATATAATATATCCTATTACATGATAAAATAGTTTCTTATTTTATATATCTTCATGGATGTAGGTTTGGTGTGTGATAAGTGAGAACATTTTTTAATAGATATTAAACTATGAATTATACAAAATTTACTTATATTTTTGAAGCCTGTTCTACGCCTTCAAACAAGTCCATAATGGTATCAAGGCCATAGAGTCCTGGCCACAATACACTTGATCTTTCTACACAATTCAATTAATCTTTGCAAAACATACTTTAGCCCTTATAAAATAAGTTACGTTTATTTACTGGAAATAATTATATTACCTTCATTTATTTTCCTGTTTTTCATTTTAGATCTTCTATCTTTAACTTATGGCTGGTTTCTGCTATTTTTTTAATGTACTTTCCTCTAGTGATCATCAACAAGATTATTCCCATCGAAATTAAATATGTCAGTAGTTGTTCTTGTTAGTTGTTTTGGATATTTTCACATAAGGTGTCCTCTACTAAATGGGTTGTCTATAACAAACCAATTTGATTTTGTTGTGAAACTATTAGAAAGCACATGCCGTGCTTTTCTTTACACTACGGTATAAGGAACACACATGGTACTGCAGATTAGCTTGTGTAAGAAGTTTCTCTGTCTATGTTGATATAACAATTAACTTAATTTTAGAGTTCCAAAGGGTCCTATTTTGAGAACTTGGTGACTGTTTTATTACTTTGTGGTTCTTGTGTATAATATTAAGTTAACAACGATGCCTAATTGTTTGCTTAGCTTATAATTATTTTATTTATGCACATATGACTATTCTGTATGCATTTTTTTATTTGTCTTCTCAACATCTTTCCAATAACTTACTCTAATAAAACCTTTTGGTATGATGTTAATGTGGATCAGAGAAGAGAAGTTGCTTGTGTGCTGAATCTTATGGAAATTATCCAACATGGTCAAAGTCCGTAGTGTATTTGAAATGATAATGGTGTTATCTAATACAAGTTGTGCTATATGGTATACTGCATTGTTGTTTTATGGCCATTTCTATCAACGGAATCTGAAGAGTTTCTATTTCATGAATCAATTATATACTGATAACTTATTTTTGGACGTAGAATCAGATTCTGGCTTTCCTAGGTTGTTCTTCAGTTAGTTCTTTGTGTAGTATATCTGATTTCTAAGCTATTCAAGTTGCAACCGGTAGCAGCGAGGATTAGATTAGGTCAAGGTACCAATTAAGTGCTCTTGCATTGCTTGCTTGAAAGAGAGTTCTGTTTGGTTTGTCTATTGCTTAATGTTCTAAATTTGATGGAAATGCTCTGTATCTGTGTTTGTATTTTTATCTATGTAATGTGACATGTCTTGCATATTTGTTTACTGGAACTGACATTCTCACTATCATTCTAACAAATTATCTGGTAGTTGGCTTGAATGTCCCATCTAACATGTACTACCGAGCTGTATGATTGAAGATCATCAGTACTTACCTCATTTTGGATTCTCACAAACATAGACTTGTTTCAATACCGGTATATTGGAATTGGTTCACTGGCCTTTTCTATTCCCTTGATTCCAACACTGTTGAAACATTTGAGAATTACTACTGATGCTTTTGCTCAAGTCTATGCAGCATTATTCATTATGTTTTTACTGTTAGAAGATGTTTATGCATATCAAAGTTCTTCCATTATTTCTATATGAATATTGAGGACTGTTTTTTATAGCTTAAGTTGCATATTGTGTCGCTTATATAGGTTCCAGTTTTTTCTACTAGCGACAATCTTCCTGAGAGGCCAGAAGAACCTGATTGTCCTGTAAGTAACTTTTGGACTTTGCTACTTTTCCATGTTTAAAACCATTCTAAGTCAGGGCACAATCATCGGTGCAGTACTTCTTGAAA
Source organism: Erythroxylum baracoense (assembly GCA_025629805.1). Taxonomy (NCBI): domain Eukaryota; kingdom Viridiplantae; phylum Streptophyta; class Magnoliopsida; order Malpighiales; family Erythroxylaceae; genus Erythroxylum; species Erythroxylum baracoense. The sequence goes on along the minus strand of JAOTAY010000002.1, from coordinate 28,931,730 downwards.
ACTCAAAGATGCAAGTATGGTTTGAAATGCAAGTTTAATCATCCAAAAGAGAATTTGACTTTGGTATGTTCCAATTTCATGAATTGCTTCTTACGGATCTTTGTCTGGTAGCTATCACTCTCAATAAGGTTATTTGTGATTTGCATGGTTTCAGGGTGCCTCAGAAAGTAAGGATGTTTCTGTTTTTCCTGAGAGGCCCTCCGAGGCCCCATGTGCTGTAAGAGACTGCTCTTCTATTATCCAAGGAAGCAATACTATTTGTGAATTGTTTTTCATTCATATATTATGTTAAATAGTTTTACATGAAGACTGGGAAATGCAAATTTGGTTCCACATGCAAATTCCATCACCCAAAAGATATATGGATACCATCAGCCGGACAAGAGAATGGTAGCCAAGAGTGGACTGGATCAGAAGTCGAGAGCTTAGTATCATTTGGAGATGTTAATATGGTCAAAGATTCTGCTTCATTGTCAACAGCTGTGTATTATAATTCCAAAGGACTTCCTATAAGAATGGTGATGTAGTTTTACCGAATTGATTGATAAACTTTACTATAAGATTCTGCTTCATTGTCAACAGCTGTATATTATAATTTCAAAGGAGTTCCTATAAGATTGGTGATGTAGTTTTACTGAATTGATTGATAAAATTTACCATCAGCCATTGATTTCCTTAGTTATGCATTATTTCAGTCCATCAAAGCTTTATGTTTCAAAAGTAGTTAGTAACTGGATTGATATATGGTGGTTTTCGTAGGTCGTTGAAGCTTAAATTTAGTTACAAGTTAATTGAAAATGTTAGAAGTCCAAAATAGAGTAACTGTATACGAAACATAAGTAAAGAAGGGAAGATGTGTGTAATCACCATATCATGAAGAGTTTTGAAGAAGATGTTAGTGTGCACTCTTGCCTTTGCTTCTATTTTCCTTTAATAATGTGATTCAAATTTGAGCCTTGTAGATGGGGATGCGGGAGATGCAGTTCAGTTATTACTTGTTGGTTAGGCCAGATTTGTGGAAAATCTAGTAGTAGCTTCTTACTTCATTCTGAAATCAGGTTTTTTCTGACGGTCTTATGTCGTAGCTGGATTCATATGTTACTAAAATTATGTGCTTTATGAAATGGTTAATATTAATTAGATTTTGAAATTCAATGAATGTAGTTTCTTTCAATATGTACTATATGGAAATAGCCTAGCGCTTGATTTTGTAGTGCTGTAAGTTCTGCTATTCATTTGCTTTTGAATAATGCTGTGTTGATGTACTGCTTCTAAAGTTATGAACTGGTGGATATTGTTTTGTGATGAGAGGAGCAATAGATTCTTTTTAAGAGTGGACTCTGGATGATTCTTCAATAAAATAGTTCTTTTTTTCATATGTATATAATTTTTTTTTCTTGTTTCATCTGTTTTGGTGGATAGTCTCCTGTTATTTTGTCCCTTTTCCATGGTCAAGGTAGTAAGTATTAATATGTCCCTGTACCCATGCTTCTCTTGATAACAAGTCTTAATTCCAAACAGGGCGAACTGGATTGTCCTTTCTACCTGAAAACGGGCAGGTGATATTTTCTTTTTCAGAAAATCTATGACTAAATTGAAAATCATAAGTTATTCACGATCATTCCCTTTCTCATAACCAGTTGCAAGTATGGGGCCACTTGCCGATACAATCATCCTGATAGACTTGGTATGCATAGACTTCTATTTTCATCTTAAAATGCCTCATTATAATGGTCTCTTTTATCAGGTCCTCGAAACTCAGGTGCTTTTATATAAACATTTCTGGTATTTTCTTTACAGCAATCAATCCTCCTGTTGCAGCCATAAGCAATCCCATTCTTGCCCCCGCTGGTACTAGTTTAAGCATTGGAATTAACCCAGCTGCAACTATGTATCAGCAAATTGACCCCAGATTGGCTCAACCAATGGTAAGCTGTGAATCGTTTATTTGTTTCTTCGTCAGTTGTTTTTGTTTTACTGAACTTTTGGAGATTTCTGACATGAAATTTATTAACCATGAGTATGGTATGTCTTTGACTTGCTTCCTGATATTTGGTAGAATGGAAGCCTAAAGTGTGAGTTATTTGGGGAAAGAGATCTAGATCGAAATTCAACATTATGATTTCATTCTTCTATGGTTATATGTCTAATTGTGTTATTTTCAAATGTGTATTATCTGTGTCTTGTATTCTTGACAGTTCATAACTCCTAGTTTTAAGGTGATTTCTGAATGAGTTTTTGCTTTCCTTCATAATTTGTAAATTTATTTTTTGTCAGCTTTGAATCTTATTTCTATTGAATTGGATCTTCAACATGACTGGCATTTTGCACTAGAGCTTATTCAGGTGGCTATCATGTTAATAAATCATTCTTATCTAGTTCTAATGCTTTTTATTTATTTCTTGTGTCCAGCTAGGCGTAGGAGCTACAATTTATCCCCAACGACCTGGACGTACAGAATGTGAAGTATGTATATCATGTTAAATCTTGTTTCAAAATTTGTTCTTTGCATTGCATTTATTATGACTTGAATTTTGTGAATACGAGTTTTACAAAATATTTTTTCCTAGTAATTCGAACTTCTAGTGATTATGCAATATAATTGTTGGTCCGTAGTGGCAGTAAAACAACTTATTCTGCCGATTTATGGGATGTGCTCTTAATTTCCAGTCTGTTAGGAAAGCTTTTTTTCCCCCTACTTAATTTTTACCATGGCATCTGTATTGACATGTGCCTTTGTTGCTCTGCTTTCATGTTTAGTACTACATGAAGACTGGTGTTTGTAAGTTTGGGGAACGGTGCAAGTTTCATCATCCCATTGATAGGTCAGAACCGAATGCAAAGCCACCTCAACATCAAAATGTGAAGCTTACCCTTGCTGGATTACCGAGGAGAGAGGTAAGAACTGTTGCTTGCATATAAATATACAAATCCTTTAAATCAGAAGTAATGGTTTTTCGTAGCTTTTTCTATTCTGGGTTGTTGCTTTACCATTTTCTTGAACTTTAAGCTGTTGTTCGCGAGGTTTAGTTTCCTTAATCAAGAGCTAAGGCGCATGTTATAGGTTTGACTGGGATTTGTGGTAAGGTTTGTGTGGAGGCCCCTACATGCCTCCCTCTTTAATTGTTAGGGAACAGAAAGGCTCTATAAATGAGATTAATATGTGGAAGCTTGTGCCTTTAACCTGCTGGTCATCATTGTATTGATGGCATTTCCTCTTTTGTTCATAATGGAAACTTCTAAAATCATCTTATTGACTTGATTTTCAAGAGCAGTCCCTTTTGTTTCCGCAGCACCTCATTGCTTTTTTGTTGAAGATTGAAGGCTACAACAACCGAAGTCTTAATTTGGTCTGTAAATAAAGCATGTAACTATCATTTTCTAACTACTTATGTTGCTTCTGCTATTCACAACAACGTGTTGTTTTCTAGTTCTACTCCATTTTGGTTGGGCATTTTTTCCTTGCATAAGCCCTATACAAATTAAATTGTTTTGGCAGGGTGCTGTTCATTGTCCATATTATATGAAGACTGGTGCTTGCAAGTACGGTGCAACATGCAAATTCGACCACCCTCCCCCAGGGGAGGTCATGGCTATTGCAGCATCACAAGTAACATCCATGTCTAGTGATGAAGATGATGACGAAGGCGATGCTTGAAATATCCAAATATTGTTATTTGTACAATGGATGAAAGCTTCAGCGTTGCCTTCTAACTCTTTAAAACTTTTTGGTGAATGCATGAGAAGACATGTATAATATGACTAAATAGCAAAATGAATGCAATGAAGTGGTTGAGTTGTTTAAAAAGGACTTATCTGTTCTCATGCCTTTGCAAGTTTAGCTACTAAATGTTGTCGGATGTGCCAAATGTTTTGCATCTGTTAAATTTAGCCTCTCCTTTTCCCAAAATGTGTAGGGGCCTGGGAGGGTGAGGGTTTAAATTATAAGGGGAATTTTATGCAAGTGAGGCTGATGGTGTTCACTGTCGAGGTGGACGTGGACATGGATTGCATGGTCATGGAACTGTGACTGTGTTCGGAGAACCCATTGTTCTATGTCCCAACACAAAAAGGATCCATCGTGACGTTAAATTTCTAATAGCATGGCCTAGTATTTATTATGAAAAGGCAGTTAACCGAGGCAGGGGGCGTGGCACGACATGGATCGCAAAAAAGAAAAGAGCAGTACGGTGGTGGATTGCTTAAGAGAGTTGAATAAGAGTATATTTGTATGGCTGGAACAAGGAAACTGGAAGCCGATCGAGAGGAGAAAAAAATGCTTATTTCATATTTTTCATAGATGGCTATGGCTTTATTGAGTGATTAAGAGAGTGAGTAAGATTGAAAGTGTTTGTTTCGTATCGTATACAAAAGTAAAACAAAGAAAAGAGGAATGAGGTTAGAAACTATTACTTGCGTTTCATCAGTTGCATTTGCTAATGCAACTCATCATCACTGGAAATGCTATCCTGCGACCTCCACTCCCAGTTTTCTTCATGCTCCGTCTCCAACCGCAACAGCAGCAGCTATGTCAAGTGTTGGCCCAAGAAGGAGAAATAAATTAACTAATCCTCTTCTCATCAATACCACCAAAAACAACATTCTTATCAATAACACTAAATACTGTGCTACTGCTAATTCTTCTTCTTCTTCTTCTTCATCATCATCATCATCGTCGTCATCTTTCCCAAGTCAGGTTTTGCTCTTTCTTCCCCCTCTTTTATATATTCGTTCTATTCATACTCCCTCTGTTACTTAAATTTAGCCTTTCCTTTTCCCAAAATGATCAGGAGGAGGCTGAAGAAGATAATAAAAATAATAATAGAAATGGAAAAGAAGATGAAAAGGACGGAGAAAGAAGAAATCTCAGAATTAGAGAATTGTATAGCAGATTCTGGAAAGTAGCAGCACCCTATTGGTTCTCTTCGGATGACAAGATCCAAGCCAGACTCCGTTTGGCCGCAGTCTTCGCCCTCACTTTGTCCACCACCGCCATCAGTGTTGGCTTCAATTACCTTGGCCGCGACTTCTACAATGCTCTTGCCAGTAATTTTTAACTTTAACTACCCTCTCTTCTTTTTCTTTTTTCTTTTTATTTTTCATAGTTTTATGCTTTTTGTTATGTCTTTGTGTTGTTCCATCGAAGACAAGGACCAAGATCAGTTCACAAAGCAACTTTTGTACTACCTCGGAGGCTTTGCCGGAGGAATCCCAGTAAGAAAACATACACGCAGACGCATATATATATGTATGCTTATTTCTCAAACTTTCTATATAACCGCTTTTGTTGTTGTCATTTATTGTTTTTCAGTTCTTTGTTCTAAGAGACTATGCTAAAGACACTCTTTCCTTGAGGTGGAGGTCTTGGATGACTAAGTACTACATGGAACGCTATCTCAACAACCGGACCTTTTACAAAATTCAGTCCCAATCTATTATTGATAATCCTGATCAGCGCATTGTTGATGATCTAAGTTCTTTCACTTCCACTGCACTTGCCTTCTCTTTGACTCTTTTTAATGCTGCTGTTGACTTGATCTCTTTTAGTAGCATCTTGTATGGTATCTATCCTCCCCTTTTTGTGGTTCTTCTTACTTACTCTCTTGGTGGAACTGCTATTAGTGTTTTTCTTGGACGGGTAGATCTCTTTTTCTCCACTTATATTTGTATTTTTTCTTTGTTTCTCGGTGAACTTGTGCAGTTTTATCAATGGTCACTTCTATACCTTTGATTTCAGGGTTTGGTCACTCTCAATTTCTTGCAAGAGAAAAAAGAAGCAGATTTTCGTTATGGGCTTGTCCGAGTGAGGGAAAATGCGGAGTCCATTGCTTTCTACGGTGGTGAAGAAAGTGAAATGCATCTTCTACTGCAGCGCTTCAAAAATGCTTTTGAAAATTTGACTGTAAGATCTTTTCCCTATGACCAACTTGAATTTAAGTTGACTTCCCTGCTTGATTTAGTCAGTTTATTTCCTATCCTTTTTTAGTTGAAAATTAGCTGAAATTGCTCTTATCAAGGAGGGAAGTCTTTTGTATCATAGGTTTTAGGCAGACTATCCCTTGTAACTGATGAAACATAATCTTCAGGACACCATAGCTTCTGCTTTGTATTTAACCACCAACACTCTTGGATTGATTTTTCTGTCATAATTGGCTATCAAGTCAGAATCAGCATGAAATAGTTTTTTTTCTTTATCTTGAAAGTCATCTGAAATAACTTGTTTGTTTTCTTTGATATCTCTTCTCTTAGGACATCTCCTGAAGTTTCAAAGGGGAAGATAAAGAAGGAAAAGGGATTTATTAATAACTTTAATTTGTTTAATCATTGATTTGCAGTGATAATCAAGAAGAAGAAGCATCTGCTGATGTACTTTATTACAATTTAACTTTTATGTTCTATCATCTGATACTTGCTTACTCATGTTTGTTTTTCCTCAGCAATTATTGATTTCTTCTAGAAATTTGGAGTTCTTCACCAATGGCTATCGGTACCTAATTCAGATTCTTCCTGCCGCTGTTGTTGCTCCTATGTATTTCTCAGGAAAGATAGAGTTTGGTGTTATCAATCAATCAGTTTCAGCTTTTAACCATATTCTTGGAGATTTTTCCCTCATTGTGTACCAATTTCAAGCCATCAGTGCCTTTTCAGCTGTCATTGATCGATTAGGTAAATTTTGAGTTTTCTTTGAATTGATGTCAACATTAGAGGAGATACTTTGACTAAGTACAGTCAATATAGAAATTTCATATGTATTTGCAACAAATATGCAAGATGTCTTTCTTGCAATTGATTAATTTATTTTTTAATAGTGAATTAATAATTCTGGCAAGGAGCTGCACTCACTTATTTCAAGATGGTTCATCAATCCTTGCAATGTTTGATATTATGTCCTCATGATTCTCATACATCTACTTGAGAAATATGATTTTCTAGCCTGTCTTGTTGCTACTACCTTATTCAAGTTATACAAGACATTTTATTTTTAATATCTTTTTTTTTAGGAGAAAAATTTAATACTAAAATAATATATCTTAGAATCTTCAATGTCAACATTTTCAAGTTCTATTGGTCGTTATGATATCAGAAATGAAGATTCCCAATTTTTTAACCTTCATTATAAGAGCGACGTTTGTATGTTGTTTCTTTATTTGTCCATTTTTTTTGCCTGTTGTGTTTTTTTTTTGGTAGATTTATGCCTGTCTTTGGTCCATACTATGCATTCTATTTGTGATTTTTTGCACATCTTACGGAAATTAAACAAGAAGATCCTTAATGAGGTAAGATGCCTTTGCATGTGAACTTTTCTTTTGACTTTATCAATTCATATATGCAGGTGAATTTGATGATATTCTCGACAGTGGCAGTTCCGAATGTCTCTCTAACTCGTCAGAAAAAATTAACCTTACATATTGCAACGGCAAAAGTGCACTTGTGTTGGATTCCACTAATGGGTCTATCCTGATGGACAACTATAAGAAATTGCTGGATATAGAGAACTTAACTCTACTGACACCAAGTAAGTCGTCATTGATTACGGATTTGTCATTGGTGATCAATAAGCAAGATCATTTGCTGGTTAGTACACTATTATTGTTCCTATCCTTGTTGCAATGCTTAATATGTTTCTTATAATTGAATCTTACTGTTTTTTACATAGTGAGTTGGTATGCCTGTGATGGATGAAGATGATGTTCATACTGTTGTCTAACAGGTAATGGGACCTAGTGGGAGCGGTAAGACTTCTTTATTAAGGGCCCTAGCTGGTCTTTGGAATTTTGGGAAAGGAAAAGTAACTTTCTATGTGGATCATGGAGATGATCCTCAGCCATCACTATCTGCACAAATGAATGGTCATGAAGTCAGTAGTGAGAGTTCTAAAGCAGAAGAACTTGAAACACCCACCAGTAGAAAGCCCATGGGTGTATTTTTCCTGCCTCAAAAGCCGTATATGGTTTTAGGAACTCTTCGCCAACAATTGCTTTATCCGACATGGGTTGTTGATGAAGATTCTGAGTCAGGTGGTTCTGAATCAGCGAGTAAGTTATCCAAATATGACTTTTTTTCATTCTAGTTGCCACTTTTAGTTCTAATATTCCAGGATTGATGGTTTCTAGCAAACAGTATGATGTAGGGAAAAAAGAAGAATTATTAACTAGTAGCTAAAAATCACAAAATTCGGAAATATGACTGATATTAGGTTACTGGGATATCATGTTTCAGGGGGGTGTTATATTTTGGCTAGGAATGCTGAAATTTCAAATTTTGCATATTTGGAATTTTAAAGTTTGATTGCTGGAAATTTAGGCTTAGAATTTCAAGGTTTAATATGACTGGAATTTAGGTTTAAGATAGGTGGAATTTAGTAAGAAACACAAACAGTAAAGACTGGAATTTAGGTTTAAGATAGGTGGAATTTAGTAAGAAACACAAACAGTAAAGAGTAGGAAACTAGGAGTCACTCCTAGGGTCTAGGAATTACTCTTAGAAGAAAACTTCACATTTTCTAGTTGAAAACTCAAATTTGTAGAAAAATTTCATATTGTATAATCTTCATGAAGAGTTGAATACACACATATATATAGTTCTTAGAACCCTTATTCTAGTAGGAAAAGGTTCCTAATTTAAATCCTATTATAATAGAAATTCTATTAGTCCTATACAACTAGGATAGCATCCTAATACAATCTAAATTTCAGCCCTTATCTTTGATGTCAGCTCAATTTCCAGTTCACATCCCACCATATTAAAGTTTGTGATTGACTAATCTTTCTTCTTTTATTTCTTTTATAGACTTTAAGTTCTTTTACATCACTCTATTCATTTAGTTGAAAACGAAAATGCCTTAACCCTATGAAAATGAACTAAATTTGCATTAAAATTTCTACATCTTTGGATGAGCGGTGTCTATCCTGTCAGATCCAATTCTACGGTTGTGATAAAAGAGGAAAGCCTTAAGCTTATTAACACTGTTTGAAGCTACACCCTATCTTCTCTGTTTCATATAGCATTTTTCCACAACTTACTCACGTCTCTGTTGACAATGCTATTTTCATGAAGACCACTCTTCTATGGATAATTGGGTCTTCAGCCACTATTGTAAATTATGGTTTTATTTCTTGTCTTTAGTAAAAAAGAAGGAAAAAAAAAAGTCAAAAACAGACAAGTAACAGACAAACAAAACTGGAAAGAACAAAAGATAATCAAAACAAGTGTCCGTGATCCAAAAGGACCGTTCTGGACTGTTTGCAAAATTCATATATAAGATGAAATAGAAAGAGAGTGTTAGAGATGACATTTGATAGTTGATGTATAGAGTATTATGTATATCTTTCTAGAATAGAATATCATAGATAATCTATTAAAAATTGTTCTAGTAATTAAATATTTGTTATCCCTCTATATAAGGACTTTTTATACTATGTAAGACAAATCCAATAAAGATGCAACCCCAATGGTTGTTTCTGTTAGTTGATATCAAAAGCAAGCTACCCATGTAAGTGTGTACTCCGTTTCCCTTAAGAAGACCTGGTTTCAGTAATTGTCTTGTTGAGACGAATTCTAAGGAATAGTCTTTGCTTTTGATATATGCCAAGCCATATGGAAAGCCTGGACTTCTCGAGGTTGATTATCTGTACTTGATCTTAAGTTGGCAGATTATAACTTGAACGTGTGCTTTTATTTATTTATCTTTTACTGGCTTGTGTAATGAAGTTAATGATCGTGGTTGCTCATAGGTGGTTGCTTATTTATTGGGTCTCTTCATGGATACATGAAAGTGAAAACTTGAAGCAGAAGTAAAAGCTAATACTTCTACTTTGCAGTTTCAGTTCAATTCTTAATGCGGAGGGCCTATGCAGAAAATGTGACTGGAAAGCTTAGTAAACCAACAAATAGTGATCTAATACAGGTTTTAGAGAATGTCCGTCTGGGCCATATCCTATCCCGTTTCAATAGTCTAGATTCCATGCATGAGTGGTCCAGTGTTCTTTCCCTTGGAGAGCAGCAACGTCTTGCATTCGCTCGTTTGCTGCTTTCAAAACCGAAGCTTGTTCTATTGGATGAATCTACTAGTGCTCTGGATGAAGCCAATGAGGTAATTGTGTTCGTAGATTCATCTTTTATGTTGTTCTTGCAGCAGGAATGTGCCAATTCTAAGGACCCCAAAACATTTTAGACTGTTATTCTTACATTTTCTTAGCGAGTTATCTAAACAATGGTGCTTGACAAAAGAAAGCTCATCACCTTTTGATTCTCTAGTCCTCATCCCAGTCGATGATACATTTGGTCCCATCACACAGTTTTACCCCTCCTGGATTGCTCTCAGATGTGATGAATTACTATGATAAAACAAAATACCATAGCCATGAAAAATAATCAGATGTCACTTTTTTTTTTTAACCCCAAACTAAAATGAGCCTCTTGCTTGATTGGTGCATTGAAATATTCAGAGGAAACAACATGGAGGGTATTTAGTTTGAGGTGGTATTCAGTACGTTGGACCTGCAGTCAATGATTCTTAACCTGCCAAGTTCCTATGAGTTGCATATAGAATTTTTCCTTTTCACTAATCATAGTCTTACAACCCTATCATAATTGAAACATAATGAGGTGCCTTGAATTATTTTGTGGACCAGAAGGCTTCAGTTTTAAATTTCACATTCATGTCTATACTTTTGCAGGTCCATTTATACAAGCAGATTGAAGAAGCAGGCATCACATATATTAGCATTGGTCATAGAAGAACTCTTTATGACTATCATAATAAAGTTCTACACATATCCACTGCAGATCCCAGCAGCAATAAACGCAACTGGCACATCGAATATCTCAATAACAGTTCCTTGCTTAAATAGTTAGCAACTGATAATTCTTTGTAGCTTCTGTTAAAGTGTCATCATTGATGCGCAAATATTTATGGTAATACCATTTTCCTGATTGCGACATATAGGTTGGTAATAACATTTTCCTGATTGGACATATAGGTCAAATATCATTGGTGGAAAGTTTAGTTCTGAGGAAGACATGTAATGTCTAATTTTATACTGTGTCAATGGTATTTGGCTCATTTATAGAAATATTTGAAGTTACCGCAATTTATATTCTCCTTCATGCGGTTGGTTAAAGGAATCATGGGAAGTAGATGAAGTTTGAGCTCGCTGGATTTGGTGTGAGGAGATGACTTCTCAATTTTTTCTGTTGCAGCTTGAGCTTGACGACGCCTTTTTCTTGGAGATGACTTACTCGTTGCCTAACGCAGTTTACAAATTCTAATATTTTCGAGAAGTGGTATTCAGGCAACGGCCTTCCTTTCTGTGAGTCTGGTTGTAAGAACATGTCATACTTGAAATGGTAAACCGTCGACCTGAAAATTGAATTACTCTACCGGTCTGATTAATTTACCTAGAGAACGCAATGATTTGATTGGAAAAACCTGAGGTAATGTGGACTAATTATCAGTTTTTATTTTTGTCATGTCTTAAGAATTTTTTAATTCTTTATGTTCTTGTATATAGATATCAGCCTCGTGTTCACCCTTCAAACCTTGATCATTTTGCTTGTTCTTGTTAATAACACAGTTCTGTATCAAAGGCATTGCTCATAACTCAGACCGAAATAGAAGTAGAAAACATGGAATGATAAGGGGTGAAAAAGAGTAAAGGAGATAAATGTGACGCGTAAAAACTGAAGAAAAAAAAGAAAATATTTGATTTGTCAAAAAAAAAATGATAGGAATTTTCTTAAACTGGAATTTTTAAATTGTAAAAAACGAGAGTAAAAAAGCCTTGATTTCGTATTCTTTGGTATAGCATCGAAACATTGAAAAATTTTGATCATATAAGAAACTGTGCATTATAGAATTTTTTTTTCACATTACTAATTATATTAGCCAATGGCTTGGACATATCTTTTATTTACTATTACTGGCTACATATGTGAATAAATATGTTTTAACATAATTTAATTTTTAATATAATATTTAAATATTTAGCATTCATCTAAAAAGTTTTATTTTGGCATAATTTTGCACACTGTCGTTCCATAATTTATATACATATTGACATTTGAGATGACCATAATTTAATGATGGCGGAGATGAAGATACTTTGTTGGATATGCATCTTTGTTATAAGAGATAAGGTCAAGAAAATAATAGTAAGAGAAAGGAAAGGTGACTAATATTAGTGAAAATTTAAGAGAGATAAGACTTATGTAGTTCAGACATATTAAGAGGAAATACTCTAACGTTTAAATAAGAAAATGGGAGAAAATTGTACTTAGAAACTGTAAGAGGAAAAAAGAAACGCTTAAGAGAAACTGAAGGAAGTAATAAAAAATGATATAGCTCTATTGGAACATATCGAGGATATGATCTTCAATAGAAAATTTTAGCATACAAGGATACAAAGAGGTCCTCTTTCTTATAAGTCTTGTGAATATATATTTTTAGTGAGTCTTATGTCTTATATTTAGCCTAAACTTTTAATATGTAGTGCTTTTGTAACACCCATATACCCCCCGGAAGAATATATGGATGCCATACAAAACAGTACAAACAAACTAAAGCATTTGAAATCTTCCTTAAAAAAAACCAATTTGGGCAAACATACATTGTATTGCATACAAGATGGATTGCAAACAAAATACATTATACACATTGAACTTATCACAAGCATATCTTAAAACCCAATCCATCCTGTATTATAGTTATTACAAACCTTCCAACACATTCAAACTGTTTCCAATTATCAGATACAACTAAAAAACAAACTCAAATATACATTTTTTCAAAATAAAACCCAATCTCCTTTGACCATTGTGGTTGTCCTGTCCCAGTCTTTATACCCTTCTATCTGAATCTACACGGGGCAAATCTACTGTGCTAAGCATATAGCTTAGTGAGGAAAACTAAACATGATACATAATGGTAACTGACCACCCTAACAGTCATATGATAATGACATATACAAATAAGATCACATCTAAAAGTGCATTCCAAACAATAAGCATCTTAGAACAGAATATGCCAAAACAAGATATATTGGCTTCAAGCAAATCTTACAATTATCATGACATAATATTATGATATCAAAACAGAACTTGTCTGTGTCAAAATCGTATCCGAATAAGTCAGAACAAAACTTAATTATTTCAGAACATTGCTTAATTATAACTGAATTGTACATGTAAAAGAGTACAAAACAAATTAATTTGCTAAATCCTTTTTACAGAAGTGGGTAACGGATCCAAAACAAGAGATACCTAGCGGTATCACAGAACAGGAGAGACATGTCTTGACACCGAAGTGTCATAATCAGGAGACACCGAAGTGTCGACACCTTAAATGTGTCCAAGAGTAGTTGCAGACCCTCCTAGGCATGCCTATTTACCCACGACTAGGACTTCATAGTTTTTAAAACAATTCATTTCAGATTTTAGAATTTTTATGCAAACCTTATAAATACAAACATGTGCAATTTTGCATTAATAGAAATGTTGAGTCATCAAACATTATGCATATGCACACAATTAGCAAACACTTCCAATACAATCCCAACTATAAAACTCCTCAGACAACTGATGGCCTGGTATTGTCACAATATTATAGCAGAAATTCCCAATTGACAATCATTCATATCTAATTCATAACACATAAGCCTTAAGAGCTCATTCATTCATGATGACACTAAGTAATTCAACATTAAGCTCATCATTAATAAACCATATATCTTTTATAATATCAACTCCATTTATAAACCATAACTCAACACATTTTACTCCATTAATCTAATATAACCTAGGTTCATTATTAATCTCACTTATGTCTAATAACTTATTAAAGTCCTAACCATATATAAGTCAACAATTACATAACCAAGATTAATTCAGATTTCTTAGGACAGGTTTCGGGTTAGATTTGTATGGCTATTTTGACAGATAAAAAGAGGTTTCTAGGCATTATGATCTTCTAACCAAAAGTTACTCTATGTATTAAGTTTCTAATGACGTCAAAATCATGCATTTTGGTTCAGTAGTCTGCAAGTGATACCCAAACTACTGCAGACTATTCTCAAATAATGACAGAATCCTAAATTCAACTTTAGGACAAATTTCATCATCCTTTGGGACAGAACTAAAATTCCATTCCTTCATGAAAGTTGTAGAAATATGTGTGTAGTTTAATATACAATGAAAATCACTTCATTTATATATCTACAGGTCAAGTTATAGCCTAAATACCCATGACTATTCAGTGAAATCCGTTCAGTGAAACCAGTATAATTCATTCACATTTTACACCTTCAACACCCTTACTCCAACATTCATCCTTTTCACCACAATTACACATTATTCATGTCTCAAGTAAACATCAATTTCATGTCCAAACCTCATCTCATCAACAAATCCATACATTTTCTATCCAATCAAGCATCAAATAATTCATAAGATAACATGCAATCAAGATTAGTATTCTCATACCTTCTTTAACACAATTTCCTACTTCAATCAGCAAGCCACTCTAGCCTTTCAAGCAAATATCACAACTCCAAGATTAAGATGACCAAGAGGACAACATGGAGAATAGCAGATCTAACTTCCTTGATGCAGTAGCATATAAAGACATCAAATCAAGATGATGATCCAAAAAGCATGCAAAAATTTCCAGGAGGTGTGAGTGAGAGAGAGAGTTCGGTGGTGAGAGAACAAAAAATGGTGAGGAATAAGCCAACTAGAAACTCCTGCAGAAACTCATCACTTCCAATGCTAGGTGTCAACAAATTGTAACAACATGTGTTTTCTTGCATGTTCTACACTTGTCCCATTTAAGAGCTGCCACACATCCACACAACATGCTGCCATTTGTCACCAAGTAATCAGTCCACGTATAAACTATCAATAAACTATATTGATTCAGGCCGAATTTGACAAAGTTTCTTTATAAAAATTTTAGCTTATTCTCTTAGCTTTCTAACGGTATAAATTTTGTAATTTTTGGACATCAGAATCAAAAGATATGGCACTTATAAGTTTGAGTATCACATTCGAAGTAGTCTTGCAAAAATCACTTCAACATTGAGTTTTAATTACTTTCAAGCCTTCTTTTCACTAAATCTTCACCTAAACCTTATGTAAAGCATCCATGACATATTTTCCAAGACCCCGGGCTCAACATTAATACCTTAAGTCTCTATGATGACAATTTAATTCCAATTCTCCAAGTATGATTCATTAAAAACATAATTAAGTCATATGGAATTCTCAATTATATCACATTTTTGAAACCTATCATTCATGTACTTACATGAACATGTAACATTTCATCTAGGGTACAATTTGGGGCCTTACAAAGGACATCCAAATGCTTGAAAGAAATTTATAAATAGATGAACATAGAAAGTTAAAGTAAAAACTTGTCGGAAGAATAAAAAAGCTAATATTCAATTTGGCAGTTAAAATAACACTCCCGTTGAAATTTGAATGAAATTAAATGTTAAGAGCTTCTTCTACTTCTCTTCTTTGATAACCATTGACTAATTTTTCTCTTGATAAGGGTAGGCCCTAGGCAGGTGCCCTTCCTACCCTTGCTTAGGGGCGAGCTTGAATGTAATCTCTACACATAATATGGTACAAAAATGCTATTTATTTATACTAGTACCAATTGGCTCCTTGTCAAGTAAATGTTATTAGTGTTCCATGAGATTGCTAGTTGTCTATTATAGTTTTTTGCCCTTACAATAATTATAATTTGTTTTCTTATCTATTAGATTGCTTTGTTTTTCAGCTGATTAGTTGACTTTTATATACCCTTATAATATCTTGTATTTCTTTCTTCCCAAATCTTGTAGATGCATGCCATGAATGCTATAAGAATGAGTGCTCAATCATTTATTGGAAAGTTTTTAGTTAGGAACTTGTTTACGACATCCCGAAATTTTTCTTGTTTGATAAAATTTTAAATTCTATTGGAATAACTACACTTAAAAAATAGGTGATCTATAGTCTCGACATCTTCTCTACATAGAAGATATATATTAGTCAAGTTTGGGAAATGTAATCTATCAATGGTATTTAATCTCTTTTTTAAAATTAGCCACATGTGAGAAAAGATTTTAGAAAGTACATAGTCATCCCAAATAACTCCACTCAAAGCTTAAATTGCTCCTATAGTTCTGATTAATTCCAAGTAGGAGTAATTAAAGAACTGTCCATTCCTTGAGCCAACCCATTGACTATTGTCCACCTAAGCTTAAACCTCTATATTGATTATAATTGTAACACCCCCTCACTGTAGGGTACGCACCGGGACGCCCGTAGGTCATTCCGATACATATCCTATGACAAGGGAGCGCTACGTGCAATCACTACAATACTCCACATGGCATCATATCAATTTGAATAATTAAAGCAGTAATTGTAAATCACAAGATTTTTAAAACCAAACTCTTCCTCTTTTCATT
>JAOTAY010000002.1:28889731-28911429 GCA_025629805.1 Erythroxylum baracoense | reverse complement strand
ACAGAAATTGGTGGGGACAGCAAGCAAACAGGTCGGGGACAGAATTTTTCTGTCCCTGTCTTCTGTCCCCACCCATGAGGAAAGCAACCAAACGTAGGGTTAGGGTAACACTTCATACAAAATGAGAAGCAATTTATAACATCAAAGGAGTGACATGTATAAACATATTACAAAACAAAGATTTGCTCACATTGAAGGGGTTGTGGAGTTAAAATAATGCACGTCCCAGGGATATGTCTATTTGATGGTGAGCCACAACATTAGTTTGGCGAATAAACAAGAGATTAGGAATGAAGAACGAACTAGAGCAAGTGGGGATCAAAAGGTAGAGGGGCAAAATACACTAACAACCAGATTTTAGAGAGTTCAATTACTTACCAAGGATCTTGTGTTAGTTTATACCCTTTCAGCCAATTGGTTGGTTGCAATTTTAATGTATGACGTTATTATTTAATTAATGAAGGGCATTCTTTATCTTTATGTATTAAGTTAATCACATTTGATGTTTTAATACTAAAGGTAAAATCACTGAATAACTACTATGTAATTGAAATTGTGATGAGATCATAATTATGAGATTCAATTTACATTTATGTATTATTCTTAAATGTTTCTATTTGTAGTTTCATCAAGACAGGATATTGATGAAATGGTGAAACTAGAAAACGTTATGTTTATTTCTTATGAAGAAAGTACTTGGATCTTATAAATTAAAGTATGGAAATACTTAAACTAATATGTGGATACTTATTAGAGAATAAGTTCAATGAACTGACCAGACTATGAGGATATCAAATGGAATTTTACTTATGTGCATGTGGATTTCATCATAATGATGGTTATATAATTTATCCTTAGACTTGAGATTACCAAGATATCTTATGTAAAAATTACTGTGTTTTGATGCTACTTGTAAACTATCTTAGGATAATTCAGTAGATAGTATTTAGATGCTGTATGAATCATATGAAGATATTTAAGTAAGTTAACATAGGATTCATCACTTTAAAGTAATTAGAAGAATGTTCTACTATTCTTGATTATAAAATTCTCTGGCCAAAATAAATAGACATTTGAAAATACTATTTGAAAAAGTGTTTTCAAATATCAATTATAAATCAATCACTAATTAGCAAGAACAAATATGATTGGATACAAAATAGTAGACACTATATCCATATTCTGTCCAATTAGAGCATTGGATGATGAAATGATTTAATTATACACCATAACCATATATGGATAGGTTAAATTAAACCATTTTGACATTCCTGATATTTGGGTGGTCATGAAATATTGGTAGACGTTAATCTTGATCTATAATTGTAAATTATTTAATTAGATAATTAAAGATAAATTAAAAAGAGTTTTAATTTATTCTATACTAATTACGAATTAGAATTGTAATTTATAATCATTTCTAATATATTAGAAACATAATGAGTCACATATAAAGAGTAGTTTATGAGAGAAAAAACAATTTTAATTAAGTTAGACTTAATTATAAAATTTGAAAAACTTTAGGGATCAAATATGAGATATTTGATTTTACTAAAATTAAAATAATTATAATTAAAGTTTGAATTTAATTATAATTGAGGTATTTAATTTTAATAGAAATTAAAAAACCTAATGCTTTTTCTATAAATAAGAATAAGCATAAAGGAGCTAGCACTCTTGCTTATTTCTCTTAAAAGTTGAGAAACTACTATGTGGATACGTGAACAACTTATGGTTGACACATCAAAAATGTTTCAAAAGGATTTCAACAGGAAAATTGAATTAGGTACAATTTTATATTTTATTACTCGAGTTTAATTATTCAAGTTATTCAATTATCAGAATCCGATCGAAGATAGTAAAATTTTATATTTATGCTACGCCCATGATTTAATCACGATTGGTTTCCAATAGTGGTATTATAGTCTCCTTTAGTTGTTTAACTTGATTTAAAAGCTTGATTGTTATTGATTTGATGAAATTAAGGTTTTATGTTTTAATTAAACTCAAAAATGTTTTTTTTTCTGAAATTTCTATACTGCTCCCTTGTCTGCTTATGCGTCTTTGTCTGTTCTAGAATTTGCGTATGTTCCTTGTTTTTGCTTTTGGAATTTTGAAATCTATAATCAGATTGATATGGTTGTATTTATTCTTATTTTTGTTTTGATTTTATGCATCTGTTTCCCTGGTCTTTGCATTTTTCTCTTGTTCCTTGATTGTTTTATGATGGTTGTCGTTGGTGATGGCTAGAATCGGTGGCGATGGTTTCTGCTCATGACAGAAGATGCAATGGTGGGGCGATGGTCACCAACTTGCGGCCGTGAAGTTGGCATCTCAAGTGAGGGTGACAAGTAGAAGAAAGGGGCGACAACGACGTAAAAAAATGCAGAAACCTTATCTTTGAAGAAACGAGGGTTGTGTATATGACATGCACTCAAAGTTTGGGAGCGTTTCTGGAGCAGACGTTGATGGTGCATGTGCTGCACACACTAGTCAATGTCCCTCGTTGACTGAGGTGTATGTGTAGCACATGCCTCACAAAACTACACAAGCCAGACAGTCTCCCACACTTTTTTATTTGATTTTTAAAAAGTTTTTAAAGCCTTGATTTCAATTAAATTAATTTAATGAAGATTAAATTGGTATATATTTATAACAAAATTGGAAAATTTATTTTTCTAATTGTTTGAAAATTGTTTTCATAGGATAATTATTATTAAGAATGTTTTGGAATTTAGTTTAATTTTTCAATAAATTGATTTTTTAAATTAAATTAATTATCAAATCAATGATTAAAATCAAGAAAAGGTTTTAAATGATTTCTTTCATAATTATATTATGCTAGAAATTATAAATATAATGTAATTATATTATTTTGATGACATGAAATTTTTTTAAAAATTTTAAATCCCTCAATTAAATATTAAGTACAAATTAAGAAAATGATAGTTCTCTTTCATTATTTAATAATAAAGTCAAAGTTCTATTTATTATAAGGCTTGTTGAGCAAACTCAAGATCAATTTAACCCAGATATGTTTTTATCTTAAATTAATGGGTCCTACCTAACTAAATTTGTATGATTTAGATGATCAAACTCATGATCATATGAATTTAGAGGCAAAGTTAGGAATAATATATATGATTTATTTTGTTAAAGAATTATCAATGGATCTAGTAGTCACATAAGATGTGATTGATAAAGTTGTTATCTACCTGATTTAAATTTAGTTGGTTTGTTGAATAAACTTAAGATCAACAATTTTTTAATGTGATCCTATCACAATAGAAAATTATTTGATAATTTCTCGATTTACTAATGAGGGCCATTATTTTGAATAAAATACTAGGAGTAATCAAATATTTATTAAATTCCTTATTTATTTGATTTCCTTATTTGATTTGATTTTATGGTATAAACCAGTACTTGTTCTTTTATGTCTTTCAGTTATTGAATCAGAAGATGAGTATCAATCTTACATTGAGAAGCATCATGGATACTAACAAACTGACTGGACCTTAAATCTCAGATTGGTTTTGCAGATTAAAAATTATTCTCAGGCAAGAAAAGAAGTTACATGTTCTTGACACTGTTGTTTCACCAGAGCCTAGTTCAAATGCTACTAATGAGGACTGGGAGATATATCAACGTTATATTGATGATGTTAAGCAAGCTACATGTGTGATGTTGGCTATAATATCTCAAAAGCTTTAGAGGCTGTATGAGAACATGGATGCTCGTGCTATAATTATTGATCACAGGTTTCTAGTACGAATAAGTTTTAATATTTTAACCTCGATATTCTACAAGTGCACGAGTCATTTACGTAATACCTAAGGTATCAATCCTACAAGGAGGGTTAATCTAATCCTAAAATTTAAGGCGGAAAACAATTCACAATAATTCAAAATGAACAAAACTAAAGCAAGAATTTATTTCAATCACGCAATCGATTCTAAGAATCAAATTCGAAAATATAAGAAAATAACAATGCAACACCCAATCAAGAATCAACATAAGAACTACCAATTGAGAGAAAGAGGAATTTTATTTGACTTTAATGAAAACGTAACTGATTATGAATTACTGGATTATCGATTCTAGACAGTCCTAGGGTTGATTACTCTCTCTCGAGTTATAACCATTAATCCTAATTTATAAACCCTAATCAGATTATGGGAATTGCAATCTCTCGATTAACAATCTATCCAAAACTTAAATTAGATCTGAAGTTGTCTAACAACTATCGAAAACCTATGCAACATCTCTCTTTGCACAAATTTACCGATTTGATTTAATTCTAGTTCTATTAAATTACCTAACTCTTGTTAGACCAATTTAATGATTTTTCACTCGATTCACCATCTCAGTTTATCACCAAATTATGCAAGTGCAGAAATTAAATCACAAGAAATCCAATAAAAACACAACAATCAAATTTTATTAATATCAAAGATAAAATAACCCGAAGGTGAGTTTAGACATTCTTCAACATTCATACAATTCTACATCAAGGGCTATCCCAATTCTATACAATAATAAAATGAAAACTTAACTAGAGAAAAAATCGGAATGGATGACAGAGGCAACAACGGTGTGAATCCTTTTGTTTCGGGAAGTACTTTGCGTAGGCTTCTTCTCCACGTCTCTCTTCCTTCTTCTCTTTCTCGATCTATCGATGAACTCTCTAGGGTTTCAAAATTGGGGCTGATGCAAAAGCTCTATTCTCTGTGTTCTTCTTGTTCTTTAAATACCTTTTGTGTTATGAGCAACCCTAGGTTTTTTTGGAATCGAGAAGGTCTGAAAATCCCTCAAAACTTGACGTTTTTACTTATTTGCACGTCTGCCTGATGCAGGCCACGATCGTGGCCCTGCATATGACGATCGTGGGCCACATCCAACCTTTCTGTCACGATCATGGCAATTAGGCCATAATTGTGGGTAGTATCTTAGGCTTCTGTCACGATTGTGGGCCATATGCCACAATTGTGGGCTGGCTCCAATGCTTTTGTCGTGGGCCGTTGTTTCGGCCCGAGTGTCTCCAAAACTTCTCCGTTCTACGATATTGACCCTGAAACACTAACAAATACGTTAAGGTACCTAAAAAACATAATATTCAAGCTCAAAGACTTATACTAACCTACAAAAACACTTAAACACACAAACTAACACAATTCTAACCTAAACACATACTAAACACTCAAATTAACACTTAATACATAACAAACTAATCCCTAAAATATGATGCAATTCACATTTATCAATTATGCATCTCAAGGAGAGGTATCACTTCTACAAAGCATTATTTCAATGTAAGATGGCAGAGCGATCTTCAATAAACCTACACATGCTGAAGATGATTGGGTATATTGAAAAATTAGCCTAATTAGGTTTTGTCATAGAATATGAGTTTAGCATTGATCTGGTGTTGCAGTCTCTCAGTTCGGGCTTTTCTCGATTCATTATAAACTTCCACACGAATCAAACATTGCCTGAGGCCCTGAACTGTTGGAATGGATTTTTCTTTATTTTAAGAATAATAGTTGTTCTCTTTATAAAGATGATGTTTATTATGAATCTGCATTATTTACACATGGTTTGTATGAGTTAGATTTTGAAAGGATAATTCTTAACATAAATAACAAGAAAAGAAAGTTAAGTGACTAAAATCCATCTTATTTATGAAATTATAGGTTAGGTCATATCAATGAAACTAGAATCATAAAGTTACATAAAGAAAGATATTTGGATCCTTTTGATTATGAATCATATGATACTTATGAACCTTATTTTTTATAAACAATAACCAAACTACCCTTTAGGGGAAAGGAGGAATGTGCCAGTGAGTTATTAGAGCTTATATGTTCGGATGTTTATGGGCCTATGTCTATTAATGCTAGATGTGGATTCTTATATTTCATTAAGTTCACAGATGATCATTCTATATATGGTTATGTATACTTAATGAAACAAAAGTTTGAATCATTTGAAAAGTATAAAGAATTTAGACCTTGAATCATTTGAAAAGTATAAAGAATTTAGGCCTCAAGACAGAGAGAGGAAATAGCAAAGAATCATTTGGCACGTAGTGAACTGTCATTTGGCACGTAGTGAAATGCCAGATAGATCAACACAACTAAAGAAGCCGTTGAAACCCAATCATTCAAAGCCGCACAGATAGACCGAAGGCCTAGTGCCTATGATGCTACTGGTACTAGTGCCGCTACCTATGCCTTAGCCTCTATGAACTATATGCCTTACTCTGAAAAAGTGGGGTGCTAGTAATGCTTTCGATCTAACTACCTCTGCTCTGCATTGGATGTAAGAAAATGCCAAAAGCAACCCTTTCAAGTTTCCAGCTGTTTCCTAAATTGAAGTAGTCTTTTGTCGCCCTACCAAAAAATCACTATCAAACAGCTCGCCTTGAGAAACAAAGGTAAAAGTATTAAGAAATTTAGATCAGATCGAGGTAGAGAATACTTGGACCATAAGTTTCTTGGTTTCTTAAAAGAGAATGAAATTCTCTCACATGGACTCCTCCTAGAATTCCACAACATAATGTAGTATCTGAGAGGAGAAATTGTACTATATTAGATATGGTACATTTTATAATCAGTCATGCAATTTTTCCTGTCTCCTTTTTGGAGATATACCATTAAAATTGCTGCTTAGCTTCTGAATAGAGTTTCATCCAAATCAATTGAAAAGATACCATATGAGATATGGACTGCTAAAACACCAAGATTGTAACATTTTAAGATTTGGGGATGTGATATTTATGTGAAGCGTGCAATATTTTATAAGTTTCAAACTAAACTAGATAAATGCAAATTTGTGGGGTATCCGAAAGAGAGTATCATATATCAATTTTACCATCCTATTAAGCAAAAGATGTTTGTCTTAAGACATGTTATATTATTAGAAAGAGAATTTATTATCAAAGATAATATTAGGAGTTCGGTAGAAATTAAAGAAGTTCAAAAGCCATAAATTCACATCCAGATGGAACAAAAATCTTAAGTTGATACATATGATGTACAACCAATGGTTCAAGAGACACATAGTCTGTGACGCATTACTAGATCTTCCTTCCACTAGATCAGATTTACATATTGAAAAGGAGAAGGATAATGTGTCGTTTATACATGATGAGCCTACTATTTTTAAAGAAGCAATTTCTGACATTGATTCTTTAAAATTCATGAAGCTATGAGATCTAAAATGGAATTCATATACACTAACTAAGTATTGACTTTAGTGGATGCACTTAATGGTATTGTACCTATTGGATACAAGTGGATTTTTAAGAGAAAAACTGACATGGATGTGTTAATGGCTAAAGGTTACAAACAAAAATAAGGAGTTTATTTTGATGAAAACTTTTCACCATTAGCTATGCTAAAATCCACAAGGATCTTATTCGCTATAGTCATATATGATGATTAAGAAATCTGACATATGGATGTAAAAACAACATTTCTCAATGGGAATTTGCTGGAGGATGTGCATTTGACACAACATAAGGGTTTTGAATCCAAGAGATTTTCTACTCAAGTATGCAAGTTACAAAATTCTATTTATGGACTTAAGTAAGCATCTCAGAGTTAAAATATCTATTTTGATGAGACAATCAAAGAGTTTGATTTTATAAAAAAATGTGAATGAGCTATGTGTCTATAAGAAGGTTAGCAGAGTGCAATCATTTTCTTAGCGTTATATGTGGATGACATATTGCTAACTAGAAACGAAATACCAATGCTTCAGTTTGTAAGCAGCCTATATTCTGGGAATAAAGATCCATAAAGATAGATCAAAAAGGTTATGTGGGCTATCCAAAATCACGTACATAGACAAAGTGCTAAAAAGGTTTAGTATGGAGAATTCCAAGAAGGGATTATTACCCATGTCGCATGAGATTTCTCTCTCACAGAGTATGTGTCCTAAGATATAAGAAGAGAGCGATAAAATGGATTGTGTTCCATATACTTCGGCAATTGTATCAATCATATATGCAGTGTTATGTACTAGACTAGATGTCTCCTTTGCTTTGAGCATAATGAGCATATTTCAAGCTAATGCAAGTCAGTGTCACTAGACGGTTGTGAAAAATATCTAAAAGTACTTAAAAAGAACTCAAGAGGTTTTCTTGGTTTATGAAGAAGCTGAATTGGGAGTTTAAGGATATTCAAATGCTTGTCTTTAGTCAGATCCATATGATAGTAGATTACAGTCAAGGTACATCTTCACTTTGAATGGTGGTCCGGTAAGTTGGAAGGCTCCAAATAACCAATCATTGCAGATACTATAATCGAAGTAAATTACATTTTAGTGTTAGCGATGACAAAGGAAATGGTTTGAATAAAAAATTTCACTATTGAACTTGGAGTGGTTCGTAGCATTGTTGAGCCTATATTATTGTAATGTGACAATAATGGCACCATTGCGTAGGTAAAGGAACCAAGGTCTCATCAATAGTCCAAATATGTTCTCAAGAAGTTTCACTTGATTAGGGAGATATTGGAGTGGAAAGACATAACATTGGAGCGAGTTCCCATTGAAGAAGATCCTTTCATTAAGCCATTTTCTTAGAAAAGACATGATCGACATATATATGGTTATGGTATTAGACACGTAGGTGATTGACTTAGTGCAACTAGGAAATTGTTAGTTTATGCCTTTGCAGCTAATCGATTGGTTACAATTTTAATGTATGAAGTTATTATTTAATTAAGAAAATGTATTCTTTATCTTTATGTATTAAGTTAATTACAATTGGTGTTTTAATACCAAAGGTAAAATCCCTAGAATAATTACTGTCTAATTGAAATTATAATAAGATCATAATTATGATAGTCAATTTACATATATGTGTTATTCCTAAATGTTCCTAGTTATAGTTTCATCAAGACAGAATATTGATGAAACTAACACGTGTTATGTTTATTTCTTATGAAGAAAGTAATTGATTTTATAAATTGAAGTATGGATATACTTAAACTAATGTGTGGACGCTTATTAGAGAATAAGTTCACTGAACTGACTCGACTATGAAGATTCCAAATGGAATTTTACTTATATGTATGTGGATTTTCTCATAATGATAGTTGTATAATTGATCCTTACACTTAAGATTACCAAGGTATCCTATGTGGGAATTACTGTGTTTTGATGCTACTTATGATCTGTCCTAGGATAATTCAGTCAGTAATACTTGGATGCAGTATGAACCATATAAAGATAGTTAAGTAAGTCAACAAAGGATTTATAACTCTAAAGTAATTAGAGAAAATGTTATACTATTCTTGATTAGTAGTGGTTTATGGAATTCTCTGGCTAGAATGAATTGACATTTGAAAAAGTGTTTTCAAATATCAATTATAAAGCAATTACTAATTAGCAAGAATGAACATGATTGGATATAAAAGAGTAAATACTATATCCATACTTTGTCTAATTGGAATATTAGATGATGAAAGAATTTAATTATAAATCATTACTATGTATAGACAGGTTAAGTCAAACCATTTTGGCATTCCTAATATTTGGTTGGTCATGACATGTTGCTAGACGTTAATCTTAATCTATGATTATAAATTGTTTAATTGAAAAATTAAGATCTGATTCTAATTATGAATTAGAATAGTAATTTATAATCATTATCAATATATTAGAAACCTAATGGGTCACACATAAAGAGCAGTTTATGAGAAAAATCAATTTAAATTAAGTTGGACTTAATTATAAAGTTTGAGAAATTTTGGGAATCAAATATGAGATATTTGATTTCACTAAAATTAAACTAATTATAATTGGAGTTTGAATTTAATCATAGTTAAGGTATTTAATTTTAATAGAAATTAAAAAAACCCTAACCAAGCTAAGTAACATAACTTTTATTATTTGGTTGATCAAGTCCAAAAGAGCAATTAGATTGTTAATTAGGCTCGTTCTTATTTTGTTTACACCTCGACTATAGTACATTATGTTATTTTTAACAATTCTACGCCTATTTGCATGTAATATTTGTTTAGATAGTGTTGTCGGTTTCTTTAGTTTATGCTTTATTTCAAACTCGTGTCTAAGTTCCATTATAATTAATTTTGTCTATTTTATCTCAACCCATTTCTAGTCATACATGAGTGGGAGGATCTTCATGATCTTAAAGTTCCATTAATGCATAATCAGAGGATTCGTCAAAGCAAGCCTAAACGAGAGGGACTTAAATCCTCTTTACCACTATTCCTATGCTCCCATGTGTCAATAACATCTCAACCATCCAATTTTTCTCTTTCCTAATTATTGTATAGTTAGATGTTGTTTGGCACACGAGGGCACAGAAAAAATGGCACAGAAGGCCCAGAAGAGAGACCCAACAAGAAACTCAACATAAGATCAAGTTTGACAAGGGGTTAGAAACAAAGCTTCAAAATTATGTTTTTGTAGAAAAACTTATGTTCAAAATTATGTGTATTATAAGTATTTTAAACAGAATTTTTTTAAGAATTAGTTTTTTTAGAATCATGTTTTCTAAATTAATAAAAAATTTGGATATAATAAAAATCTTATGTAATTTAAGAAAATACCAAAAAGTTCGAGGCTTCAAATAAAAAATGATTCATAGTCTTTTTGAAGAAAATGTCATATAGCCAAAGCTTTGTCTTAGACATAGCAAAGGGTTGAAAGTTAAACAATTTAATTCGGATCAATGTAAAATATTGATTAAATAATTAAAAGTAATTAGATTTCCTAATCACAACTCTTTTGACGTAACTGATAAATTTCAGTAAGTCTTTTTGCTTTTATGAAACAAATCAAGCATTGCCAGTCTAGAGACCTACGTTAGGCGTATCAAAAAAAATATTGTCTAAAATTAATATATTTGACTGAATTTAAAATCTAATTCAAATTATTAAAAAAAAACTCAAACTTCGGAATAGGATCAAAGGCTTGGACCTACAACCCAGTTTATCCCGACCCAAAACCCAAACTTTTCACATATTAAACGACAAAACCTAATCTAACAACTAAACAAAATTACTGACTTTTGTTCAGTTGTTGTCGGCCAACCCCTTAGCACCAACCAACATTTGTCTCTCTATTTAAGTTTAGCAGACAGTCAACCTTTTTTTATTCTTTATCTATTTTAAGGTCTCAAATTCTCTCTTTAACTTTCTTAGTTTTTTATTATCTAATATCTCTCCTTACATAACTTTCTTAACTTTTAAAATGCATATTTTGTCAGGAAATTCAATTTCCATAACAACATTAGTCCACTCATTCTGCATAAAATCTTTTTTGATGATTGTGGATTTGTCATCTGTATTATTAGTTTACATTCTTCTCATACAAACCATGATTTTTTTTTTTTAAAACGCATTGAATGTAAGTCAAGAAGTATGAGCCATCTCAATCGAATTTCAAACCAAACTTGAGTACCATTATAAATTGGGCCAACCTGTAACCCTAAAACTAGAACTACAAATTTCCGTGTAAGAAAAAAGGATACAACACAGTATGAAGAGATTCACAATTCAGCCGTCTATAATTAACCCATCTATTTGGCAAAGTTTCTTCTTCATTTCATTTGGCGAAATTGACATTTTTCTTCCAATAAAATAATTCCAATACATAATAATACAAACATAAGTTTTCCTATTACTTTGCAAGGCAACCTATTAATGAAGCCCCATACGGAATCATAATGTCATATCACGATCCAAAAATACCAGTAACAAACATCACTCAATTGATGGGGACAAAAAAAGCGTTTTTATATATTACAAAAATGGGTCAATAAGTACAACGAGACCTCACAAGGAAAATTGCTAAAAGTAGGTTGCACGTGTTTATACATATCAAGGGGGTGTCAAACACTCCATTTTAATCTGGCTACTGTTTTTATATTCAACAATATTAGAGAGGAGATTAGTTGAAGCAATAATTCCACCATTATAGCCATTCATCAGTAGCTTACCTATCTTTAATCTCCACTCCGAGCGGTCTTTTTCACTCTTCCTATCATGGACAACTCTATCGCGGTAGTTGAGCATAGTTGCTATGCCACTATTGGGTATCCAACCATACTGCGTTAATACCTGTGCTTCCCCTTCGCTCAAGTCTTGTCCAACCTTCGACCATATGCACAACCAAATATATGAGAAGCAAAAAGTAAAAATTAAATAAACGAGGGCTTGATGAAAGAAACAAGCCAGAAGATTAATGTAATCAGACATTGTAATCCATCAATGAAAATGGCATCTCCCTCCCCCAATTAGACAAGGTTGATCTCTTGAGTTCGAAATTGTAAATGCATCTCGCCCTTGATCTTAATGAAAAGAGCCACTCAATTATTTTGTTATCTTTTTCAATCAAAAAAGAAAGAGAAACAGCCAGTCTAACAGAGTGTACAGATAGAAGTAGATCAGAAGGAAGAAAGCAGGGAACATAAGATTGTTAATTAACCTTTCAGAAAAAAGATACAACCATGTGATTAAACAGGTGAAGTACAAGCTTCATTAATTGCTCAAACAGTCCAAGAATACTACTTTTCAGCGTAAACCGCCACAGCAGCATCTTAGAAGAGGAAAAAAAAACCGTCCAATAATTTCTTAGAGTCTGTCTTAGTGACGAATTCACCATCTGCTAGGACTGAGATTCTATTGGAATTCATGTTTTATAGGCTATTAAGAATTTTCCATTCATTATTTAATTATTTAAGGTTACAAATTGCAAATCCTCTTTCCCATATTTTCACAGCTTCAAAACATAGATGAAGCAGTAGACAGAAAAAAACTAGAAATATCAAACACATCAAAATATCTGCACAAAAGAAGGCAAAGTTTCCTTTGAGATTCCAACATTTACGGATGTCTAAAATTAGCTCAGCAAGGTTCATTGAACAGATACTCATAATACAATAAACAGTATCTTCATCTTCAAAAGATTAAATTATGATGAATGAAAGAACAAGAATCCGAAATGTAATATACACCAAGAATCAAGCCCAAAATACATGACAAGAAAACACTTTTTAAATCGCTGTATTCCTATCTTCAATTGACCTGGTAAAGTTGCAAAATGTTTGGACCAATTTAATACCTTAATGACATACTCAAAGAATAGTTAAGTTAAAGAATAAACTCATAATAATCAAAGTTCGATATCATATGTACATGTCAAACTTGAAAAACAAGATTATTGATTCCTTATCCAGTTGACCTATGAAAGCCAATCGATAAAATTTGTAAATTACTTTTGTTATCTAGAAGATGCAAAATCAAGTGCATGACTTAGAGATGAGGATAACATCAATACACAGGAAGCTTGTTCGTAAAGAGTTCGATGCAGGAGGAAAAGAGGATACCTTCCACACCAATTTAAAATTGAACAAGGAGCACAGTGATGCAGGAGCATTTAAGAATAGTAAATGGAGATAATCATGAGACATTGATACTTGGATTACATGGGCTAAGAGCAAGGGACAATACATTTCATGGGCTGAATGAGAAAGTAGTTGAGTTTAGACCGAATATGGGTTGCATGCTTATTATGGTTGAATTTTAGGAAGTTTTATTTATTATTTTTTTGTTGTTTTCGTATTTTTTTCTGTTATTATGATTTTAGAAAGGATAATAATTAAGAAAAGAGCTATAACGTAGGTTTGCTTGACACCCAAGTATTATTCGTTGTTTCCTAACAAATTAAACAGATTTGTTTTCTTTGTTTCCCAGTCAAAATAGGCATATTTGTTTTCTTTGTTTCCTAATCAAATTAGACAAATTTGTTAACTGATTTTTAGTAAGATTTTAGTTTTCTTTCCCTCTTCAAGAATAGAGAAGCTCAAGACCTCTATAAATAGGGAGCATTGTAATGAATAAAGCAAACTTTAGGCAATAAAATTTAGGTTGAAAGTCTTCTCACAAGCACCTATGTGTGTTTTTTAGTTTCTTGCTCGAGGTTAGCAACAACCCTTGGGTTAATATATTTGGTGTTGCGTCTTTAGAAGAGCTGACCTCAAGTTCTTTTCTATCTTTCTTCTCTTTTATTCAACACGTTCAAATTTATTTTCCCGAGTAACCAAATGCATCAAGTAGTATCAAAGTTGTGTTTTGAAGCTTTCTCAAGCATCACATAATTTTGGTCTGTTCTTAAATCTGGTTTGTGATTTGCAATATGGCCAACGATGAAGCATTAAAGAAGTTAATTAAGTCATGGCTGAGCAAGTTGCAAAACTGACAAAAGCTCTTAGGCAGTGCATGGAACTAGCAGAGAAAAGTATTCAAGAGACGAGAGATAATATTGAAGGGATGGTTTGTCGAGTTATTCAGTATAACAGAGGAAAGAGTAAAGCCAAGTTTGAAGACTTGGAGAATTCAAGCAAAAGTGGAACCGGTTTTCTTGGATCCAAGAACCAATTTTGATGAAGACCGTAAACTTAAATTTGAACTTCCAAATTTTGATGGGAGCTTAGACCCTGAAGATTTCCTCAAGAAGTTGTGGAAAACCGAAAGGATCTTCGAGTACAAAGGATTTGATGAGAAGAAGTTCAAGGTGGCAATTTTCAAACTTACTAAGTTTGCAGGTATTTGGTACGAGAATCTAAAGCCTAAATGCATAAGAGGGTAAGGAAGAAATAGGCTCATGGAAAATACTTAAGAAACATATGAGGCAGAAGTTCCTTCCTTGAGAATATGAGCAAGATCTCAATATACATCTCACCAAGCTCAAACAAGAGAACTTGAGTGTGGAAGAGTATATTAGAGAATTTGAGAAGTTGGCCTTACTTTGTGATGTGGAGGGGAAGAAGACACAACGTATAGCAGGCTTCATTGGAGGTTTGAAGCCTTGGATCGCAAATCATGTGGAGGTTTCGACTTATAGCACTTTTGAGGAGGCGTGCACCTTGCTCTTAAGTCTTACTACTAGGCCTCTTGCTCTTAACAAAAGAAGAGGCCTATTAGTAAAACGGTTGTTAAAGGCTATACTAACTTCTAAAGCAAATCCGTGACTAATATAAGCAAAACTAGTGCAAAAGAAAAGGTAGATTTGAGTTCACAACGGGCTAATTTTGGCAAAAACAAAGAAGACAACGGCAAATAAAAAGTGAATGTCTAGCCTCAACCACAAGAAAAGATCAAGCGTTAATGCTTAAAGAGTCAAGGGTTTAGGCATTATTAACATGAGTACCCTACAAGCCAGTCTTGACGATTCAAGAGATGCAAGAGGTTAAGGAAGAAATCTCAAGACAACTCCATGCTACCCCACAAGAAGGAGTCGCTGCCCCATAAGAAGGAGACGCTGAGGATGAAGTTGTCAAAGATTCGAAAGTGGAGGCCGATGAGGAAAGGAAGTCTTTGATGATTAGACGTGTCCTAAAGGCTGAAAGTGTCCCCTTAGATGCACAACAACATGATCAACTTTTCCATACACGATGCATAGTTTATGTTAAGCTTTGCAATTTAATTGTGGATAGTGGAAGTTGTACTCGTTGCCTCAACTTATTTATTTGAGAAACTGAACTTGTTTACTAAGAAGCATCCTAGACCATACACTGGGGAATGGTTTAAAGGCAACTAAACAGGTTGTGACATTTTCGATTGGAAACGAGTACAAGGATAATGTTCTTTGTGATGTAATTCCAATGAATGAATGCCATATCCTTCTTGGGCAACCATGGCAATATGATAAGAGGGTAAATCATGATGGATTTAGAAATTCCTATTCGATCGAGAAGGATGCAAAACAAATCACTTTGTTGCCGTTACCATCTTTTAAAATTTACAACGTAGAAGAAAGCAAACATAGCAAGGAGCTGCTAGTTGTTAGTAGAACTGAATTTTTAAGGGATTTGGGAGAATATAAGGAGGCTTTTTCATTGGTTTTAAAGGAAGCTAAAAGGATGGAGGCCATACAAATTCATCCAGATTTGCAACAACTATTGGACAAATTTTCATATGTGTTTTCTGAAGATTAGCCACTGGGTTTGCCTCCTTTTTGAGGGATTGAGCATCAAAATGACTTAGTGTCAAGTGCGCCACTGTCCAATAAGCCTACTTATAGATTGAATCCCAATGAAGCCAAGGAATTGCAAAGGCAGGTGTAAGAGTTATTAGATTGTGGTTACATTTGCGAGAGCATGTCTCCGTGCCTCGTTCCAACATTGTTAGTTCCAGAGAAACACGAGTTGTGGAGAATGTGCATAAAAAACAGGGCTATGAACAATATAACAATAAAGTATAGGTTTCCCTTTCCTAGGCATGATGATATGCTTGATGAGTTACATGGCCATAAGGTGTTTCCTAAGATTGGTATCACCAAATTCGAACGCGCCTGGAGATGAATGGAAGAGAACATTTAAAACCAAGTATGGGTTGTATGAGTGGTTAGTCATGCCTTTTGGACTAACCAATGCACCTAGTACTTTCATGGGCCTCATAACGACATACTACATCCTTTCCTTGAAAAATTTATTGTTGTTTATCTAGATGAGACTCTCGTGTACTCTAAAAGTGATATAAAACAATTAGAGTATTTGAGATTGCTATTTGAAACTTTGAGAGAGTATAAGCTGTTTGGGAAGATGGTGAAGTGTAAATTCATGACTTCAAGGGTGGTTTTCCTTGGATATGTTGTATCTCGTGAGGGAATCTCGATGGATCAAGCTAAGGTTGAAGCTATTAGAAGTTGGCCAACTCCAACAACATTTTCTCAAGTGCAAAGTTTCCATGGGTTGGCTTCTTTCTATTGGCAATTCATTAAAAACTTAGGCACAATCCCCTATTAACGAGTGTTTGAAGAAAGGTAGGTTTGAATGTGAAAGTAATTCACAACACACATTTGAGCTGATCAAAGACAAATTGTGCAATGCTCCGATTTTGGCACTTCTGGACTTCAAAGAATTATTGGACGTTGAACGTGATGTAAGCAACGTGGAAATAGGTGTTGTTCTTCTCCAACAAGGGCATCCCATCGCATGTTTCAAGAGAATTAGAGAAAATGCTTAGAAGCTAGACTTGTCCGGAGATTATGGAGTTTCGGCTACATTTAACATTGGTGACCTTTCTCCCTATCTTAAGGATGACAAACTTAAAGAGCTGAGGACAAAGAATGATGCGGGAGCATTTCAAGAATGGTCTAGTACATGGAGATAATCACAAAGCATTAATACTTGGATTACATGGGCTAAATGCAAGGGACAACACTTTTCATGGGTTGAATGAGAGAGTAGTTGAGTTTGGACTGAATATGGCTACACGCTTATTATGGCTGAATTTTAGGAAGTTTTCTTTCATTATTTGTTTGTTATTTTCGTATTTTTTCTGTTATTATAATTTTGAAAAGAACAATAATTGGGAAAAGGAATGCAACAGCATGGGAAGATAGCCACAATAGTTGCTTTAACCTATGTACCAAGTACTCAAAGGAGACAAGAAATTACCAATAGAGCTTTGTTCTCAATTAGAGCAATCCTGCCACAGTTAGTGAGTTTCATAACAGTCACTAGTCTCTTGATCTGCCAGTTAATGGACAAAGAATCCACCAATTCAAAAAAATAAGTTGCATAGCCATATTCAGGGCGTTCCAACACAATTCTGCATTCAAGTGGAATTATATAGCATTCTTTTTTTCTTGAACATATAAACAAAACAATCAACATAAAGAACACTTCTGTTGCAAAGATACCTGTTATGGCGTTTAAAAACAAATATAAATGATTGGAGGTCTCGACACCAACCCCATTCAGCAGGCCAGTTACGGAATCGTAAATATCGTGTCTAAAGGAAGAAAACCAATAAAAGAGCAGTGATGAAAAGCTTTCGCTAAAATTAATAATGAGGATGTTAAAGACAAGATCTAACATCACGATCTAAAAGGCAATATTCAAGCAAACTTGTTACCTGCTCCACAAGTGAGAATAGACATTCCAAGCAATAAGTGGGTTTTGACGCCTTTGTGCACCTTATAGGAGCAAGCTTAAGAAATGAATTTCGTTGAAGAAATAGCTGTCGAAAAATGTAGAAACACAGTGAAACCAATAACAAATACTCATTCTTGCACGTAACATACGAAAGAAATACTCCCAGATTCCAAATCAGTAATTATAGACCTTGAGTCTACCAAAGAAAATTTTCTTGTTCTAATATTCAGTGGCCAGTACATGCTCCTCAGTGTAAATGCCTAATATGAAATAATAACCATTGAGTGAAGTTGAAACATAGAACAAGAAAATGATGAAACAAATACATAATGTTACATAGATCCTATGCTAACCGGAAGAAACATAAATCAATAGACATCAAAGTCTAAGTCAAAGCTGCCAACCTTTGACATTACAGCTTCAAATTCGGCAAAGCTGTCTTCAATGAATGATTCATCTATAGCTTCATCATCCTCAGTTTCTCCATAAAGCTTAATTTCGTGCACATTTACACCTTGACCAATTAGGGCCTGACAACATTGACACATAGTTTATGTTATTTCTTCAAGAAAGGAAAGGACAACTCGTATTTTTTACCTGTAAAAGACCAGGAGCATCTTCTTCCAGTGCCGTTTCAACTG
Organism: Erythroxylum baracoense; assembly: GCA_025629805.1. Classification (NCBI taxonomy): domain Eukaryota; kingdom Viridiplantae; phylum Streptophyta; class Magnoliopsida; order Malpighiales; family Erythroxylaceae; genus Erythroxylum; species Erythroxylum baracoense. Next base: position 28,892,871 of record JAOTAY010000002.1, on the reverse strand, counting down.
AATCACTGAAGTTTTTGGGTAACAAATAATTATCGATCCTGGGTATCAATATTAAAGCCATTAGGGGGAAGAGAAAGAAATGAAGAAAATTTATTACGTGGCAGTCTTGTTCCTTTTCCGAGGACGGCTGCTCTTCATTGGATTTGGAACTTCAGAAGAACCTTGATCACACTCAACATTTAAAGGAACACCTTTCCTTAAGCATTGAAATCTTCCTAAGATATCAGATTCAAAATCTCCATCTGTTTGTATCTTTATTCTATCTCCCAAATGCATATGGTCTTTGTTGTCCTTGTAAAGTTCATTCACTTCAACCTTCACTGGTAAAATATTTGATAACTCAACTACTTTATTACCGACTAAGTTCTGCAATTCATTGTCTTCGAACGATTCAGTCTTCATCTGCTTTGAACAAGGCAGGTTTTTTGGGTTGGGAGGCAAATAATCTCTTCCATGGTTTAAGTTCCGCCCCATTGGTTTTCCCTAGGAGAAGTAGCAGAAATTGCTCTGTTTCAATACAATAGCAATACAACAGGATCCTTCGGCAAAAGAAAGTTGTGATCATATAAAATGAACAGTGTAACTGCAAATCAATGTATCAGCACTGTAGACAACCATAATTCTGCAGTATCATATTATCTGTAGCCATGTTGCTAACCATCGACTTCCACTTAATCTATCATAGCAATGACGCACTGATCATTGTGGTTTGAAAGACAATTTACTTATCATTACTCAGCCTATCGGTTTGAAGTACAGAACAATGGAAATATAAACATATGATGGAGCATGCATGAAATTTTAACAAATTAAATCATAATAAACATGAATTTACGCCCATGTCCTCGTTCAAAATGTAGATAGTTGTGGGCCTAGATTTGGTATCTTAACAAGTGAAGGGATCTTTTTCCATCAGCTCAATAGCTATGCATTTTTGCTTCCATGATCATTACTTAGACAAGATAGAACTCCTGTACCTCCGATTCTAGCTGTGTGGCGTTCAACATTTTCCTAAAATAAATAAAATTAAGAAAGAAACACAATAGTTAGCAGCAGCAAATAAATTACGATACCAAATTAGACAAATTTAAATCTGATTCAAGGGCTGATAAAATACTGGAGACAGCTATCACAAAAGCAAGATATCACCTTCTAAGTAATATCCTTAACCGCTTCTTAAGTGTAATGTGATCCAGATCACTGGCAAATACATTGGTGAGACTGCTATTGAGTTTTGCCACTTGCTGATGAGTGTCAACAGAACCACTTGGCCTTTCATCTAATGATCTCTACAAGACATTAGTAAAGCTCTCTTTATTTTGGCTTGTTTATCCAAGAACACCAACTTTTAGGTAAAGGTAACAAGCAATCATATTGGTTTTCTCCAGTTCAACAAAATTAACACAACACTATTCTAGATACTACCTGATCTGAAGTAGAGTATACTTTACTACCCTGACTAATGCAAATCGTTGAGATATCCAAGTCTTGGCCAGTATCATTTTCTGAAAATTGATCAGAATGGACAGGGTACAAGCCTCTATCACATTCATCTTTACCAGCATCACTTAAGGAATTCTTGTTCTCTTGATTTTGTTGATGTAACAAGTGTTGATCTATTGCTTCACAGATGATTTGAGCAGAAGGGCCCTGCAAAACAAATATTTATATGTTGTTGAAAACACAAAGGTTAAAGGTCCTAGACCAAAAAAAAAAAACCAAAATTGCCAAAAGGTTGTAGACAACCAGTCGAAGCACTATACATTTGGAACGAAACCTCTCTTCACAATTGACATAGTAATTATATCAAACATCCAATTTCAACATTCACATAATAATCAAGCATTTCATGGCATCCTATGTCAAGAGGATTTAATAAATTGAATAGTTCAGACGCAAAAAACAATAGGCAACAAGTATCAGATAATCCGCCTTCTAAGGAAAATAGCTTTGGCCCGTTTATGAGTTATTGGCCTGTCTATCACATGGCAACACGCGATAGCATAAATTATCACTCAAAAGTCAAAAGATTCCACTTACTAATGAAAATAACACATTCCATCCTTTGATCAAGCATGCCTTTAATAGCATGCTTCTAAAATAACTGTCGGGCGAAACACTGAGCACCAAACTGGCCAACTTTACGTGTAAGCGAAAGCAATACAAGAAAATTTATCCACACGAACGACTTCATGCATAAAGAAACAAAAGCATCACATCAATTCAAGAAACCAGGTAAAGAGCAAGACAAATGAACGCAATCCATTGAATTACCTGTGAATTAAAGCTCCCATCTTCGTTATTGGCATAATGAAAACTGCGAACATGAAAAAACTACAATCAATGTTGATGTTTAACAACAACCCCACAAAAAAGTAATAATATGTAAAGGATTAAAAGGGAACAAAAATTTCATCTCACGCTGTTGTAATTCGATTCCTGGCCAGCAAAAGCTTTCGGCGTTGAATCAATGGAATATGGTCAAGCTCACTGGAAAAGACAACGTCATCGCATTCCTCTTCCCTTTTGGTGGAAACTACCTTAAGACCACACATTGCTTTTTCTTTTTTTTTCCTTGTTTATGTGGTCGAGAAACAGTTGAGATGAAGTTAGGGTTCTTATCAAGGGATATTTGGTTGCTCTGCAACGTGAGTGCAGGTACAGCAATGTCTAACCTGTATTTACGAGCGAAGGCTCAGATACCATAAACTAGGAGCCTTAACAACCCAATCACCTGAGAGCTTCGAGTGCGAGAGCGGAGCCTCATAGCTCCAATTGACATGATTTCCAATTGGACAAACCCTCATATAAGCTAATGCAAAAACTTTTCTTTGCATTATTAAAATTTCAACTGAATTATTAATTTATTTTTATGTTTTTTATTATAACTAATTTTTATCTAGAGGCATTATTTGTTCATGTTCTCCTTAGCTTGTTTAGAATCTTAAAAATTAAAGTACACAATAATTACAAACTCAATTACGTCAAAAATTTTGCTATCTAATTGTCGATTGTCCAATTCAATAATATATTGGCCTTGTTTGACAATCGGCTGATTACATCAGCTGTTAGCTGATTCTATCAGCTGTTAGCTGATAGCTGATTCTATCAGCTGATTTGACCAGCGGATTGTATTAGCT
>JAOTAY010000002.1:28863576-28883236 GCA_025629805.1 Erythroxylum baracoense | reverse complement strand
AGCATCCTTTTGTATTTTGTATTAAGTTGATGTGTATGTTGATATGTAAGTAAAGCTTGTTCAAACATTCACTTTGTCTAGAAATGAGAATGAGAAATTGAGAAGTTCCTTTTTATGTATGATTATGTTATTTTAAATGTTGAGTATAATGGAATGTGTATGTGCATATTCTTCTTTGTTGAGACTGCAAATTATTGTTAGTATTAGAATAGCATGTTAGAGTTGGAAGGACTACATGTGATAAATCATTGAGGTGAGATTCAAAAGTACTTAGTAGTTGGATTGATATAAAGAGATATTGCACTTTGCAAGCTTTTATAGGTGGAGAGATTATGTTCTGAACTCAAAGGAAAAACTGCATTGATCTAGGTAGATTTAGCCTAAGTTGTCTTCATGAAAGTTGTATCTTAACGTTTTAGCTTTCCAACAGTATAAAGTATACAATTTTGGATATCGGAGTTGAGAGCTATGACCATTACAAGTTAGGATGTCACAAAGGATGTATATACGGAACAACTATGGAGATTGAAGTGATATGGCACTAGAAGAGGTGGATTTTAGGAGATTATGAGTAAAAGGGATGTTAGAATGGAGTTAGGATCCAATGGAGTTAGGATCCATTGGAGGGATCTTGGAGGGTGAAAATTTTCGTTACACCCAAAGGACACACGGTCAGGCCGTGTATATTCACATTGTCCTTGTATTCCGGATGCAGAAAAATTTCCAGACCCGAAGGTTACACGATCTGCCCGTATTGTTTCCCATGGCCCATGTTTTAACCCTCAAAACGACAAAATATCATTTTAAGTTCTGCACAAAAGTTGTAGATCCAAAAGTCCTCGTCGAAACCGTCCAAAGAATTCCTTAATCAGATATCGCTAGTAAAAGTTATGCTAATTGTTCCGAGATAGGTACAACGTGATTGAGGAGATGAGCATGGTTGATTCTTTTGGACATAACTTCATAACCGGACCTCCAAATTAAGTGATTCTTAAAGCAATAGATTCCTGACACATTTTTTCTACCTCTTCACAAAACATTTGCAGCCTTTTATGATGATTCTAAGAAGATTGATGAAAGGAAAATGAGGGATCGGTTGGAAGGGCATAATTACGTTATGAACATACTTTGGATTTTTTTTAGTATATCTTGAGCTATAGAGATCCAAATGAGATGGTTCTTATTTCAAGATAAAATAAAGACATAGAGATACAATTGTCTTGAAGAAGTCAAATTGTGATGTCGGTGTTGGCTGGTGTGGGCAACCCACCCTTGTGAGATGACGGCAAAGTGAGGGTTCATTAGAATAACCCTACAAGGAAACCCGCTCACGCTTTTCGACTCCGGAACGATAGTTGGGCTCCGGGATCAGGGTCTAACATTCACACTTATCATCATCCCCACACTTAAACATTTGCTAATCCTTAAGCAAACAAAATAACAAACACACAACACACAATGCAGTAATGAGACAATGACTTCAACTTCATTAAATCAATTTAATTTTAAACAAAACCATTCAAGTTATATCAAATCATTTACATGTAAAATCTGGGTCTAGGGGCTTTGAACTAAATATACATGTTAATCCATGTTTAAGTGTTAATTTATTTACCCTTTTCAATTGCACACACACATTAATAATTCTTTTGTCATTCAAACTTTGTAATTACTCCTAAGTACGTTTTCATGAAAAGTCAAGCTATTACAAGTTTGGTAGGTTTTTATTAGAAAACACTTATTTTATTTAAACACAGATCCGGTCTTTTTCTTGGAGGCAAACATTGGTGATGAATATTGATTCGATTACTCGACTAGGTCATTTTTTATTAAGCTGCTCAGTTGAAATGTCATTATAACTTTTTGATGCGGAAGTACACATTTGTGATGTATGTCGATCTGGTTACTCAGCTACATCACGTTCTCAAATGGCTACTAGCTCTATTCATAACCAGAAGGTTAGCAAAATAGTAATTAATTTAAAATTAACAAACATAATTTTTTTATTGCCTACCTTATTGCTTTAGCTACTCGTTTCCATGAAAAAATACTAGCAAAGCTACTTAAGTTAAAAGACCTCAAAATATGAATGAATGTGACAATTTAGAGGGCTATAACTTAAAACTAAATCCTAATTAAGATGCATATTTAACCTAAAAATCCAATTCACTAATTTTGTGAGCTAATGATTCTTCACAACCTAATAAACTATATTCAAGAATAAATCAGTTCCAATCCATCTAAGCCATTGACACATTCACACGATTCACAAAATGCAACCTAACAACTATCATATAATATGCAAAATTCACATTCATCGCAAAACACATAACCTTCTCCACACTTAAACAACACATTGTCCTCAATGTGAGAAGGGTACATAAACACACCAGGGGAAAATGAAACACAAATACGAAAAAACATAAGAAGAAAATACTAACAAAAATGAAAAGAGAAGGGTTAGAACGCGAAACCATCATGGTGATTGAGGTGGTGATGTATCAGAGGCAGAGGTTAAATACTCTTGACACCGACTTAGGTTCCCTTTCTTATAATTAATTCAAAGTGAATAAGAGAGTTAGCAATTCCAAATCATTAAAAACTTATTTTAGAATTTAAAACAAACCTAAATACATAACAATTCAAATCTAACTACTAAATGTGCTAATTTAGGGTTATTAGCTTGATCTTGCATCCTTAGAAGTTTAGCCCGGATCAATTATGAGTGGCTTGCTTCCACTATTCTCGTTTAACATCAATTTTGTAGCCTGTGAGTAAGCTACAAATTATAAAATGATCAGGAGGACAATATTGATAAAATTGAGAAAACTAATTAATTTCGGTAATGTCTTTTTCACTAATAAACTGTTAATAAAATAGGGAATGACAAAACTCCCTGAATCTTACATGGAATCTAACAATTTTCCTTGTAAGAAGGTGAGTTACTCTCTTTCTTCCTTAATCACCTTCGTCTCCTTTGCTTCTTCTGCTTCATGAACAGAGACTTTTATAGCTTTTTCAAACTCAATGTCTATTATCATCTGTTCTTCGTCCTTTTATTCTTTAGAAGATTCAAACATATCAATTATCCCGAATGAGCTGCTCTCCTTTGGATTCTTTAATGCATCATTCTTATTGAATCTCACTTGGTTATCATTAATCCGAAGGATAAGGTTCTTTTCATAGACATCTACTAAAGATTTTTCACTGTTCACATATGGTATATCAAGAACTGGTGAATAATAGGGAGGGTTGTCATTCATTTCTTCATCCTCTTTCCTCGTCTCTTGGTTTTCTACAAGATAGGGCTCAGCATGGTCTTCCACCGATTCTTCTTGTTCTTCCCCTTTTCTGAGTGTGATAGCCTCATATTTCTCTCATTGATATAATTCCATATTGCTCAGAGAGTCTTCTACACTTCTCTTACAAAATTCACGGGAAAGTTGTGTTACTTAAATCTCCAAGTTGTAAATAGAAGCAGTATGATTTTTCGTTACTTAATCAAATTATAGTTCCAGTCTCTTCTAGTTCTCTTCCATGTTTGTTAGCTTATCCATGATTTTGTCTAATTTGGAATGCCATAAATTGTACTCATCTTACTAAAATTCAAATGGGTCTTGATGTCCTATATGAGTACTTGTATTGTTGGACCAATAAAAATTTGGGTGGTTTTATGATCGTGCAGTGTATATATTCCAATAAGGATTGTTACTTCCCCAACCATATTGTGTCTCATTATGGTTCGCAAAAGTTTTCTGCCCCATATAATATCTATCCTCCATCATTGTTATTTCCATTTCTTCTTGGCACCTAGCTCTTTAGTTGTCTCATTCTCACTCTAAAATGTCTTAATGTGTCTCTATTTTATGCTCCAAACTTCTTCTTCTTTTTTTATTATTTAAAAAAGGTAGTGAAAAAAACTTAGATTAAAGAACTAAACTAAACGCCTCCCTAGCAATGGTGCCAAAAACTTGATCGTGGTTTTCTAATGTGTGTAAGTTCTAATTAATAACCTCGATAATCTATAAACTTACGGGTTATTTGCATAGTACCTAAGGTGTCAATTCTAGGAGAAGGGATAATCTAATCCTAAAATTTAAGGCTAAAATAATTCGCAGTAATTCAAAATGTAACAAAACTAAAGCAAGAATTTAATTCAATCATTCAACTTAATTCCAACAATTAATTACGAAAATATTAATAAAGTAGCAGTTGCAACACACACTCAAGAATCAACCTTAAGGAACTTTTAATTAAGAGAAAGGGGAATTTTTACCTATCTTTAACGCTTACCTAATTGATTATGAATTATTGGATTATTTATCCTAGATGATCCTAGAGTTGATTATTCTCTCTCGAGTATAACCATTAACCCTAAATTATAAACCCTAATCAAATTATTGAAAATTGCAATTTCTTAATTAAAAATCTATCCAAAACCGTAATTAGATCTGAAGTTGTCCAATAAACTATTGGGAACCTATGCGAGATCTGTCTTCACACAATTATTGATTTGATTAATTTCTCATTCTTATTAAACCACCTAACTCTCGTTAGCCCAATTTAATTATTTTTTATTCGATTTACCCTCTCAATCTATTATTGAATTATGCAATCACATAAATCAATCACAATGAATCTAATAAACAAAAACAATCAGATTTATTAAATCAAAGATTAAAAAAACCCGAAGGTCAGTATAAAATATCTCAACATTCATAATCATATCAGCTATTCCTAATTCTATACAATAACAAAAATGGAAAATAAAAGAAAATATGATTCTAAATGGAAACGGGAGGCAGCGATGTCAGAAAACTCCAAATCTGAGAAGTACATCGGTGTCAACTTCTTCTCTACTTCTCTCTTCCTTCTTCTCTTTCTTAATTTTTTAATAATTCTCTCTAGGTTTTTCTCCAAAGTGGCTGATTCCAAAAAGCTCTTTCCTCTCCTTTGTCTTATTCTTCAAAAACCTTTTGTATTATGAGCAGCCTTAGGATTTTTTCGGTGTCAAAAAGGTCCAAAAATCCCTCAAATTTTGACGTTTTTAAGTGTCTATGTATCAATCCGATGCAGGCCACGATTGTGGCCTCGTATGCCATGATCGTGGGCCATATTCGAGCCTTTGTCACGATCGTGGCAAGCAAGCTACGATCCTGGGCCATGTCCTGGGCTTTTGTCATGATCGTGGCATATGGGCCATAATTGTGGGCTAACTCCAATGCTTCTGTCACAATCGTGGCCTATTCTCCGAAACTTCTCCGTTCTTTGATGTTGACCTTGAAATACTAACAAACATATCAAGGTACCTCAAAAACATAATAATTAAGCTCAAAGAATTGTACTAACCCATAAAACACTTAAAACATAAATAATTAACAAACTAACACAATTCTAACCTAAACACATACTAAATTATTGAATTAATGACTAAACACATATCAAACTATGCCTTAAAATATGATGCAATTTACACTTATTAATTTCCGTAAACTTAAATGTTTGCTAGTCCTCAAGTAAACAAAACAACAAACACACAAAATCACAAAGCACACAATACAATAATGAGATAATGGCTTCAACTTCATGAAATAAATTTAACTTTAAACACAATCATTCAAGTTGTTTTAAATCATTAACATGCAAAATTTGCGTCTAGGAACTCTGGACTAAATATACATATTAATCAAGACCCAAATGTCAAGTTATTCATTCTTTTTAATTGTACATGCATATTAATAATTATTTGGTCATTCAAACTTTCTAACTACTCCTAAGTATGTTTTCATGAATAATCAAGCTACTTATAAGTTCGGTAGCTTTTATTAGAAATCAAATTTTTTTATTTATTTACTTTTTGTGGACATGAACCTAGTCTTTTATATGGAGGCAAACATTGGCGATGAATGTCGATCATATTACTTGACTAAGTCATGTTTTTATTAATCTACTTGGTTGGAACGTCATTGTAGCCTTTTAAGATGAAGGCACATATTTGTGATGCCTGTCAATCCAGTTACTCGACTACATCATGTTCTCAACTGGCAACTAGCTCTATTCATATCCCGAAGGCTAGCAGAATAGTTATTTATTTAAAATTTACAAACACACATTTTTTTATTTAATGCCTACCTTATTGCTTTAGCTACTCATTTTCAAGAAAAAATACTAGCAAAGCTACTTTAGTCGAAAGACCTAACACTATGAATGAATGTGACAACTTATAGGGCGATAAACTAACACTAAATCTTAATTAACTTGCATATTTAGTCAAAGAACCCAGATTACTAATTTCGCAAGCTAATGACTCTTCACAACCTAATAGATTATGTTTAAATTAAATTGATTTCATTTTATCTAAGCCATTGACACATTCACACAATTCACAATATGCAACCTAAACAAACTATCATATAATATACAAAATTCATACTCATAGCAAAACACATAATCCTCGCCACACTCAAAGCAAAACACGTAATCCTCCCTACCGTTAAATAACACATTGTCCCTAATGTGAGAAGGAGACAAACAAACACACATGGAAGGAAGAAATATAAAATAAAATAAAATAAAAATAAAAATAAAGACTAAATTTAAAAGAAAAAGGAGTAGAAACAAAGTCTCACAGTGATGGAGGTGGGGTTAGTGTCGGGGGTGGCAGTTGAATGCCTTAAGCCTCAAAATATCGATGAATCTGATGTATATCCTTGCTTTGACATTGTTGTGTACAGGCCATCTCCTTCATCATTTTAGAGTTCTCCCCAAGTGTATCTGTAATTACCTTGGTGTTGGTAGAGATTGTATCGAGTACTTTCTTCCAACCAGGTTCTTCTGTGTCTTCTTCCTTTTTAGACTCCTCATTAGTAAAGTCCTCTTTTGTCTGCTGAGGCAGCACTGTGATAGAACTCACTTGGCTAACCCTTATCCTCATATGAGTCTTTTGGTTGATTTCCTAAAGTTCCATGTTATGGAACTTTAGGATTTCAGCACGCCACAAATGATAGTGGATGGTAGACGGTTAAACCAACTACAATCCATGCTATAATACTCAGCAATGATGGAAACCAAATACCCCATACCCAAATTGTCACTCCTCTTGCGTAGAGTTGCAATAATAGGATTAAGAACATGTGTGGAGGTGCATAGCAGGATGATGTGATCCATGCACCACAACAGAAAAAGTTCCTTTGTTGAGCACTTGTTGGTTTCTGATTTGTCGAAAATCATTTGACACATGAATTTATTCAATAACAAATTTTCATGGGTTCATATATTGTTGTGGGCATTCTTAGCATCGAATCACTCTAACCCAGTGAGTTCATTACAATAGTGAGAAGCACGAAAATCATTGTGCAGATTGATAATGGAAGATTTGGGAAACCCGCAAATATCACACATGATTTCAATGTTTAACTTATAAGTTCATCCCTGCAACTTAAACCACATTTCCTTAGGGTTAGTAGGTTCGAAATGAAGGGAAGTGAAGAATTCAAGAGTGAGCTCCCAGTAAACAGGATATTGGAAGTGTATAAACTCTTCCCACTGAATTCTTTCTGCTAGATTCTCTACCCTATCTCACAATTCTAGCCTATCAAGTGTATCAAAATCAAAATATTTCAGGACTACTATTTGCTTAACATTAAGGTATTGGAAACAAATACCTCCCTCCTCTGTGTAGATTGCAAAGGGTGCTCTAAAATTCGTTACTTTATTCCTTTGCCCTCGTCTCGAGACTTGATTTCATCCTACTTATTGATTACACTTCACTTACAGCTTAATACACGACATACTGGATTGCAAATAGGTGGAAGTTAGAATAAAATGGAAATTTGGAGTTTAGTTAGACAGAAGTGAAACTGTTTGGAGGTTTTAACTTAGAGAGATAAAGTAAAATGAAAGTGAGTGAAAAAATGAAGTGTGAAATGAATATAAGGTGAAGGAAGGATAAAATCGTAAAAATTTTAGCTTAAAATCACGTGGACAGTTTAAGATCATGGCCGGTAATATTTTCACCAATTTCTGATTTTTTCTTCTTTTTCCTTCTACACATTCCTGAGATCACTTCCTACTCTTTATAACTTTTTCGCATACTTTTTTTGCTCACTTGCTCGATCATCTAACTCATATCGAGGTACTATACCTTCCTGACCTTACTTGGAAGTGTAATAACCTAACTACAAAATTCAAACTATCTAAAAGTCAAAGGACATAACATGGAATTAACAATCTATGGGTTGCCTCCCATGCAGCGCTTCTTTAAACGTCCGTAGCTTGACACTCTTCTTGTATTTAAGGTGGTTCAAATGAATCGTGTAACTGTAACACAGTCATAAATTTTACCATTTGCACATAAGCTACAATGCCCTAGGTTCCACCTTCCTTTTGCTTCACCTTCCTTCGCTTTCTCCTCTACAATCGTTTCTTTCTAAATGTATTCCTAGGATCCTCAATATCTTCCCATTGTTCTCGGGGTTCGATTTCTTTGATGTTAGATGGAAGTAAAGGAGAACTGTTATCATGCTTCGACATGGTGAAGGTTACTTTATGTTTTTCGACCTTCATATTTAGTTCACCCCCATCAATGTCAATTATTGGGAGAGTAGTAACCAAGTATGGTTTTCACATCTTCTCCAATATCCAATAAAAAGAAGTCTGTGGGGAAGTTAAATATATTGTTTTGTACTTACACATCCTTAATAATACCCTTTGGCCGATGAACTGTTCTATTTGCTATCTTTACTAGCATCGTAGTGGGTTCTAACTCTTCTAACCCCAATTTTTGACTAAAGGTATAGAGCATCATATTAATACTCACTCCCAAATATGATGCCCTATCTATTTTAACTCCATTGATACTGCAAGGAATGTAAAAATCTCCTGAGTCCTGTTTCTTTTGTGCTATATTAGGATTTTCTTCCACTATACACTCCTTAACCTTCTTCTTGATTGATTCCCTTAGTGTGAGCCTCATTTGTAGATGTTCCATTATGTCCTCAACATTGTTTAATTCAACCTCTTTAGAATTCATTGTCACATTACTTTAAATTGACTTTTGCTAAGCTAGAATAGGATACGAAAATTCAGGTCAATGTTCCTCAATTGGCTTAATTACGAGCTCACTTGGAAGAAATTCCATATTTGCTTGTCCTTCTCTATTGCCTCCATCTTCTTTCGTGTTTTCGAATTTCATTTCCTGGGTTTGAGTAATGGCCATGATCTATTCCTTTAGGTTAGATTCGGTATTGCTTGAAAGGGTTCCTACATTTTAAGTTGAAATTGCCTTTACTAGTTGACCTACTTAGACCTTTAAATTGTGTATTGAAGAGGTGTGGTTCTTAGTGACTTGCTCAAACTTGCTTTCAAACTTCTATGCGCATCCTCTATGCCTCCAATTTTATCTAAAATCCTATCTAACTTGGATTTTATTGAGCTCAGTTTATCTTGTTAGATACCTGGTTGTCCTTGGGATCTAAACTATCTTTTAGTATTATTCGTTTACAAGAAGTTAGGGTGATTCTTCCAACCAAGTTGTATGTGTTGGAGTAGGGATTGTTTCCCCCTCCTCATCCATATTGAGTTCTCATATAATTAACTTGCTCTGAATCATTATCCTTCATCAAAAAGCAGTTCACCGTATCATAGTCCATCTATCCATAGAGTTTACACTTTAGTTGCACGACTTTTACCGAAGCTAAGGACGAAGCCTTCATGTTGTTGAGTTGTTAAGTTAAGTTGTCAATTTTAACCTGTATCTCTGTCTTTTGATCAACAGCTACAACTCCTTTTTGTTCTCGAAAGGTAGTGGTTTGTCTACTATACTCCTTCCTTTGTAAGCAGCTATTACTTGCCATCTCCTTTATCAACTTTTCTGCTGCATCTATCATCTTTCTCATCAGTGATCCTCCTGAAGCTGCATCAATCATGCCTCTCATATGTGGGGTTACTATTGGGTTTGCCATGGATGCATGCATCACATGCATAAGATTGTAGTAGAAGTGTTGGAATCTAGATTTCGACCACATGACAACCCTAAAAAGCCAGAATCACATATACATATATAGACATATATAAAAGAACATGAAATATAAAACTTTTACATTTTGTTTCTCCTCCTTTCTTGTTTCTTCTCCTTATTTGCATTGTTGCAAACACCGAACCCTTCTTTGACCACCCAAGATCATGCAAAGATGGAAGATGAAACAATGTGTAAGGGTGTTAGAACACCAAACTTAATGAATTCAAGTACATGTTCAAATAGGAGATAGATTAAGATTATCTTGCATGCATGTAGATTTATATAACAATTGCATAAATTGCATGAAGATAACTTAAGAACTCTTCTCTCTCTCTCTAGAACTCTTCTAGAGGCATTTTTCTCTTACTTAAGAGTGTTAGAAATGGTAAAAACTTCTGTACATAAGTGAAGAACTCACTTATGTATCATATGTCGAGGCTTCAGTCATGAGCCTATTTTAAAACAGCCATACACACTTTGTTTTTCATTTGATCTTTTATGCGTGTGACCCTTAGGTTCTTAGTTATTTTAGGTACTTCAATTAGCTCTTAATTCAAGTAAATCATGAACGATTTCATGCCACTTGAATTAAATCTTAATTTAAGCAAATCATGAAAGGTTTCATGATGCCAATTTACCATAATATAAGTGGATTAACACACGAACTCTTTCATAGTTAATTATCCAACTTATAAACCATTCTATAGAATGGTACCGTTCAATTCGTCCTGTCACCATACTATACCCCACTTGATTCAGAGTATGGGCTATGTTTTAACTCCCACTAGACTGACTAAGTCACATTTAGTCTAAGTGATATTAGTTCTTGTCCTGAGATGTCATTACTTTATATGTCATTGAATACTCTCTTCATGACATATTACTGCACTGGCTAAAGACTCTTGAGTAATGCCCCGACAAGAGGTTGTTGGTATCATCTCCTTCAATTAGGAGTGATGAATCCTTTATTAGCTACCCAATTACCTTCAAATACCAATAGATGTACCTAATCACCACCCTAAGAGTGACCCCTTCTTAAGGTAACAAGGAATGATGTCAAAGCATAGAACCAGTATCTAAGATATCCTTGAGTACCTTAAGTCTAAGAATATTTGTATCATTGTTATGATGAGATTAATCATTGACATTTGATTGATGATCCATATGATAATCTCATTGCAGGTCATTCGATGTACTTACTACTCTTAGTAAGCATCCACATGTTAACTCTAAACATCTCATGCTTACAGTTTGTAAGATCCACTGCTTGATCAAATCAAGGAGTATAACATGTGCTAGTTTGTCTGGATTAGTAATGTCCTATCTTATTAATCCTATGACTAGGGATTATTTAGATACTAATATAATTGTACATGATAGGAATCTCATTATCATGATCTCATCATGATTTCCTTCATGCTATATTTTGTATCATAGACTTCATTAATTTGATGTAAGATCAGTATCATTTCATATGTAAACGAATATCAAATTAATGAAAAAAATGCCTTTCTCTTTATTAATCAAAATAATGTTTGTACAAAAGTGCTAAAGGTGATTGCCTCTAAAGTACTACTTTAACAATCTCCTGCTTGCACTGAAGCCTATCTCCTTTGTATCTAATACCATAGGCAAGTAAACAAGAATCAAATTTTATTTGAGGTTGTGGCTTAGTCAAAACATCAGCGATGTTATGATCTATGGGAACTTTCTCTATCTTCACATCACCTCTATCAATTATCTCCCTCATCAGGTCATATCTCCTAAGTATGTGCCTGGACCTCTGATAAGACCTTGATTCTTTAGTTTGAGCACTAGCTCCATTGTTGTCTGATCGCAGGTTTCTATATGATAAAATTTTAATATTTTTAATGTTGATAACACCACAAGCACACGGGTTGTTCACATAGTACCTAAGGTGTCGATCCCACAGGGAGGAATAATCTAATCCTAAAATCTAAGGCCGAAAACACATTGCAATAACTCAAAATGAACAAAAATAAACAAGAAATTATTCAATCACACAATTAATTAAAATAATCAAATTTAAAAATATAATTAGGATAGTAATTGCACAACCAAATCAAGAATCAACCTAGGAACTACCAATTGAGAGAAAGGGGATTTTAATCCGACCTTATCGAGAACTTAATTGATTATGAAGTTATTGAGTTACCGAGTTTAAACAGTCATAGGGTGGATTACTCTCTCTCGAGTTATAACCTTTAACCCTAATTTATAAACCCCAAATTAGATTATGGAATTGCAACCTCTCGATTGACAATTTACCTAAAACCTAAATTAGATTTGAATTTGTCCAATCACCTACTGAAAACCTATGCACAATCTCTCGTTACACATTTTTATCGGTTTGATTAAATTCTTAATCTATTAAATTACCTAACTTTTGTTAGCCCAATTTAATGATTTTCACTCTGTTCAACCTCTCAATTTATTACCAAATTATGAAGTTCAAAAATCAAATCACAAATAACTCAAAAAAATACAATCAATCAACTTTCATTAATATCAAAGACAAAATTCCCGAAGGTGAGTATAGGCATATCTCAATATTTAACAAATCTATTCTGAACAACTATCTCAATTCTATACATCAATAAAATTGAAAACAAAGTTGGAAAATATGATCGGAATAGATGGCGGAGGCAGCAACGGCAGGAAACCTTTTGTTCCGAGAAGTACTTCATGTAGACTTCTTCTCTGTGTCTCTCTTCCTTCGTCTCCTCTTCCTTAATCTCTTGATAAAACTCTCTAGGGTTTTGGAATTTGGTTTATACAAAAAGCTCCTTCTCTGTATTCATCATGTTCTTTAAATACCTTGGCAGCCCTAAGGTTTGTTCGAAGTCAAAACGGTGCTAAAAGTTTCTCAAAAATTGACATTTTCACCTATTTTTACGTCTATCCGATGCAGGCCATGATTGTGGCCCTGCCTGCTATGATCGTAGCCATCATCTACCCCTCTCTGTCAAGAGTATGGCCCAAATACCACGATTATGGACAGAATCAGACCTCTCTGCCACGATCATGGCCTTGGGCATAGTGGCTCGCATGTTTCTGTCACGATCGTAGCCTATTGTGCTATGATTGTGGGCTATGGTTTCGGCCCAAAGGTCTCTGAAACTTCTCTGTTCTTCTTTGTTGGCCTTGAAACACTAATAAACAGATCAAAGTACCTAACAAACCTAACATTTAAGCTTAAAGACTTGTACTAACCCGTAAAAACACTTAAACACATAAACTAACACAATTACTTAAACACATAAACTAACATAATTCTAACCTAAGCACATGTTAAACACTCAAATTAACACTAAATACATAATAAATTAAATCCAAAAGTTGATGCAAATTACAACTATCAATATTCCCATACTTAAACGTTTGCTTGAGGAAAGAAAAAAATATATAACCAACACACAACACACAATGCAGTAATGAGGCAATGTCTTCAACTTCATGAAATACATTTAATCTTAAACACAATCATTCGAGTTATATCAAATCATTAACATGCAAAATCTATGTTTAAGGGCTTTGAACTAAATATTCAAATTAATCGAGATCTAAGTGTTAATTTATTT
Source organism: Erythroxylum baracoense (assembly GCA_025629805.1). Classification (NCBI taxonomy): domain Eukaryota; kingdom Viridiplantae; phylum Streptophyta; class Magnoliopsida; order Malpighiales; family Erythroxylaceae; genus Erythroxylum; species Erythroxylum baracoense. Next base: position 28,869,616 of record JAOTAY010000002.1, on the reverse strand, counting down.
ACCCTTTTGAATTGCACACACACATTAATAATTCTTTGGTCCTTTAGACTCTGTCACTATTCCTAAGTATATTTTCATGAAAATTCAAGCTTATTACAAGTCTGCTAGGTTTTTATTAAGAACACTTTTTTTCATTTATTTATTTAAACAAGAACTTAGTCTTTGATTCAGAGGCAAACCTTGGCGATGAATATCGATTCGGTTACTTGACTAAGTCATTTTTATTAAATAGCTTGGTTGAAAGGCACATATTTGTGATGTGTGCCGATCCGGTTACTAAGCTATATCACATTTTCAACTAGCTACTAGCTCTATTCATAACCCAAAGGCTAGCGGAATATTTATTTATTTAACAAACACCTTTTTATTTTATTTTATTGCTTTCCTTGTTGTTTTAGCTACTCGTTTTCATAAAAAATACTAGTAAAGTTACTTAAGTTGAAAGGCATTAAATTATGAATGAATGTGACAATCTATAGGGTGCTAAACTTACACTAAATCCTAATTAAGCTATATATTTATCCAAAGACCCTAATTCACTAATTTTACGAGCTAATGATTATTCACAACCTAATAGACTATGTTAAAAATTAAATAAATTTCAATCCATCTAAGCCATTGACACAGTTAAACAATTCACAAAATGCAACCTAAAATTTTCATACCATATGCAAAATCACATATAAAACAAAACACATAACCCTCCCCATACTTAAACAACAAATTGTCCTCAATGTGAGAAGGGTATACAAACACACCAAAGGGGGAATAAAACATAATATATGAAAAAACATAAGAAGAAAATACTAAGAAAATGAAAATAAAAGGTTAGAACACGAAACCATTTATGGTGATAGAGGTGGTGATGGCGATAGTGTTGAGATCAAATCTACTTGACATTGAGAGTGTTTCCCTATCTTATAAGTGATTCAAGAGAGTAAAAGAATTATCAATTCAAACCATTCCAAATCATTCAAAACTTATTTTAGAATTTAAAACAAACCTAACTACACAACAATTTAAATCTAACTACTAAATGTGCTAATTTAGGGTCATTAGCTCGACCTTGCATCCTTTGAAGCTCAGCTCAGATCAATTATGAGTAGTTTGCTTCCACTCTTCTCGTTCAACACCAATTTTGTAGCCTGTGAGTAAGCTAAAAATTGCAAAATGATCAGAAGGATAATATTGATAAAGTTGAAAAAACCAATTAATTTATGTAATTTCCTTTTCATTAACAAATTGTCAAAAAAATACGGAATAACGAAACTCCCTGAATCTTCTATTAAGTATAGCAGTTTGTTTGGTAAATAGGTGAGCTACTTTTGTTTTTCCTTAGTCACTCCCTTTTGTTCTTCTTCTTTTGCTTCAAGAATAGAGATTTTCATAGCTTCTTCAAACTTGATATCTATTGTCATATGTTCTTCATCCTATACTCCTTTAAAGATTTGACATCATCAACTCTTATGAATGTTATTCTCAGTGGGTAAGGAGGAGGAGGAACATAGAGAGGGTCCTCATTCTTTTCTTTATCCTTTTTTTGCTTCTTTTGGTCTTCTACAGAGTGAGTTTCATTTGGTCTATCTATTAGTTCTCCTAACTCTTTCCCACTCCTAAGTGTGATAGCCTTAACTTGCTCTCTTAAATGTACTTCCATATTGCTCGAAAGACTTCCCATACTTTTTGTAGATAACACATTGGCAAGTTGTTCCACTTGAACCTCCAGGCTGAGAATAGAAGAGGCATGAGTCCTTGTTACTTGGTCAATTTGCTCTTGTAACCTGTTTTGGGCCTCATAGATACTTATGAGTTTGTCCATGATATTGTCCAGTTTGGAATCAGTCCAGTTTGGAATCATAGTCGTTGTATTTATCCTATTGATATCCATGTGACCTTTGATTTCTAAACTGAATCTCAATATTATTGGACCAATGAAAATTTGGGTGGTTATGTCATCCTGACTAATATGTGATGGAATAAGGATTGTTATCTCCCTGACCAACTTGTACTCCATTAAAGTTGAGTTACTCCACTTTATTGTTTTCCTTTGAGAAGCAATTAGTTGCGATATAGCTCTCTTGTCCATATGACTCATATTCGTGCTGCATTGCTGTGACTGGAGAGGAAGAGATGGCATTCAGGCTATTCAATTGCTTGGTTAGGTTATCAATCTTAACTTGTAATGTTGTCATTGAATTTGCAGCAACAATCATTCCTTTTGGGTCCCAAAAGGTTGTCTGTTTTCTACTTTGTTTTGATGTCCAAAGACAACTAGTGTATACCATGTCTTCTAATAGATCGTGTGCTGCTTCAACTGTTTTCCTCATGAATGATCCTCCAGCAGCTATGTCTATGGTGCTCCTTGTGGGTGGATTAATTCTAGTGTAGAAGGTTTGCAATAGAAATTTGTTGGGTAGATTATAATGAGGACAACTCCTTTGTAACTCCTTATACCACCCCACCCTTCATATAAAGACTCCCCGTTATTTTGCTGGAAATTGGTAATTTTTTATTAGTCTTGTTGTCTTGTTTAGAGGGAAATACTTATCTAGAAAAACTCACACCAACTACTCCCAAGTTGTGATGTTGGATGTGTAGAGAGAATTTAACTAGGCATTGGCTCGACCCTTAAGTGTACATGGAAAGAGCCGCATCCTAACAGTACCTTCTGACATCCTAATATATAAGGTGTCGCAAATTTCTAAGAAATTAGCTAAATGAGGAATGGGATCCTCATTGGCTAGCTCGTAGAATTGCATGCTGGTTCGCAACATGTTTAATAGTGATGGTTTGATCTCGAATGTATTAACTTGCACCAGTGGTCGCATAATCCTTTGGTTAGTCACATTGAACCCTGGTCTTCTGAAATAAGGGTCCGTTGTTGAAATCCTTGGTTCGCTCCATGGTCCAAATCTTGCTGAAATTCCTCAGCCATTGTTGCTTTCGCGATTTCCTCTTCTTCTTCACGCCGAGCTTTCCTAATGGATTGTTTTAGTCGAGTGATGTCTAAATCTAAGATTTCAGCTTCACGACTCGATCTTCTAGTGACTCTTATGTTCATGCAAGAGCATGATTTCAGAAATAGAAAGAAAGAAGAAAACAAAAAACAAAAACTTGCTAAAACGCCTTAAACTATAGAATTAAACTAAACGCCTTCCCGACAATGACACCAAAAACTTAATCAGGTTTTTTTTCGATGTGTGTAAGTTTTAATTAATTAACCTCAATAATACGCAAGAGCACGGTTCGCTTGCGTAGTGCCTAAGGTGTTGATCCCATAAAGAGGGATAATCTAATCCTAAAATCTAAGGCCAGAACAATTCACAAAATTCAAATATAATGGAACTAAAATGAGAATTCAATTCAAGCAAGCAAATCAATTCAAAAATCAATCAACGAAAATATTAATAATTTAGCAGTTGCAACACAAACTCAAGAATCAACCTAAAGGAATTACCAATTGAGAGAAAGGAAATTTTACCTATCTTTAATGCTAACCTAATCGATTATGAATTACTGGATTATTGGTTTTAGATGATCATATGGTTGATTACTCTCTCTCGAGTTATAACCATTAACCCTAAATTATAAACCCTAATCATATTATAGAAGTTGCAATTTCTCAACTAACAACCTATCCAAAACCCTAATTAGATATGAAGTTATCTAATAAATTATCAAAAACCTATGCAAGATCTCTTTTCGCACAATTTACCGGTTTGATTTAATTCTTGCTTTATTAAATCACCTAACTCTTTAGCCCAATTTAATTATTTTTCATTCGATTCACCCTCTTAGTTTAGTATCGAATTATGCACGTCCATAATTAAATCACAATAAATCTAAATAACACATAAATAATCAAATTTCATTAAATCAAAGATAAAACCTTGAAGGTGAGTTTAAAACATCATAAATATCCAAAAATCCTATCGTCAACTGTTATTCCAATTCTATATAATAATAAAACTGAAAATAGCAGGACATATGAATTGAACGGATGATGGGAGGCAGCGACGTCAGGAAACTCTTGATCCAAGAAGTACGTCGAGTCGGCTTCTTCTCCTCTTCTCTCTTCCTTCTTCTCTTTCTCTATTTCTCGACAATTCTCTCTAGAGTTTCTCTAAAAGTAATTGATGCAAAAGCTCCACTGCCTCTTTGTCTTATCCTTTAAATATTTTTTGTATTCTGAGTAGCCCTAGGGTTTTTCCACGATCTAAAAGGTCCGAAAATCTCTCAAAACTTTACGTTTTTTAGTGTCTTCATGTTTGCCCGACGCAAGCTATGATCGTGGCCTAGGTCATGTCCTGGGCTTTTGTCACGATCGTGACATTGTGGGCCAACTCCAGTGCTTCTGTCACGATTGTGGCCTATTGTGCCACGATCGTGGACCGTTGTTTCGGCCCAAATGTCTCCCAAACTTCTCCATTCTTCGAAGTTGACCCTGAAACACTAAGAAACACATCAAGGTATCTCAAAAACATAATAATTAAGCTTAAAGACTTGTACTAACCCCATAAAACACTTAAAACATAAACAATTAACAAACTAACACAATTCTAACCTAAATATATACTAAACGATGGAATTAACAATTAAATACGTATCAAAACAAGCTCTAAAACATGACACAATTTACACTTATCAATACCTCGTTCCACTTTACTTATCATGAGTATGGTTATTTGGGTCATTAGTCGGTAAGAAGTTTCTAATATACCTCTATATGGCCTTGATTATGCTTTGGGGTAGGTTTAAATGAGAGCTCTAATACATATGGATGTTGTTGAGAGTAGAGATGACTAGTTAAAGTCTTCCAGCATAAGAGAGACTTTTGTTATTATAGTACCCAAGTCTTCTATGGACACCATCAAGGAGAGGTTTGCAATCCTTGTTTATTAGTCTAGTGGTTGTGATTGGCACTCTAGGTATTTGAAAGGGGATTTTCAAGTTTTAAAGTAGCAAAAGAAGCCAAAGTTTTAGCCTAGTTATAATTGTTACATGATATAAATATGGAGCCTTTATCTAGGTTAATTCCTAATCTGGATAATGCACTAAATTGTTGCATTGATTAGTACCTTATAAATCCTTTTTTCGTATACGATAAAACAATCGTCTACAAAGGAAAGATGAGATATCTTTAATCAATTCGAAAGAGACTATACGTAATGGTGAATAGGTAGGGGATAAAGAATTCCCTCCTATATATAAAGGAATGTGTAGTTTTCCCATTAACAAATAAAATAAACATGGTGGTTAGAGTACACATCTTAATTCAACTAATACCAAGGGAGAGAAAAACTTTTTTTTTAATTTTTGAAGTTGATTATTTCAAATTTTATTATGAATATATAATGATGGTACTCAAGTACATGCATTTAATATTATATTAACTATTTAATTTATTAAAATTTTTAATGCATTTAACTTATGTTTATTATATTAAATTGTTATAAATTTGGTTGTAGCACATGTCTTAATTTATTATTATGTATTTTTTAATAATAAAGAATGAAGTTATTCAACAATAGTAAAAATTCTAAATTAATATAATTTGACCATAAACGTATTTGTTTTGGAAAATAATATTATAATCTATTTTATAAATGTATTTATAAAATAGATTATAATATTATTTTTCAAAACAAATACGTTTATAAAATAGATTATAATATTATTTTCCAAAACAAATACGTTTATGGTCAAATTATATTAATTTAGAATTTTTATAAAAAAATGATGGAGAAAAAAAATGTTTACATTTGTTTATTTACCAATGATACGTGTTTTGGCCTACGTTAATTAAATACATTTATTTTTCAAAAAACATGTTTCGACTTTTTACAAACATTCATTAAAAAAAAGAAATTCCGAGTTATATACGGAAGATAGATGAGTGCATTCTAACCGATGAGAGAGGTCAGTGAAAGACTCAGAGAATGGCAATGGCTGGAGCTGGAGAGAAGAAGCAGAGTAAACCCTCTAGACTTTCCCTGGAACAATTCGTCTCTATCATGTCCCCTTTAATTGATTTGGAAAA
>JAOTAY010000002.1:28834884-28855886 GCA_025629805.1 Erythroxylum baracoense | reverse complement strand
TGTCCAATGGAAAGAAGCTATGATTGAAGAAATGAAGGCCTTGGCAAAAAATGAGACTTGGGAACTTGTCACTGCTCTAGAAGAAACACGGACGGTTGGCTGCAAATGGGTATTCATAGTGAAGCATAAGCTAGATGGATCCATTGAGAGATACAAGGCGAGATTGGTGGCTAAAGGCTTTACTCAAACATATGGAGTGGACCATCAAGAAACCTTTGCTCCAGTTGCTGAGATGAGTACAATAAGAGTTTTACTCTCTTATGCAGCTAACTTGGATTGGGACCGGAAGAGGACGTGTATATGGAGATTCCTCCAAGGTTTGAAGATGAGAAGACACAAGGGAAGGTTTATAGGTAAAAAAGGCCTTGTGCGAGCTGAGACAATCACCACGAGCATGGTTTGAAAAGTTCAATCGGGCTATGATCTCCTTTGGTTATCAATAGAGTAATGCGAATTATACCCTATTTATCAAGCACTCCCAAGGTAAGATCACGCTTCTTATTGTCTATGTTGATGACATTATTGTAATTGAAATTGATACAGAAGAGATGGCTAGGCTGAAGAAACTACTTGCTCAAGAATTTGAAATTAAGGACCTAGGAAAATTGCAATATTTCTTAGGAGTTGAAGTCGCTAGACCAAAAAGAGGAATCTTTATCTCCCAGAGAAAATATGTCCTAGATTTATTAGAAGAAACCGGTATGATAGGTTATAAACTAGCTGAATCTCCTATTGAGAGCAACCACAAACTGCAAGCAGGAACAGGTACATTAGTGGACATGAGAAGATATTAGAGGTTAGTTGGGAGACTCATCTATCTTTCTCACACTAGGCCAGACATAACATTTACAGTTAGTCTGGTAAGTCAGTACATGCATGATCCACGAGAAACGCACTTACAAGCTGTATTCCGCATTTTGCGCTATCTAAAGTCTGCTTTAGGAAAAGGCCTTTTGTTCACTAACAATGGTCATCTTAAGATAGAAGCATTTACAGATTCTGATTGGGTTGGATCTCCAGATGATAGGAGGTCAACCATTAGTTATTGTATGCTCATAGGAGGAAATCTAGTCACTTGGAGAAGCAAGAAACATAATGTAGTTGCTAGATCCAGTGCAGAAGCCGAATATGGAGCTATGGCTCAAGGTGTGTGTGAACTATTGTGGGTAAAGAAGCTGATGAATGAATTACAACTGACGGATGAAGGAAGTTCATCTCTCTACTGTGATAACAAAGCTGTGATAACAAAGCTGCCATTAGTATAACTCACAATCTTGTTCAGCATGATAGAACAAAACACATAGAAATTGACCAACACTTCGTGAAGGAGAAACTTGTGAACGTTCCATGTGGGGTCAAATGAATAACTGGCAGATGTCTTTACCAAAGGACTTTACAACAAACAGTTTCATAACCTCGTTTGCAAGTTGGGCATGTGCGATATCTATGCACCAACTTGAGGGGGAGTGTTGACCAGAGATTATTAGCATTGATATTGTTATAATTACACCTATAATTTATCCTATAATTGAGAGATTTCATACAGTTAATAGCTAGATTACTTCCTAAATAGTCCTAGGAATTTTGTATGTAAACCCTTGTTCTTATGTACACAAAGTATGTAATAAAAATTATCTTCAACTTTCGACAATATCCCCCTCAACTAAAGTAGCTTAAAGGATAGTCAATGGGAAATGGCAGTGGCCAATCCACGGCCCTCGAGGCTCAATTGCAATTATGCAATTGTTGAATGAGTTTACACTTCAAACAAGCATGAATGATCAGATAATATGGTCAAAGGACTCCACCAGATCATTCACCACCTCTTATTGTAGGAGACTTCTATAGGATTCTAGTCACGATTTACCTGGACGAAGCTAATTTGGGATTCAATAGTTCCACCATCAATTTATTCCTCCTATGGCTAGTAGTGCTCCAAAAACTTAAACACCAGAGATAAGATCAAGTTTGATGTAGAAGCTAAAATGTGTGTTGTGCAGACTATCACAAGAAAGTCATAACCATCTGTTCTTTGAATGCTCTTATTCTAAAGGGATATGGCTAACTCACTTGGATATGTTTAATATTCCTCCAACATCAACAGACTATCCACACATCATCATGGGTTAATGCATTGAAACTAAGCTCCAGTTGGGACAAGAAGATGTTCATTCTAGGATAGGAACAATCATTCAACTAATATGGAGGATCAAGAACAATTTGATATTCAAACAGAAGTCTCAGAGGTCAATAGAAGAAGCTAAAGACAAATTTCTCCACAGGATGAGATTACTGGTACTGGTAATAGCAAATGTCATAAGGGACATAACTTCATCCATTGTAAAACTAAAACTCTTCTAGTTGACTTAGTGATTAGCATTTTGCTATTGGCTATCTAGGTCACTTCCACTGATATGTTTGCACAATGAACATTGTATTACTAGTTTTTAATTAATGAATCAATTACCTTTTTTCTTAAAAGTGCTAGGTGCATTTGAGAGTCCAAATGACATCACCATCCATTCATAAACTCCCTCTTTAGTCTTGAAAGTTGTTTTCCATTCATTTCTAGGTCTGATTCTCATTTGATGGTACCCACTTCGTAAATCTATCTTGGTAAAGGTAGTGGCTAAGGCAAAGGATTGGAAACCTAAACCTTATTGTGATCTTGTTTATTGCTGACAATCAATGTACATCACCAAATTCTATATTTTTTATGAGTTAATAATGCTAGAATTGCACACGGAATAAGACTTTCTTGAATAAATCCTTTTTTAACAACTCCTCTACTTTTCTCTTCAACTCTTTGTTCTCAATGGGATTTAAGTGATAGGTTGGAAGATTCGATAGAGTAGATCTAGGTACCAAGTCAATAGCATGTTGAATATCTCGTAAAAGAGGTTATTCATCTAGTAAATCATTTGGTGTAATGTCTGAAAAATCAGCTAGTAGTTCACCCACTTCTTTTGGTAAGATAATGGGTGCTTCAAGGGCTATTTTGTTACTTCATTCATTAACATTGCAAACACAATCTCCTTCTCTTTGCTAAAGCTTTAGATTCTCTCTCCATAACTATATTAAGAGGTATTTTCTTGGCATTTAAGGTCATCTTGTTACTTCCTTTTTGCTTTTTTACCTTGTCTACTGTCATAGGCTTCAAAAGTTTTTTTTTTCCACTAAATATAAACTATTAGATGTTAGCTTTTCTAAAGTGCGTACCTCGACCATAAAGTCACAATTGACAAAGTAAAATGTGAGATACTTTCATAGGAATAATATCACACCAAATAGAGTCTTTATATATTCCTATTTTGAAAGATATCAAGTACTTTTGAGTAATTGATATAGTTTTTTTCATCTACCCAAGAAACTTTATAGTGACATGGAAGTTTCTCCGTAAGTAAATTCAATCGCTTCACCGTATTCTCTAATATCACATTCATACTACTTCCTCCATCAATAATAAGTTTACATGCTTTATTTTTGCATTTAACTTGAGAAAAGAAAATAGCAATATGAAGTCATTCTTCTTGATCTTTCGCCTTAGGAGTCGTAAGTATGCATCCTACTATATTAAGATTTATAATACTAGCTAGTTCATAACTAAAGTGGCCCTCCAACTCTTCATTTTCGTGTTTACGCACATACTCGTCAAATTCTTTTTCATCTTCTTCTCCCATCAAATTCAAGCTCCTAATAGTGCATTCATAAGCAAAGTGGCCCCTCCCATAGCATCAAAAACATTTCTTGTCATTGCTACCTCCTTTTGTCCTAGTCTTAACTATGAATTTGCATTAGGGTTTAGCTCCTTGAGAAGCTTTGTAGTTGTTATATGCAAATTTTGATGCATTAGGCGTTGGCTTAGAATTTTGCACGTCATGCTGAACTCCCTGCTTGACTTTGAAACTCTTTAGTTACTTGTCCTAGGTATTGTTTTGCTCTTAAAGCCAAGTAATATGCATCTTCAAGGTTGTAAATACTTTGCATTGTCAACTCCATGCGAATTTTTGCTCTTAAGTCATTTTGGTAGTGAGATATAGGTTGTTGTTCCAATAACTTCAACATCATCTCTTCCAAGTATTTGGTGGTTAGCCTGTTTTTGAAATCTATCCTCAATCAATCTCCATAAAATTTTAGGATATCCATCCAACTTCATCTTTGCAAATTGGACTTTTTGATCTTTTGATATGTAGCACTCACAAAAGTCCTCCACTGCTGCTGTCCACTCCAACAACAAGTGTGGGTCCATATTTCCTACAAAATCAAGGGCTTCAACACAAACTCTCTTGGTGATATCCTTAAGTGCATTATGTGTTTCAATTCTAGCATGGCCTCTAAAGTCTCACATGTACTCTCCAAGTGCTGCCGCTTGGTTTCTTTTCCTTGGATCTCTTGATATGCGTTGATTTCCTAACCTCACTTGTGGTTAATTAGTTTCAGTCTCTTCATCTTGGATTTCACTTTCGGCACCTTCAACATCAGCTGTGGTTTGCTATGTGATGTTGTTTTATGGACTAGTTTTTGGAGCACCTTATGATTGTGGGTCATTAAAGTTCGATCTTTCTATAATTCTCAAAAGTATTTCATCTCACTCTTGGTCATTGCGTATTCTTCTATACATTCCTTCCACTACGTGTCACCATTGTGAAGCAAACTCCAATACCAAATTGATGTAGGGCAAATAAAAGAAATATTAATTAGTAGTTAAAGCTCACAAAAATTAGGAAATATTATTGATATTAGGCTACCTGGATTTTAGCTTGGAATGGAGAATTTTCAAAGTTAATATAGCTAGGTTTTTAAGGTTTGATTGTTGGAAATTTAGGCTAGGATTTTCAGGTTTAATATGACTGGAATTTAGGTTTGAGATGGCAAGAATTTAAGGTTTTGACTGCTAGAATTTCAGTGAGGTAACCAAGTAATGGAGGGTAAGGATTAGGAATCGCTCATAGGGTCAAAGAATCACTTTTAGAAGAAAGCATTATACCTTCCAGTTGAAAACTCAAGTTTGTATGAAAAATTTAGAATATCTTGTATCAAAGGGTGGAGTAAACACAAATCTATAGAAGTACTTAGAATTCTTATTTTCCCAAGAAAGGGTTCGTAGCTAAAATATCAAAATTGAATCCATTTCTAGTAAGGATTCTTTATTCATAAATAAATTTTAAGTCCTAAACAAATTGGGACAACATATATAAATAATTATTTGTCCCTATCTAATAAGGTAAACTTAGCATAAAGTAACTTTCAGTCAATTTTTGGCTCTTGTTGCTCTTGCTATCACTTCAATTTCCATTCTTTATTCCACCAAAATAAAAGCTTGCAGTTGACTAATTTGTACTCTCTTATTCCATTTATAAACTCTAAGCTCTTTTGCATCAATTTATCTTTTGTGTTTTAGTTTGGCATCCATGATGTGGTTGTTTTGAAACCAAACAAGGCTGATTTAGGATCTCCTGCCCTTGGACAAGGTGTAGTTTATCGGCTAAAGGTAATTTTTCATTTGAAGCGGAGTATTGAATGACAAAAGATCATGATGGTTTTAGTTTTGAACTATGGAAGTTTAATCATGTGTGCTTCCTGGGTTTCTTGTCATGCAGGACTCGTCAATCACCATTGCTTTTGATGATGTTCCAGAAGAGGGTTTAAACAGTTCCCTGCGTTTGGAGAAAGTGGCAAATGAGGTACACAATTCAAATTTTCTAGTTGCTTACACGTTCACTCTAGTATGTGCATGCTTTGATGTCCCCAACATATTCAAATGAGCTCTAATTCATGGTTGCATAGTGGTTTGCTTTTACATGTATGTGAAACATATAATAGTCAAAATCACATGGTAGAATATAATGTGCTTATTGTAAGATGATTAGGAAATATGCCAACTAGTTAACAAAAGCTTGCAGATATAAAAAAATTGGGGTTGCTGAATTTTTTTAGGTCTATTGGAGTTGGAATTTCAGGTTTAGAATTTGAGTATAGGCCGCTGAAATTCAGGTTAGAGTTGCTACAAATTCAAATTGGGATACTTGAAATTTTCATTAAAAAAACAAAATAATGTATAGTTTTCAGAATTACACCTAAAGTTGAGGAATTACCCTTAGAAGAAGCTATCATGTAGGAACTCAGAATTTGCAGAGATAATCGACCTTCTTTCATTTGAAGGTTTATATTGAACAATTCTTGGAACCCTAATCCTAGAATCAAAGGGATTTCAACTAAGATTTCCAAAATATAGTTGAGTCTAACTATTCTCCGTTCTTAAATAAACTTGAATCCTAAACAAAATTAGGGCAACATACATAATACATAATTGAGTTTTAATTCCTTTATGATAACAGAAACTTAGCGTAGTTGAAATTAAGAAATATGACATAATTGTACTTGTTACTATTTATAGAAATAGTAATGTTAACCGTACCACACGAACTCCACTCTTTATCCCACCAAATAAAAGTTTGTGGTGGTGTGATATAAACTGATATGAATAATTTTTTTTTTATATTGTTGACACTTTTACATGTATTCTACTTTGCATAAATACAGCTACATAAGGTATCAAAATTAGGAAAATGTAACTAGGATATTATAGCTATAAATCTTTTTTACATTTACAGCCTTGATTAAAGCCTGAATTCTTCTATTTACAACCTAGAACAAATTCGTAGTATTCCAAAGGAACATTTCATCTAGAACATTCCAAAAAAACGGTTCCACGTTTCATCTAGAACATTCCAAAAAAAATTTCCTAATCTAACATGTGATTTGCCCTCTTTTGTTTCTTTTATAAATTTTAAGTTGTTTTGCATTGATGTTGCATTTTTCCTCATGTAAACATACTATAACCGTAGCTATTAGGTAAAGACATATAATTAGTTCCATAAGGTGCCCTCATTGTCATATCCCAAATCCCCACTTGTATTTTTAGTTTATGTGTTACAGAATATAGCAGTAGACTTGAAAAAAGAGAGGATACCTATGTTACCGGTCATATGATTAGTAGCACATGAGTTAATAACCCCACTACAAGATGAGGTGGAGAGACAGGCAACAACATTACCTGCATTAGCCAAAGCTGATGTCGCAGAGGATGGCTGCTGTGAATCATAAGTGGCTGAAATTTGTTGATGAGCATTGGTTAAATATGCTAAAATTGTGATAGAAGGTGAGGATGACTGAGGAAGTGGTAGGATGCCATCCTGAGTAGCCACATTTGCAAATTTTCTGTTATTGTTCTGACCTGAGTACTTGGGAGGCTTACCATGCAATTTCAAACAATTCTTCTTGATATGCCCCTCGCCTCTACAATAATTATAGGTATGAGAGTTGCTATTGTGCCTAGCAATAGAGCCACTACTGTTTCTACCTTTGCCATTGTGATTAGCATTTGAAACGTTGCTAACCAACGCCACTATGTCATTAGACACTATATCAGAAGTCATGTCACCATCTTTACAAACTCGAAGCAAACGGGCATATACTTCCGTAAAGGAAGTGTGTGTCTCACTAGTTAACAATTGTGTGCGTGCCACGTCATATTCAGAACCTAACCTTGCTAAGAAACATTGTACTAGAATCTACTCCTTTTGTTCTTGCATTTGCAACTATAGGAAGCATAACTCGCTTTTCTTCAAAGGCTTGTTTCACTTCAGTATAATACTGAAATAAGGAGCGACCTTTTTTGTTCCACTCGATAAATCTTTAACAATAAATCATGAACATGAGACATATTTTGTTTGCAAGCATACAGAAATTCTAGATATTTCGTAATTTTTTTACACTATCACAATGATTCATAACATCATCAACAGTTGGGTCTAGAAAATTCTGGATTTGATTAAATAATTTATAATCCTCCATTAACCATTTCTTTCGAGCATCATCATCAGTGTTAGGAGGTAGATTACTAGTTAAATGATCTCCAAATCTACAGTAGTTGCAAATCTGTGAATAATCCATTTCCATTGTCCATAATTTGTTCTGCCAGTCAATTTTCTATCAGTAATTTTGGATGAACCCAACATAATTTTAGTAACAGTCTTCTTATCACCACCCATATCACTACCCTTAGCTATTTAAATCAATCCCTGATGACAATATCAATCAAATTTGACCAACTGATGAACAGTAGATAAAAAATAAAGGACGAAAAGGAGAAGCTAACCTCAATGCAGAAAACTAAAATAGATTCATAAACAATCAAGCCAGTGAAGAGAGCGGCGAAGGATTGTCAACTCACACCAACACGAATCAGCAGTACTCGGAAGAAACTGACCGGATATTTAGACAGGGATGGAGGAGACGATGCTGGAGAAAGAAGTCTGTTTGGCAGACGACGGCTCACGCACCCTTACCCACCAGCAGATGGGAAGGACATCTGGGAATGTAGGGGCGCGTTTGAGTCATGTGTTGGAAATCTGAAGACCGGATTTGAAAGGATGACTTATAGGCACCCGTAGAACCTTGTGAGGGAGGAGGTGAGACAAAAAGAATTCTCCCAAAATGTGTCACACACAAACAGAGCGCTGCCTCACTATAGGGCAGAAAACGAAAAAAAAATTCAAGAAAGAAACTTAGAAACTCGACCAGGGTCTGATGCCATGAGAAAACAGAGAAAATGAGAAGAATAATTTATATCTCTTTCTATTAGAATGATATAGGTATTTATCCAAGAACACATAAGCTAACCTAGGAAAGTAATTCCTGTGATTATGCTATGATCCCTATGAATATGATATTTACATTAACTGTACAATCTTTAATAGCTATTTACAGTTGCTATAGTTTGTAACATTATGCTTCTCAAAGGTTGCATCAATAGATTTTGAAATCTTCTGTAGGTGACATATCGTAGGATGAAAGATGCCTTGATTCAACTGAGCAAAGGTGTGCAACAGGGCCCTGCTGTTGATCTAGTTCCTGTATTATTTGGGGATAGACCGCCAATAATTTCAAAGAAGGAAATTACATTTTCTCCCATTAATGCCAACCTTGATCATTCTCAGGTGTGTCTACTTGTGCGTGTGAACTAAGTTATATTGCTTGCCTTGTCGTTCAGACAACTCATAACTTGCAGCCATGTTTAGGAAATTAAGTTTAATTATTCAAAATTTTTTTGTGCTAGAACATTATGGTTCTCTTGAATTAATCATTAACTTAAATGTTCTGTGTGTACTTTATTTTGCATTACTGTTTGGTTGTTCAAATATATCAGTATACTACTTCTCTTGTCGTTTATTTGATTATATTCGTTGGTGGATTTTTTAAGAAATAACTTTTGTTGTCAAACATGCCAAGGGATATGTGCTTGAATTTTTTGTGACCAAATACTTAATGTTATACAAGATAAAATTTTCCTTAATGTCAGTGGCTTTGAATAGGAATGACTCATCTTTAGTGTTTTGACTTGAATGAGAGTCTGGTTTCACTGTCATTTATGTATAAATCAACTAAAGAGTTATTATTTTAATTTATTCTTCCCTCAATTATCTGATGTACCTTTATTTTTGTTCAAGAAAAAAGCAATTTCAAAAGCATTGTCATCAAGGAATTTATTTTTATTGCATGGTCCTCCTGGAACTGGGAAAACAACAACTGTGGTAGAAATCATCTTACAAGAAGTAAAGCGTGGATCCAAAATTCTTGCATGTGCTGCATCAAATATTGCTGTGGACAATATTGTTGAACGACTCACTCTGCACAGGTACGGTGATATTAATAATATTGGAACTAAAATCTTCAATGGACTTGTATATAATTTAAGAACTTTGGTATAATTGCAATCAAAATGTTCTATTTTGGTACTACTGGTATTATTTACAAGATAAACCCAAATTTACTACTGTGGTATGAGGGGATATCAATTATGTAATTGACAAACGAATGCATTTATTGATTTATGAACCAAGATGTTTTCTTAAGGAGTACTTTCTTTTTCCATTCATTGTTATTCCTCTCATTGGGTGATGTTGTTGTGGTTGTTGTAGCATTATTTTATATTCATGACGATTGAAACTATCTTGAGTCAATATTTTGGCACCTATTCACCAACTTTTTTTAATGATATGGTAGTGAATGTAAGCTATGATCTCTATGATTTTATTGCAAAATGAGCAATTAGCATAAAGTGTTTTCCTATGCCTAATGAAATATCGATGTGGAAAAGCTGGACATAATGAGTCTGAATCTTTAAGGTATCCTTCTGTTAATTAGGAGCAAATTCTTATGATCATCCTTTTTTTTTAACCTCCTTAGTTAAAGGCATGTTGTCTTGATTTAGTTCAAGAAAATCTTCCTTTAATCACGGAGATAATCTTGAATGATTTAGGTTTATTTTCTAATGAGGAACTATAAGGTATGCCTTAAGATTCTGCTTAAATACTCAACTAGAGTTACTGTTTGATTAAATTTTATAAAAATCAATGGTGTCAACTTCACGGTGACAGAGCAGATGTGAACCAATCCCTATTCCATTCTTGTTATTGTACGTTGATGACAAAATTCATCAAATTAGCCATGGTAAGTGAATTCGAAAGTGGCACATCCAACCCAAACTTTGACCAAATGTCCATACCTACCCATTCTACCAATATTTCTAAAAATAACTTAATGCCGATTATTAGCCTTAAGCTTAAATAGCCAAAATTTCAGTTTATGGTCTCAATTAGTAATGATTTTCGTGCTCGGAAAAGGAAACAAAGACTATCTTACTGTTGTTGCCGTCCAACTAGAGGAAAACGACCCTGCCTACCAAATCTGGAGGATGGAAAATAATCTAGTGATGTTTTGGCTGACCTCCATAACCAGTGAGATGGGTGAAAATTTCATGTATTACAAAAAGATGAAAGAAATCTTGGAAGCAACCCATGACATGTATTCAAATAAAGACAATACTTCTGAAATAAGAATATTTTGTTTTTAGTTCTTCAATGAATCTTTTATTGAATTTCTGCACCCTTGTATATACAAGTAAAGTAGTAATCATAAAATGGAAACTATCCTAATTAGATCCCTGTGCATAATAAAAGAATGACAACTAGTGTAACTAATAAAAGAAAGTTTGACTTCTAAATATTTACACTAAGATAATAAGAAGCCCTACACTCTCCTCAAGCTTAGGAATAGATGTTTCTCATTCCAAGCTTGCGAAGAAGATCTTCATGTCTTGACCTGAATAGACTCTTAGTCAAGATGTCTGCTACTTGCTCATGAGTAGAAATGTAGCATAGATCAATCCCTCCTTCAATCTCTGTCTTTATAAAATTTCAATTGATTTTGACATGTTTTAGGTGATCATGTTGGATTAGATTATTCACTATACTAATCCGATTTGCTATCATTAAATAATTTCTGAGAACTTGCTGTGAGTTGTAGGTCTTGCATCAACCCTTCTTACCAAATTGCTTCACAAATTCCTTGTGCAATAGCCCTAAATTTTGCCTTAGCACTGCTTTTGGTCACAAATGTTTGCTTTTACTCCTTCATGTGATTAAATTGCCCCATAACTTAGTACAATACACAGAGGTTGACTTGCAATCTTCACTTCCAACCTAGTCAGCATCAACATACCCTTCAATTCCTCTATTTTAAGTTTTCAGAAACATTAGTCCCTTCCCAGCTGTCCCCTAGAGATACCTCAAGATATGATTTGCAACTTCCAAGTGTTTTTTAGTAGATGAGTGCATGTATTGACTTATTACACTCACAATATAAGCAATGTTCAGTCTTGTAAGGTACAAATGAATTAACTTTCCAACCAAGCGTTGGTGTCTACCTACATCCATGAGAGCATTTTCACTTCAGTCTTGGCCCTCCCATGCCTTCTCAAGTAAGATTTCTATAGGTTTGCAACCCAGTTTCACGATTTTCTTGAGCAAGTCAAGAGTCTATTTTCTTTGAGAATTGAAAATACCTTTTCTACTTCTAAAAACTTCCATTTGAAGTAATAACTTCAATGGTCCTAACTCTAACTTCAAACTCTTCCTTCAATTCGCATTTGAGCTTCATAATTTCCGCTTTATCATCTCTTGTAAGTATTATATCGTCTACATATACTATGAGGACAATTTCTCTTACCTACTTCTCCCATTTTAATGACCATGGTATGATTAGCTTTTTCTTGACGATATCGTAGTTTAGTTTTGGTCGAGCTAAATTAAGTGGTCCACGCTTGAGATAATTGCTTCAAGCCATATAGAGACTCTTTTAATTTGTAGAATTTACCGTTCTCTTCCAGTGTTTCAAATCAGGTGGAACCTTCATATATACTTCCTCCTCAAAATTACCGTGCAGAAATGCATTCTTCATGTCAAGTTGACTTTGTTTCTAAATAAGGTTAGTTGAAATAAAGAGGACACGTATGGAATTAAGCTTTGCCACGAGAGCAAAAGTCTCATCATAGTCAATTCCATATGTTTGTGTATATCCTTGTGCCACTAACTGAGCTTTTTATCCTTCCATTCTCCACTAGCTTTATCCTTCACAGTGAAGACCCATCTATTGCCAACTATCTTCTTCCCTTCTAGTAAATCAACCATTTCCCATGTTTTGTTTCCTTTTAAGGCTCTCATCTCCTCCTCCACAACTCCTTTCCATCTTGGATCGGTCAATGCTTCATGAATGTTGTTCGGAATCTCAACATCATCAATTTTTGTTGTGAAAGCCTTAAACTTAGAAGACAACTGTTTAATAGTTAGGAAATTGGAAATTGGATTTTTGGTACAATATCTTACCCTTTTTCGAATTGCAGTGGAAAAATCCAGGTCATTGATCATATCATGACCAGATTCCAGGTTGAACAATTCACCTTGCTTAGGAGCTATTTTGGCCTACATGCATAAACTTGCAAAGGTCTCACAATGACAAGCTCTTCCCTTTGGTGACTTCGACTAAAGGTTGGGCTAGATTCAAATTTGGTGTTGATTGTTTAGGGTTTGGAACAATAGAATTCTGTGATATAGATTCTAAAACAGGAGAATTTTGAAAGATATCTCAACTTATTGGAAGAGACACTGTTGGATGCTAATGAATTTTCTTTGTTAGATCTCCCCATTTGAAACTGTCAGTGGAGTAAGGCTAATTTTCAAAACGGTTAATTTACAAAGATTTTTTTAGGACTATAGAGTAGCACTTCCCTTTTTTGTTGGAGAATAACTCACGTAGACGTATTTAAAAGCCTTAGGATCAAATTTACTTCGGGAAGATTGTTTGCTGTAAACAAATGCGGTATAACCAAACACCTTTTGGGACAAAGAATTAAATAAGTTAATGTCTGGAAAGGAACTTGAAAGGTACTCAAAGGGGTTTTGAATTTTAAGGTTTTTGAGGGTAAATGGTTTATTAAGTAAGTTGCTGTAAGGATAGCTTCTCCCCAATATGAATTGGGAACAAAACTCGCAAACATATTGATCTAGCAACTTTCAGTAAGTGACGAATTTTTCTTTTAGCTACCCCATTTTTTTTGTTATATCTACACAAGAACTTTGGTGATGTATCCCAACTTCTCCCATATACTGGTTAAACACATTTGAGAAGCAGTCCCCTCCATGATCAGTTCTAAGGATCTGAATATTTGACTGAAAGATATTTTGATGTGAAGCTGTTTAAGTCAAAAAAATGCCTCAGATTAGATGTGGTGTGGATCATTCCGTGTTTTATCGCATTCCAAAGCTGGTAGAATTCTTTTGGTCGTTTATGTTGACGATATTGTTATTATTGGTGATTATAAATTAGGAATCCAGTCTTTGAAGTCTTTCCTGTAGACCAAGATTGAGCCTACTAAGTATTTATGGGTTGAAACTTGGTCATGGAAAAGCAAGAGGGAATATTAGGAAAAGTCAGACCTATATGATTTCCTATTTGTTCCTAAGATCAACTTTCCATGTGTAATTGGTTCTTACTATTATATAAAGGCTACAAGGGTCTTGAGATTGTATCAAATCCTGAATTGACACTCTCTGATACTGTCTTTAACAATATGTTTGAGTAAACTAGCTGGCCTGCGCTTCTGTCTGCCTTCCTCTCTATGTAGGTGCAGATGTTGCTACTAGCCTCCCCTTGTTGGTCTCGTCTGGAAATAGCCTGCAGAAGCTCATCAAATTGAGCATTTTGGCATTCTTCTACTTTTGTCAGTTGTTGCTCCACTTGTTTCATAAACACATCTATTTTAGTTGACAGATCAGACGAGTCGTCCATGACCCTAGGCTCTATCACCAAATTGATGTGGGACTTAGCATAGCATTAAGTCATGGGCTGACTCACAGGAAAGTCCTTTCCTTCCCCTTTATTGATTTTCGCTGCCTTCCTAAACTTGCCTGTGCTGAATGAAAAGAGAGTTGTCCTAGACAGTTCTTCTGTAGCTTTTCTGCCAAAATTTTGACATTTTATTCAATAAAAATATGCCCTTTAAATACGTCACAACAATAGAGTTATTAGGGATTATTATAGAGATAGAATCCCCCTAATTTAAGAATTACTCTAACTAGAATAGAATCCCTCTAATTTAGTCTTCTATTAAAACATAACTTTTGAAATAATACTTTTCCTAAATGGTAGTGTTAACCCTAATCTGTTAACTTTTGATCACTCCCTTCCCTTCAGTTGATCATCTTGCATATTTCCTTCTCACAAATTCATCTTCCCTTGAAGTGATTAAATTCCTCTCTCGACTTTAATTTTTTGTTCAATTTTGCGTAATGTCTTTAGGTAGAACCTAGAATTATGATAAAAAAATAATAGCTCCAAATTTGGGCTTGAAAATGTCTATTTTTAGGGGAGGCGTAGATTTCTTTTAGGGATACATCTGCAGGGATCGTTATAGTGAGAATGATTAACACTATGACCTTTCTAAAGCAGGTTGGACATAAGTGCTGATTGTTGCTTGTGATTCCCTCATTCTCAATATTGCAATTATACTTTCTAGACAATCAACATTTTGATTTCATCTAATGGCGAAGTATATTATGGGTTCCCTAAACAATTATTTCCCTGTTTATAGAGTGAAGTTGGTGAGGTTGGGGCATCCTGCACGTTTGCTACCTCAAATACTAGACAGCGCACTTGATGCACAGGTACGCCATGACTTGAAAATTTTTAAACATCAAAGTAAGGTTTATGGTGTTAGTTTGGTGTTTTTGAGTGCTTGCCAATTTTAGCTTTTTCTTGAGACTCATGGATGCTAATGCAAACTTGTGGACACAACAATCCTTTACTTCTCTAATTTCTTGTTTTCCTTGCTTGATGGAGCAATTAAATTGCATGTTAATTAAATGCAGATTTTTTATGTAATTGTGAAATGTTTAACCACTGTCAACTTTAACCCCTAAACCTAGTGGTTTCTCTATATCTTTCATATCCTAAGCATATGAATTAATTCAAATATGGCAATATCAGCGCACGCTGGCCTAATGAACACCTTTCTACTATTTTGCCAATATGCGAGGATGCAATGTATCTTGTGTTTGTTAATGACACATGAAATCAGTTTCTTCAATTTTACATTTCAAAATTGATTATGGTTTGTTTCTATGATGCTATCTCCATGTGCTTTGTTCCTTTAGCTTGAGCTATGATGTTACGAGTTTTAATTCAATCTTTTGATGTTAGGTTCTACGAGGCGATAATAGCAGTCTAGCAAATGATATCCGGAAGGAAATGAAGGTAGAAGTTCTTTAAAGCTTCATTTTGCTAATATATTTATCCATCGTTTTTCTCTCCAATAGAAAGTATATCATGTCTCTGTTCATTTATTATTGAAGGAAACATAGAACAAGTGATCTTATTGATCTGAAAACCATAGAAAGGAATGCCATTGAAAAATTGACAATTCAAGGTTAATGAATTTTCAGAAGTGGAACAGCCTAAACTCTGCCTGGTATTGCATTTGGACCTTGTGGCTGTTTGCAAGTGTTATTAGCATCATGGTTGTTAACAAATATATTTAGTTATTTGGTTAGTGTTGAAGATTTTGTATTTAGCATTATTATTATGTATCCTGTGTAGGAATGTTTTGTTTATCCTATAATAATATATTTATGAATTATACTACCCTATTATCAAATTCTGTATTGTTCTACTACTATACATAGATGAGTTAAACATGATACATAACATACATCTTAAGTACTCTTGTGGTTTTTATGTATATAGATATAAATCATGTGGTCGAACCACACTAACCTTCTTGTTTATTTTCTCGCTATCCTTTCTTCTTTGTTTTACTTTCTTGCATGATGTCAAAGCTTGCTTCCAACTGATATTGGAGGTAGGTTGCAATCCTAACACCATAATTAGATTGCCATTCTGAATCCCTAATTAAATTTTAGAGCCAAAATTTCAATTCTGAAACTTGAAACTGTCTTTCTTTGCCTGATTCAAAATTTAATCTAATTCTAACTACTGATGCTGGAATCTTCTCTGCCAAACACAACTACTGGAATCATTGTCAGTGTCTTATCTTCCTTCTTGTTTTTGTCTCAACGTCGCTTTTGAACTCTACCTTCTGACAAACACCCCAGTTGTAATTACCTTCGGTGTTATCTTCCTTCTATTTGTGTCACCAGCATTCCAGAAATCTATTGTTGTCAAACAATGTTATTGAAATCACCACCAGTGTTTTATTTTCCCCTTTTTTTTCCACTAATTTTGCTGGTATCTACAGCCAAGTGACATTGCTGGAGCCAGTTCCTTTTCTTCTTTTTTCTTTCCTCACCATCACTACTGGAATTTATCACCGTGTCCCTTTTCTTTCTTTTTTCTTTCTCTATAATGCTGTGCTCCTACAACCCTTGCCTTATCTTCCTTCTGTGAATGACTTACCGCTGCTCCCTCTGTTATCAGAGGCTGATGAAGCATCTCATCTCAGCAACTGGATATCTTCTCAATTTATTCAAATTTGTAAAGTAATAATCATAGAAAGCTGTCAGTTTTATCTGGTGTCAGAGTATCACCCTAGTTTAATTCTGAATTCCTTGGATGGCATGAGAGTTCAGGCTTGGACTTTGAACATTTTATGGTTATTACTGCTGAAGTAGAACATTATGCTCCCTATCGGACTAAGTAGAACATTATTACTGCTGAAGGTTGGGGTTTGAACAGGTTATGCATTGATTATGATGGAGTGATTATCAGAAGAAAGAAGAGGACTTAGTCCTCTGCTGGAAATAGAAAGGCTAGATATTACCCTCAGCAACCTTGTGTTGATACATCCACACTCACACGTATAACACTGTGATAAGAAGGAAAACAATCTTTAAGAATGCAACACCTACTGATATGGACATGGAAGATTAAGTTTAAATAATATGTCAAAGATGCAAGTATCTATTTGCTGCAACACATTTAGTTAACCTCAGTTTTGGAGTAAGTTGTTCATCCTTGAAAAAATCAATGTGCCATGAAGAAACTGTAGGTTGCTTAAAATAGGGAGAATACAAGGGGACTACCCATTTCGTAAGTCCTATAAAATATTTTGCGTCAGCTCCTTCTTGGAGTTAACTAGAAACAATCAGCACGTATTAAAGAGGAAATTTATGCTGAGTATTATAAATCTGCCTAAATTCTTCTAACTTTTTTCTAAATGCTACATCTCAGGCACTAAATGGGAAGTTGTTGAAAACCAAAGATAAAAGCATAAGAAGATGCATTCAGAAGGAGCTAAGGGCACTTTCAAAAGAAGAACGTAAAAGGCAGCAGCTTGCGGTAGCAGATGTTTTAAAAAATGCAGATGTGATATTGACAACTTTGACTGGAGCATTTTCTCATAAGCTGGACAATACTTCATTTGATTTGGTGATCATAGATGAAGCTGCACAGGCTCTTGAGATAGCTTGCTGGATTGCTTTATTAAAGGTAATTTTTTGACAAGAACTGTTCCTGAGCATAATATAAGTGATCTAACATGTCGCAGTTAGCAGAAATGGAGACATCCGAGTGGTATTAGATGCAATAGAGGATGTTTATCACTTATCATGCGTATAAGATTCAAAAAATACATGCTTTATACTCTTTCTTTAAATCCATCTTATTGTGGAAGTGCTTAAATTCCAAGTTGATAGTTGGCCGTGTTAATACAGGATTTGTTTTAGTTCAGTTTGTAAAGGGAAGGCTCTGATTTACTTTATCCTCTGTCAAATTTGTGTCCACCGTGGAATGGAAATTTCTTTGTTGCAGGTTCATCTGAAATATATAGTAACTGCTAAATAAAATTGTTCTTCTTCTGCTTGATAAAATCCTTCTTTTATATCAATAAAATCGAAATGATTGGTCAAGTGGCTCCTAACTTGAGAGGAACTTATCCCTGTAATGGTTGGGATGTTTTCTTTGTCATATTTGTCCATATAACGTTGTTTTGGTGAAATTCAGGACCCCCATAATTGAATTAACAGAGTTACCAGTTCCTGAAGTTATTCATTATTCTCATTTACCAAATGCCATTTAATGATCTTCAATCCCCTCTTCAGGGCTCAAGATGTATACTTGCAGGAGACCATCTTCAACTTCCTCCAACCATTCAAAGTGTTGAAGCTGAGAAGAGGGGTTTAGGTAGAACCCTCTTTGAAAGACTTGCTGACCTGTATGGGGATGAGATTACATCTATGCTTACTGTCCAATATCGAATGCATGAACTTATTATGAACTGGTCATCTAAGGAGCTTTATGATAATAAGGTGATTTAGATCATCTCAATGATAGGATTATAATTGAATTTCTTGGAAACTATTTCAATCTATTTTGTGCAAACAATTTTTGTTGGACATCCTTTACAGGTGAAAGCTCACCCTAATGTTGCTACCCATATGCTTTTTGATCTCGAGGGTGTAAAAAGGTCATCTGCTACGGAAGCAACGCTTCTTCTTATTGACATTAATGGGTATGCTGTTTATTTAGTCATTTTAGTTAATCTCTTATCTTGCTTTAATAATGCATTTTCATGGTATAGCACCTATCTTGAATATTGTTTTATCAATTGAAATCAAATTTTGCTTGAAATTATCAATTGGGATTGTCTGTTGCTTTGTAAAAATAATCAGATCAGATTGTGAAGAAATGAGCAGTGAAAATATTTTTAGTGGTCAAACTGAGGTGTATTTGTAACTGAGATCAATCTGGAGACTACTTATTTGAGATATTGTCCATTTTTGATAAAGTTTCCACTGGTTCATGCTAATGTGCCTCAGTTGTGACATGGAAGAAAAGAAGGATGAAGAAGATAGCACCCTCAATGAGGGGGAAGCTGAGGTCGCTGTGGCTCATGCAAAGAGGCTTATTCAGAGTGGAGTCAAGCCTTCCGAAATTGGAATTATTACCCCTTACGCTGCACAGGTATGAACTCCGGCTTTTGCAATTTTCTGATTATAAGAGCTCCAAACAGAGCAGATGTGGCAAGAATCTACTTCAATATCAAATTCTCCTATTCAGTTATATTGTTTTTCCTTACACTCGGGTACTAATGCTGTAGGTTGTGTTACTGAAGATTTTGAAAAACAAGAATGATGAATTGAAAGATATGGAAATCTCAACTGTTGATGGTTTCCAAGGTCGGGAGAAGGAGGCAATCATTATTTCAATGGTTCGATCAAATTCAAAAAAAGAGGTTAACTTTTTCTGAGCCCCCTTGTTTCTATTGCTTCTCTGTTTGTGACTGTTATAACTGTGGGTAGTGTGGATTCCTCCAATATTTCAGGTGGGATTTTTGAGTGACCGCAGGCGAATGAATGTAGCTGTGACACGAGCAAGAAGACAATGTTGCCTTGTTTGTGACACTGAGACGGTGACTTCTGATGGTTTCTTGAGGCGACTGGTCGAATATTTTGAGGAGCATGGTGAGTATCTAAGCGCGTCTGAGTATTGCAATCAGTAAGCAAAGATCTTATTGCTGAGAGGATACTTCACACTTCATCCGACCACTGGAGTCCTTGCCAAATTGTCAAGGGGCAAGCGGTTGCACTGTTCATATCACTGCTGGAAATGGTTTCATAGGACCTCAATTTAGTCTGTTTGGTGATGAAAAAAGCTAAATGCTTCACTAATTATTTACTGCTTGAAAATCTATAAGAAATGGCTGGGTTTCGTCTTTTAATTTGTAATTCCTGTAGCTATATTGAAGAAAATTTTGATAACTAAGGAATCTGACCCAACATGAGGAAAAGACAACAGCTATAATTGGTCTAGTCATGTTGCATTTTCACTTTCAGATGTAGGAAAGCTTTTACCATTATCGAAGAATCTGTTTCTGTTATTTTGGCCTAGCAAAGGAAATAAAATATCTGCGGGTGTATGTTTTCTTATTTATAACTAAGTTAAGTTCACCTGTCATTAATAACACAATTATGTACAAGAGTTGATTACTTCGAAAAGTGGCATGAATTATTTTTCTAATAAAAATAATTAGGTTAAACTGAAGTAGTAAATGAGTGATTTTTATAGATTTTCATTAAATAAATGTATACTAAAATAAAATTTAAATAGGTCTTTAAGAGAATTTTGAATAATGCAAAGAAGGTATATTATTCCATGAAAGTAAGTTTATAAAAAGTCATGGTGGGTTGATCCCAGAGCAATATTGCCAATATTGTATCGACTCTAGTATCGGATTGAGTTCTGATACAGTACTGTACTAGTATCGGTTAATATTGAGTTCTGTTTCGGACAATGTTTAAATTTATGAAATATTCCTTGAATTTTTTAAAATTTGTAAAATAGTCTATTATTATATTGTACGGTTGTACTGTATAGGCTTAGTTTGGGGAAGCAGTGACGATTGATAACCTGCTGAAATGATAAGTATTTATTCTCAGTAAGTACTTATGAATTTGAGATTGTTGTTTTGGTAACTGCTGAAACGTGAAAATAGGTGTTTGACAAGTGCAGTTGCGGTTGTTGAAAAGAGATAAAATGACTAAAAATTCCATTGTTTTAATAAACTATTACTTGTTGTATAAATAATTAAAAATATATTATTATTCATATAAATTTAAAATTATAAATAATAAAATATTAAATTAAAA
>JAOTAY010000002.1:28811985-28825816 GCA_025629805.1 Erythroxylum baracoense | reverse complement strand
GGTGCCACCTTATCCTACTAGAGGATTTGTCGGGAATTTGTTTCCCTAGACTAGTTGTGTAACTTTACTGTTCGGCCACCTTCTTATTAAAAAAAAAAAAAAGTAAAGTTGGACATGGAATGGAATATTATTTGCTTCTCACGTCCGTCTCTGCCTTTATTTGCATTTATTTTCGTGTGTTTAATGTTTCCTGTCAAGTTACCCCTATGCATCATTCCCCCCGGCCCCGGCATCCATTTCCAAACTTGACTAGAGACTTTAAACATGTTACTCCTATTTTCTCCTTTTTTCCATCTGAAAAACTTAAACGTCACAAAAGGTTTTTGGAAATTTTTATCTATTCACAATTTCGATTTCGTGACTCGCAGCCGATTCCATCCATCTTTCTATATAACCCTGCTCATTTGTTTACAGTCCAAATCCAAAATTTTTTATTCTGGCCACGCCTCAGCGTCTCCGGTTTCAATTTGTTTTATGAACTACAAAAGTAACACTTACATGGCATTCCCCATTTTCGAAACAGTTTGAAAAAAACCCTCCAAATATAAAGTATTTTAAAATGAAGCGTGCGTTATAATACGTAGCACAGACCTTATTACGTACTCATGATCGATCGTGAAAGTATTAAAAACGAAGAAATATAGAATATCTGATTTCGGTTCTATCCTGTGTTTTGAAACTGATTTTGACTGTCAAATGAGCTCCAATTTTCCGGAGGTTTATAGAAAATATTCATCGACACGTGGTTTAGGTCTTTCTGTAGTTTTCTCAAAATATGAGCTCTCTTAACGGGTCAGAGATTCTGAATGTTCGTGAATGATCTGAGTAACTACAAGAAACCATAACCTATTTATATAACTTTCATATCGGGTTTCTCCATCATAAGGCCGATATGGACCAGGTCTACACTAAAAGGGACTCATTTTTTACCCAAATTTTGACCCATTAATTTAAATCATTTATCAGGTCACTGTATTACCCTTATCTGAATCAAATTATATAATTTAACTGGCAATTTATTGAAAAATCAAAATTACAATTAAGAACTATTCATTATAAGAGAAAATTACAAAATTACCCCTAAGGGCAAAATTGTCTTACACACATGACTTGGAAAAGCATTCAAGCCCTTTTAAACATGAAAATGAAAAAAGTAAATAGTCTACCAAATGAATTATTTAAGGAGTATTTTATGTAATAACTAACTATTTCATTGCGATTTTAGTTTTTTATTTTAATTATAAAATATGCTTTATTTTTGTTTATTCCAATCTTTCTATTTTATGGAAATCATAAATAGATATTATTAATTCGAATGATAACTAATATAATCTAATTATTCAATTTATTTTAATTATACCTAAACTTTAAAATTTTAAACAGATTTAATAAATAATTTTAAATATCCAATATTTAATTCTATATAATAAAGTTGTTTATTTTAATAAAATATAATTTCTTATAATATCTATTAATGAATGTTATATAAAACATAAAATAAAATAATTTATTTAATGTTTTTTTATCTTTAAATCTTATTTAATATTTAGTTATTTGTAATTGATTAAATAGACTTTAATTTTATTTAAAAAATCAAAATCAAAACTAAGAAAAATAAAACAAAGGACCATGTATGTGTCCACCACTTGATCAATGTCAAAGGTCAGTACTTAACTCAAGTTTCTAGGAATCTGTCAGGCAAACTGAAACTTTGAATAGAGTGGTCCGTTGCTTGTTGGTTTTCACTCTCAAATGAAATTGCGTACCCAACTCTAATAAGTTGACAGGTGCCTTTTGGTGAAATTTGTGCACTTGCCATGAAATGAATTAGCAGGGCTCTTTTGTTTGTTCTCTTTCGTTCGTAATATTTTGGTTCCTATTATATAATCTAAACAAAAGAATGATTTCAAACTAGAAAGCACTAATGAAGTTAGACTATTAATTGAAAACCTCATGTTCTATGTGTATAATTTATTGTATCTTCATTAACTTTTGTCTTTTAGTAGCTCTGTATATTCCGTCTCGTGGAATAGTTGTCTATCTCGCTTCTACTGAAACCACAATGCAGCCATCCATAATGTGGAAATGTTTCAAGCTTTTACTAAAATATATTCTCAAATACTGAAACAATTGTTTTGTAAGGAAATGGCCTCCATAATCGACTCCAATAATGGTCTCTTGAGGAACACGTGGCTCCAGTAATGGTCATTATCTATTCAAGATCCCAAAGAGAAAAGGCAAGTTGTTTCCGAGTCATCTTCAAAACAAATTCTGCTAGTGGGCCAGAAAAAAGAAAATGTTGTAAGAAGAGAATTTTGCCCAGGAGATAGGGTCCCACGTATGTCAAGTACAAAAAAAAATCCAAAGTTGGCATTTAATAAGAGAAGGAAACACAAAATAACAGGAAGATCTTGTTTGAGGGCCCTTTACAGTACATCAGGCCCTATGTCCCTTTATGACCGGCATGCCCTCCAAAACATGTGAATCCGATTCCGATAAAAACAATTCAATGAATCCATTTATCTACGAAAAGAAGTGGACCACGTTTTGTGGGGCAAATGATGCCCATATGGATTTGGTTGTATTCGTTTCTTTGTTTACGAAATATAATATAAAAGGGCGTTTTTGCCTAGGAATCATAACAAATAACTAGGGAAGGCAACATTATACTAGAAAAAGAAAAACATCCACTCTTTTTGATGTAAACAAGATTATTTTTGTCAGTTTGTTCTTTTTGGCAATTGAGATAAAAAAAAAAGACAGCGTCATAATAGCCCCCAGTAATGTCCTTTGAAATAAGAGGCATTAGAATTTGATCAACTCACCTTAACCAGAAAAAGAAATAATGATGGTTACGGTATATCATGTTACATCCCATGTTTTCTTTGGATTGCTTTTTTGTTCAATTTGATGGTTTTCTGGATTTGTGGGTCTACATATGTGGGAATTAGGTAATTAAATAGAAGAAAAGCAGTCTCTTCATTCTCTGTATATATATATATATATAACAAGTCCACATTCTAAATACAATTGGCACTTCCATTACCATCAATAAATACAACTTATGGTCGCTATCAATTAATAATATCCTATACTCCAGGCAAAGCCAATAATAAGGTTATTTTATTTCGTTGAAGTTGACAATTGGTTTGAAAGTCTAGAGATATGACCTAAGATTGTACATAAGATTTAAATATATTATTCTATGCCATTCATTTTTATCTGTATGTATTCATTTATCTCGCTTGAAAGATTAGAATTCTTAAATAATATTTGACATCAAGGAAAAAGAGTGGTCGACGTTGGCACCTATGCAATTGAAGCAATCCCATTAATCCACATGAGGGTGACATCCCGCAAGACTGATAAGAGTTGTTGTTAATGGGTAAACATATAATAGTTTCATAATGCACGGGTAGCTGGTGGGTCCCATGCACGAGCAAATCAAATAAACGTTCACATTAACGAGTTTTTTTTCCTATAATAAAATTTAAAATAACTAAAAATTTATTATGATAAATATGGAAAAGGCGAAGTCGAGGAGACCATATGCACACAACTTCATATCTATCTCCTATCCTATGAAAATGATATATAATCGTACGGTCCATATCCACGGCTCATGTGGTCACAACAGTCACATACATCTATAATATTATTGTTCTCCATTTAGCTTTCAATATAATAAGCCCAAAGAAAGAGAACCGCATAACTTTACTGTTTGTTTGTGGTATTGGATTGAATAATTAACAAATATTGATGAATAGAATTCAAGGTCACGTCGACGCTATGCACAAGCCCAACTACATGCCTGACAGACACTGACACGTCAACCAATAAGCATCATTTTGCGATCACATAAACATAATCTTGTCAATGAGACTCAAACGCCCCATCTTCCAACCTCCATGTTCTCGTGCCTTGTTTTTTCGCTTTGAGTGATGGGAATGTCAAGGTTACGATTTTTTGACAATTAAGGTAAGAAGGAGAGTAGTATTAGTATTAGTATTAGTATTACTCTTAGTATTGAAAAAAAACAGGGCTTTGTCCCGTCAATCAATCTCATCTTTTTATATTTCAGAAAATGGATTCTTTGCCTGAGGAAGACCCCAATAACTTTATCTCTAATTTTCTCAGAAGGCCCACAACCCATTGATTAGGGCAGAGCTTTTTCACTTGGACGGCCTCCAAAATCCAAATAAGCACTTGTTGCCAATTAGTCATCAACCCCAAAACCCGACCTGCCAAATTTCCATGAACAGAAGTTGGGGGGTTTTAATTTCATGATCTGCTATTTAATTTAGTCCTTTGTGTTTCCTGTATATAAACAGGTTCCTTTTACCCAACTGAATGTTTGTAAGCTGTATAAACAAGTTCCTTTTTTGTAAGCTGACTCATTCGACGATATCCCTCCTCCTAACGCTTCACAATCACATTCCTTGTTTCTGTTTCTTACTGTGGATTGCGTCAATTTCATTTTATTGTTTTGTTTTGTTGGAAGGAAGGTCAAGGTAACAATTATATCCATAAAACAAAGGAAGGCATAGGCATGAACCACTATCCAATTATAAATATATACATGTGCCAGCGAACAATTTTCGTTGGTTTTACTTGTGCGAACTTCAATGACCCCACTTGACTTGGGAATGGTTGAAACACTTGATAAGAAGGGTAGTTCACGTTATTTGCGTACCTGAAGCCGAAAGCGCCCCACCCACCTCCCCACTACGTGTGAATTATGAATGAACCAAGTTTGAAAAGTGAAAATGGAATCATCAGCTTCCTATACTTACCACCATATCGTCCTTGTCATCCCTTTGTCAAGATTGGTGGCTGTAAACCCCTAACACATCCCTTTTTTTTTTTTCTCCCTTTAGAAATTAAAAGGAATATATATTATGGCCAAGATTACAAGGAGTGTAGCTCAGATACATATGTCATCAAGGCCTATTAGGTTGATATAGAAGATGGACTCAGCCCAGACCATTTAAGGCTATTTCCTAAACCGACGCAGCATGGAAGGCTTGACCCGGTAGAATTTGGAACTCAGTTGGTTGCGTCGTACCCGAACTTAATCCCTAATTAGCAACCCCTCTCTGGTAGCTTGATTCTCGGAGCATCCCAGGTTCATTTTTTTGTGCAATTAGCCTCTCCCGAATGCCATTTCTCATTCCTGTTGTCAGTTCATTTGTCCTTCTCATTCTCACTGTGAAGATCCTCTAATGGTATTAACATCTAACACCCCGTCTTTGGTATTATCATAATGCAATTCCTCTCTCTCCCATCCATTATCGAACATTGAGGAACTTTTTTCAGAAGTGGTTTCGTATCTGTATAGTTGCTCCTAATTGTCTTCATTTAGCATCACACAAACGCTAACCCATTCATTACACTACATCCATGTCCAGCTTAGAATGGATTTGGGTGTGGATGGAATGCTTGAAGCGGCATTGAATTAGAGTAAGTATGACCTTTGTGTGTGTACATATAACGAAAAAGAAAAGGGGACTTCATTGAAAATGATACCTGTTAACAACAAAAGGAGCGAGGGAGACCGTGAAAAACTTTGTCAGTGCATTTTAATATGATTTTTTCACAGGTCAAAGTTTTTCAGTTTCTCACAAAAACTCGGGATCAAATCGGAAAAATTGATCCTAAATAGGTTCTATTTTTGCAAACAGTTACGTACCTGTTTTAGATTGTGCAAAGAGTTATCAATGGATACAGATGAGCGAGATTAGAGGTATTGGTTCGTAATGTCACACCGACCAAAATGATTATAGCTAGAAGGTTTAGTGAACCAAAAGGTAATATAATAATTCTTGCTTTCCTATCCTTCCAATAATTTAGTGAACTTATCCTTTGTCTCGCTTGAATGTTGGGTTGGCACCATTAAAACATCACTGAAGAATTTCATTCTTCGCATATTTTGAGCCTACAGCCTATACTTTTGACTTGGAGAATTCACTTTTATCCTTTGGGAATTTGGAGCCAAAGTGAAAACGGATGGAGCTTTGGTTGAAAATATGAAAAATAGATCAATATCAAATTATAAAAAGGTGGGAGATTGAGATGTAAATATATAAAAGTTGGGAGACAGATACATAAATAAGAGAAAGTTGAATTATTTATTCGAAAATAAAAGAAAGTTAAGGATTTATCAGTAAGTGTGAGAAAATTGGAGGATTAAAATGAGAAAACGAGAACCAAAATTATTGGAATTGGAGGACCAGGTGTTAAAACTTGAAAACTGAAGAGTAAACTTGAAGGATACAATTTTCTGCAACTTAAGAGTACAGACAACCTAGTTTGCTGCTTCCCTTTCGAAGAGTTTGACCACTGTATATTGTTCTTTGATGATTTCTTGAGGATCAAAACAACCTAGTTTGCTGCTTCCCTTTGGAAGAGTTTGACCACTGTAAATTGTTCTTTGATGATTTCCTGAGGATCAAAACATGTTTTTCATTATACTTCTCCAATCGATATATACACAAGACTATTTCCGATTCGGTTTTAAAACTTTGGGTCTGACAACCTAGCTAATGCAGAGGGCAAAAGGTCAAATACTAAAGTTAAAATGGACTTGGGCAAAGTAAAAATAACCTT
This sequence comes from Erythroxylum baracoense, assembly GCA_025629805.1. Lineage (NCBI taxonomy): Eukaryota > Viridiplantae > Streptophyta > Magnoliopsida > Malpighiales > Erythroxylaceae > Erythroxylum > Erythroxylum baracoense. The sequence continues at coordinate 28,819,210 of JAOTAY010000002.1, read as the reverse complement.
ATTCATCTAGCCTCTACTTATGAACTAAAGAATCATTTCAAGCCCAAAATCATAAACACTACTTTTAACTTTAATAAAATATCCAAATAGATTAAAACACAACAAATAAAAATTTCCAAAAGGGTTTCTAAAACCATTCCCTAAAGTTATGAATATTGTGACAAAAGAAAAGAAGGGATCATTAGAAAATCCCAACTACTTCAACTCTAATATGACATAGAAATAAATTAAACAAATAAGAACATAAACACAAAAACAAACAAAACTCTTCGACAATAATTAATAATGAGCATAGATAAAATGTTGAATAATAAAGTACAACAATTTTAAAAATATAAACACATTTGAAACCATAATTTAAATATCTCATACTTAATCCTAAAAATTTTCAAACTTTATAATTAAGTCTAACTTAATTAAATTACCATTTTTCTCTTTAATCGTCCTACGTGTGTGACTCATTAGATTATTAAGGATGTTAGAAATATATATTGTTAGTCTGCAATGGTATGCAAGAGGGAAGAGGAAATTAATTGGACTTTTAAAAAATTCAATAAATTTTCTAATCCATGTACTCAATTAACAACAATCAATATACATAAGAATGACAAAGTCGCTTAATATAAATTAATCAACAAATTGAACAAAATTTAAAGAGGATAGGGAGGAGAGAGTGCAAATAGATTTATAGTGGTTCAACAAATAACCTTCGCCTATGTCTTCTCCCCAGACTCTTCCATTATAATTCTTCTTTCAAAGTGAAGAATAACCTTTGTACAATCTTTCCTAATAAATAGGCACACTTCTTACAATCTTCTTCCAAGATGAAAAAGAACCTTAGTCCCACTTGAAACACTCCCAAGTATAATATCCAACACTAAAAGAAAAGATTAAAACTAAAATATCTCACTTATTTAGTTGATAACCCAAATTGGCTCACTCACATAAATATGACACAGTGATGCTTAAGTGGTTGAAAATGTAGCATCCCATCTCTCAAATTGTTGAGAGATTTAAAGAGCTAGATTAATGAGTTATATGAGTGGTACCATATAGAACGAAATTGGTACAACTACTATATGATTTTATAATTATGTTCAAATGCATAATATTAGCATACACACATTAATTGTGGAATAGACAAATTGCACTCAATTGACATATTCCTGGGTATGAAACTAAGATAAATGTGATAAATGACTGAGTATAATGAACGTGATACAAATGAGTATTTCCAATGTCTTGTACTTTGGTTTACCAATGACAAGAATTGATGAATCATAATTAGTAACTTTGGAATCAATTAGTACGATTGAGAGATTTATGAATTAATATGTATTTGTGGATTAAGAAAAATAACAAGTCGCAAGACAATTGATAAATAGCAGTAGAAATAATTGACAAATGGTAACATAAATAATTGACAAATGGCATTATGATTTATTGACAAGTGACATAAAAAATTGGGTGATAATTGGTATAGAAATTTGGGAGACATATGGACTAATGACTAAGAAATATGTAGTAGTATAAGTAAGAAGGCATTAGCAATTATTTTATGCGGTAAGTGCCATGACATGTGTCATGACACTTACCAAGCATTCATTTACCTTGCCTTTAAACAAAACCCACGATATTTATGTTGAAAGACCATCTTTATCTCCATTGTCTTTCGTTCTCACGAAATACTTTCATCTTCTTCATCTCTTCTTCTCTCATACATGATGCTCTCATAACCCAATCATTAATGTTGAGTTTTTTCATCATCCTTCATCTTACCACTTCAACACTTTGTAATCTTCTTAATGTTGATGAAAGCCCAACCTTTTCCTCCTTGCAAGGTGATGATCGTGTAAGTGGAGAAGCTAGGGTTATGTGATGATTTGAGAAGAGTTCGAGTTAAGTAAGTAAGTTAAACATTGTTCTTTATGGTTTGTTTGAATAGAAACGTGTATGGTGATGATTTTGGCATAGATTGATCATGAAAATGGTGGTTGAAGAGTGTTATACATTGATGAAGAAATGAATGTGTTTATGCTCTATTTGTGTATGATTAATAAACAATAATGTATGATTTGTTTAATGGATGTTTTTGAGTTAAAATGGAGATGGGAATGAAGAGGAAATTAAGTAGAAAAGATGGAAATATATATATATAAAATGTCTTGGACATAGTATGAAAGAGTTTAAATATAGAAAAAGTGCAGAAAAAAGGGTAGGCCACGATCGCGGCACCCATCCCATGATTGTGGACAGATGCATTGGCTTATGTCACGATCGTGGGGAGGCACCCCACTATCGTGGGCAAGGTCTAGGAATGGTGACTTCAGTTTTATGCAATTGTTGAATCAACTAATGATAAGATAATTTCCTATGACGCATTTAGATTAGAATAAGGATTGAAATGAACTAGTTTGATGTTTGATTTATTGATAAAGAGCTTGATATGTTAAGTTGATAATTGATGTAATAACATAAGAATGAATTGATGATATCATGTATCCAAGTTTGGAAATTTATAAGTATTATATGAACGAAAGTGTTCTTAGGAAAGTAAATGAGATCCAAAGAAAGAGAGTACGGTGTATTAAGTAGGTTAAATTATGTGATCATTATAATGCTAGAAAAAGGATGTGGAGACTATGTGATTGATGAACATTTGAAATATGGAATAAGAGTAATCAAGTATACTGAAGGTATTAGCCTAAGTGTAAATTAGTTATATCCAAGTGACAATGATAGAATGATCAAAACTTGTGATTTAAGGATACATACCCGGAAATAGTCATTTGAGCATCCATAGTGCATAACACATATACATATGTGTATGATTGATACTTATATGATTGATCAAATTAGTAATGTGTGTACAATATGTGTATTGCTTGAAGATAGAGACACACGATTGAACATCATCGTCTAGATGTTTCCAGATTATGAAGGCAATAGCTAATCTGGAGCGTATAGTGAGTAACCTAGATGTTTCTCACTAGGATTGACTTGCTTCTGTTTATATTGTAATCATTGAATTGAAATTGATATGATTGATAATTCTGGACAACAACAGTCCGAGGAGTTTGATAATTGTGAATGTATTAGAAGTGCTTCATTGAATGTGAATGAGAAAGAAATAAGTGTTCTCAACAAACATGTTGAATGCCGGACGTAATTCTGATGAAAATGTGAAAAGTGAAAGAGTATGCCAAAATAAAGTGATTGATTTCATATATATGATTTGATGCATTCTATTATATGACATGCATGATCAGATAAAGGCAGTTGTGACCGGAGTAGCCAGTGAAAAGAGCTTGAAGCTCAAAAACATGTATAAGAGCCACAGGCTCACTATGTAAAATGAGCTCGATATCCCTAACAGATATGGGACAGTTATTAATGAGCCCAGTATCCACAATGAATATAAGACAGTTAAAAAGGCACTCAGTCACAACAATTAACAATGAAAGTGGAGTCTCATAAACAATTGCATATATAATTTGATATGTGTTTATATGATTGATTGAAATGAAGTGTATAGACTGTCTTAAAATAGAAATGTAAATGGTGTACAAAATGGTAGTTATTGAAAGATGATGAAATGTGAAGTGATGCTTAATATGTGATATGATTTATTTGTGAATTGAATGTGAAATGTGAATTGCCCTGTGTTTGGATTGAGTGAGCGCATCAAGAATGGTTCACTTACTGAGTTCGAACTCACCAAAATTGCAACGTTGTCTTTCAGGTTCAAGGGATGTCCAGTTAAACTAATTGGAGTATAGCCACTACAATCGGATATGAGTATTTTTGTATTTGAATTGTATTCCGTAAATTATTGTACTATTAAATGTAATGACTTTTTTGACTGGATATGTGTTGTAAATAAAATGGTCTAAATTGAATATTGATTTACTTAAGATGTGTTTACAAAATAAAATAGGCCATAAATGATTACTAAATTTCTGATGACGTGTTTGATGTTTGAAAAATTTTGCAATGAGTCAATTGATTGCCTTAACGTGCCATCCTCGTAGAGTATGTTCTCGAATAATCATCGATACATTCGGGAATATGCTCTGTAAGGGTGGTGTGTTACAAGTTGGTATCAGAGCCCAGGTTTAGTATCTGACATGGGCATTTTTTTAAATATATGTCAAGGTACATGCATCATAGACATATCACAGCATGTAGTGGCAAACTAATCCCCAGTCTGAGTCGCATTTACATGAGTCACACGCATGAAATTCGTTAAGATTCTGAGCTGTTAGAAACAATGAGAAGAATGATGATCTATCAGAGTGTAAGAAAATGAAAGTTGTGGATATTAGAAATAAAAGATGCTACATGCTTCGATATGTTAGATAAAGACTTAGTGTATTTGAATTTGTCGTTATATCAGCGGATGTGACATCAGTATTTTGTTGTGGATATAAACTTTGAATTGATGTGGATGTGAATATATTTTTGTGAATTGACTGAGAAAGAAATAGAGACACAGGTAGGAATGACAGGATTTAAAGTGTACAAGTAAAGTTGCAAGAAATTTTTTTTTCTATAACCCTGAGAGGTTGGATTTAGACTTGGAATGTTTGTATAATTAATGTGATAAGAGTTTATGATTTAGTATAAGGTTATGTCGGTGAATTCGTGATCGGATGTTCATGATGGTTACGCATCTATAATTCAGAATAATTGAGAACATACGCACGTAAGATGGAATAAACAATGACTGAGAGACGAAATGAATGATAGTGAGATATGTAGAAGTCCTCAAGGTTAAGTTGATTAGTTATTGTGAGTGCACATCCGATAATGTGATTACCTTGACAATTAATGTTACTAAGCACATATGTATTATATGCTTGGAGATGGTATAGGAAGTGATCTATAACCTATTGAATGCTTTTAAGTCTTAGTCCTCATAGTTAAATCTATGATATGAATCATAATAATGCAATGGAAGCATAGAATTAGGTGGTTATATTGAAACGGTAACTACAAGGGAGAAATAGCTTTTATATACTCATAGAATATTTGAATGTTATCCAGAATCAATTATGATCAAAGTATCATTAGCTTAATATATTTGTTGGTGATTTTTTGAAAATAAATCTCTGGATAAGATGTAATGATCTTGATGGTACGTACTAAAGCATAAAAGTAGAAGAACATGCCTACTACTTCATTAAGTTTTAATATATAGAACATCTTGATTATGTAAGAAATGATAGAAATTGATCTTATTGAGGCAATATGGCTGAAAAGCAACGATGAACGTAGTTGATTGATCAGGATTACATGAACAGTATAGATGATTGCAGAGAGAAATCTTCTTTTGATGAAGACTTTCACCGGATTGTATCAAGTAGACCAAATGTTCCATTTCAAGGAAAGAATGAATGTTGAACAAATCAGGAATAAATATTGGAGTCAGATAGGCATGAGACTCAGGCACGAGAAACTAAACATACCATAGAGAGGGTATGTGTTTTGTCTATTGTAAAGTATCCAACTATGTTACTGGATTCTTGAATTTGAGATAACACTATTGCTATTACAAGAAGAACTTAGGTCCACATTATATTCTATGCTAATATGTTTAGGAAATACAAGTTAGATTGGATGTATGTATAACTAGCTCAGGAAAATTAGATTTGCAATTGATGTGAATTATGTGGAGAAATCAGTAAAAATGGTTAGATATTAGGATATGTTGTTAAGAAATCAGAGGAAATCGAATGAATGGAGACATTCAAGAAAAGCTATCAGTTGGGAGACTGAGAAAAACATGACACTATATTAACCCATTTATGGAATCAGTTAGTTAAGAATTTCGAGGACAAAATGTCTTAAAGAGGGGGAGAATTGTAGCATCCCGTCTCTTAAATTGTTGAGAGATTTAAAGAGTTAGAATAACGAGTCACATGAGTGGTACCGTATAGAACAAAATTGGTACAACTACTACATGATTTCATAATTATGTTCAAATGCATAATATTAACATACACACATTAATTGTGGAATAGACAAATTGCACTCAATTGACATATTTCGTGTATGAAACTAAGATAAATGTGTAAATGATTGAGCATAATGAACGTGATATGAATGAGTATTTCCAATGTCTTGTACTTTGGTTTACCAATGACAAGAATTGATAGATCATAATTAGTAATTTGGAATCAATTGGTACGATTGAGAGATTTATGAATTAATGCGTATTTTTGGATTAAGAAAAATGCTAAGTGGCAAGATAATTGATAAATAGCAGCAGAAATAATTGACAAATGGTAACAAAAATAATTGACAAGTGACATTAGGATTTATTTACAAGTGACATAAAAAATTGAGTGACAATTGGTATAAAAATTTGGGAGACACAGGGACTGATTACTAAGAAATATGTAGTAGCATAAGCAAGAAGGCATTAGCAATTATTTTATGTGGTAAGTGTCATGAGATGTGTCATGACACTTACCAAGCATTCATTTACCTTGCCTTTAAACATAATCCATGATATTTATGTTGAAAGACCATCTTTATCTCCATTGTCTTTCATTCTCACGAAATACTCTTATCTTCTTCATCTCTTTTTCCCTTATACACGATGCTCTCATAATCTAACCGTCAATGTTGAGCTTTTATATCATCCTTTACCTTACCACTTCAACACTTTGACATCTTCTTAATGTTGATGAAAGCCCAACCTTTTCCTCCTTACAAGGTGATGATCGTATAAGAGGAGGAGCTAGGGTTATATGATGACTTAAGAAGAGTTTGAGTTCAATAAAAGTTTGAATATGGAAAAAGTGCTGGAAAAAGGGCAGGCCACGATCATGGACAAATGCATTTGGTTCTTTCATGATCGTGGGGAGGCACCCTATGGTTGTGGGCAAGGTCTAGGAATGGTGACTTTAGTTTTATGCAATTTTTGAATTAACTAATGATAAGATACTTTCCTATGATGCATTTAAATTAGAATGAGGATTGAAATGTGTAACACCCCACTCCCGCTGGACTCGAACTTGATATCGACGGTGATATCCGAGTCCGTGCCCTGCGAGGGTGGTATGCCACATCACTAAACAATCAAACAGTCGGTATATATATTTTTTAAAACCACACACATAAAATACAGAAAATCAATGATTAAAACGTTCCACTTTGTTTTATAATCATTTGAAACAACACAATGAAATCAACAGAACTTTTATTAGCCACTTGGGCC
>JAOTAY010000002.1:28787288-28811885 GCA_025629805.1 Erythroxylum baracoense | reverse complement strand
AAGTCCTGCGGAAAAACAAAATCGTGAGAGCGCGAGGCCCGAGAGGCCGAGGCTCAAAGCGGACAATATCTGCAAGCAGGTGGTCTGGGCTGTTACACCATCACAGGAATCAAAAACCCTCAATCGATACGATTGAAAGGCAACTGGAATGGTGGCAAGGTTCTAGTACTCATTGACTCGGGAAGCACTCATAGCTTCGTTTCAGCATCAAAGGTGGGGGAACTGAAACACACCTATCACATTGGGAAACACTGCCTTCTCAGTGGAGTTATTTGTTTTGCCATTAACTGATTTTGATGTGGTCCTTGGTGTTAACTGGCTTAGAACGTTGGGACCCATTTTATGGGATTTCACTACTATGCGTATGTCTTTCTATGTACAGGGATAACTGATTGAATTGAAGGGAATTCACGTGGCAACTTTACTACCCTCCAAAGAGTTGAACGCAATTCAGATGGCCATAGACCCCGACATTCAGTTACAAAAATTGCTAGCTGAATTTGTGCCCTTGTTAATCAACCCACAGGATTGCCACCAAGTAGAGCATGCGATCACCGAATTCCAATGGAGCCGGAAGCTGGACCAGTCGTGGTGAGGCCTTATAGATACCCACATGGCCAAAAAGATGAAATCAAGAGGCAATGTGCAGCGATGTTACAACAGGGCATCATACGACCCAGTCGGTCTCCATTCTCATCTCCGGATATTAGTTCCAAAGGTGGATAAAACTTGGCGATTGTGCGTGGATTACAGGGAATTGAACAACAAAACAATCAAAGATAAATTCTCGATTCCGGTGATCGATGAGCTATTGGAAGAACTAGCAGGAGCCAAAATTTCACAAAGCTGGATTTGCTCTCGGGGTACTACTAAGTCACAATGCATCCTCCGGATATAGAAAAAACAGTGTTTTGAACACACCACGGCCACTTCGAATTCTTGGTGATGCCCTTTGGATTATCCAACACTCCTTCCACCTTCTAAGCCTTGATGAACAAGGTATTTTGAGCTTACTTGAGGAAATTTGTTTTTTTCTTTGACGACATTCTGGTTTTCATTAAAACTTGGGCAGAGCATATCCATCACTTGCGGCTTGTGTTTGAGTTGCTAAATCAACACTAGATGTTCCTGAAGAAATCTAAGTGCATCTTCGCACAAACCTAATTTCTTACTTGGGCCACATCATTTCACATGAAGGAGTGCAAGTGGATCAATCCAAAATCTTGGCAATTAAGGAGTGGCCACAACCAAACACAATTCGTGGTCTAAGAGGTTTTTTAGGCCTCACTGGATATTACCAAAAGTTCATACGCAAGTACAGAGTGATAACCGCACCACTCACAGCCATGTTGCGGAAAAACTCTTTCATTTGGACTGAAGATACAGTGATGACTTTTGAGAAGCTAAAGACGGCAATGACCACAACTCCTATTTTAGTTCTACCTAACTTTGAGCTAACATTTGTTATTGAATGCAATGCATCTGAAACAGGAATAGGAGCGGTGGTGTTACAAAACAATAAGCCCATCGCTTATTTTAGTATAGCAATGGAAATGAGGCACCGCGACTTACCTACATACGAGAAGGAGCTGATTGGCTTGGTGAAGTCGATCAAACATTGGCAATCCTACCTTTGGGGGTGTAATTTTATGGTACGTACAGATCATTATACGCTGAAATTTCTATTGGAGCAAAGGAGTTTATCATCACCCTAACAATATTGGGTGAGCAAGCTGCTACCCTTTTGCTTTACAGTGGAGTATAAGGCTGGGAAAATCAACAAAATAGCTAATGAATTATCAAGGAGAGACAGGGATTAAGATCTTTTGATGGCAATTTTAATGCCGCAGCTCAGCCTATTTGAGGAAATTCAACAAGAATTAAAAAATCCAATGAAGTGCAAAGGGTGCTGGTAGAAATTTAAGAGGGGAAGGCAAGTGATAAATGGAGTTTCAAATAAGGTCTACTCTTCTACAAAGACAGAGTCTACATTCCACAAGACTTCCCCTCAATCTAAACCGTAGTCACTGCAATCCATAACCAAAGCCATGAGGGTTATCAAAAGACACTGTATAGGATCACAAGGGATTTCTATTGGTATGGGATGAAGACAACAGTCCGAGAATTCGTGAGGTCGTGTGATGTCTGCCAACATCTCAAAACAGAAAAATCTCCGACCAGCAGGACTCTTACAGCTGTTAACCATTCCAACTCAAGTGTGGGCAGACATATCTCTTGATTTCATCAAAGGGATTCCTAATTCACGAGGAAAGAATGTCTTGTTGGTTGTTATTGATCGATTTTCTAAGTATGAGCACTTCATTACTCTATCTCATCCATACACCACTATAAGTGTTACTAGATCCTTCTTCGATAATATTTTCAAACTTCACGGACTGCCGGAGACTATGGTCAATGACCTTGACGTTACTTTCACTAGTGCGTTTTGGAAGGAACTATTCCATTTGAGTGGCACTCAATTATGTTTCAGCCCTGCCTACCATCCTCAATCTGATGGACAAACAGAGGTGGTGAACTGAACCATCGAGATGTACTTATGTTGCTTCATAAGTTCTCACCCAAACAAGTGGGTCGATTGGTTATCATGGGCTGAGTTTTGCTACAATACAAGCTACCACTCTTCTCTTAAGGCTACTCCATTTGAGACTGTCTACAGAAGACCAGCACCACGCTTACTGTCTTACTTACTTGGAAGTTCAACTATTGAGGTAGTAGACTCAACTCCTCAGACACGGGACTCAATGCTACAACAGCTGCGCCAGAACTTGTAACAAGCTCAAAATAAAATGAAGAGCAGCTATGATCAAAAGCACCGAAAGTGAGAATTCCAGGTGGGAGAAAAGGTGGTACTTCATCTTCAGCCTTATAGGCAAGGGTCACTTGTGCAAAGAAGGAACCAGAAGTTTTCAGCAAGGTTCTATGGTCCCTTTGAAATTGTAGAACACATTGGAACAATGGCATACAAACTCAACCTGCCTGAGGATTCAAAATTGCACATAGTCTTCTATGTTTCAGCTCTCAAACAATACCATGAAGGGAAGGAGATTGGGGAACCAGTACTGCCACCACTAACACCCCCCGTCCACAACCTGTGACAATTCTAGAGCAATGTACCAAGGCTGGAGAAAAGGAGGTCCTCATTCACCGGAGTAATTCATTGCCAGCAGACGCATCTTAGGAGAAAGTCAAAGATATGATCAATAATTATCCAGAATTCACACTTACAGACAAGCTTCCAATCAAGGGGGAAAGTATTGTTACTAAACCTCTTCAGGTCTACAAACGTGGGAATTATGGGAGCAAACAGAAAAGAACACATGTGGAGTTGGAGAGCTAATTTTATTTCTATGTTTTATTTGATTTCAGTTCAATTGTTGAATTTGTAATTCCTGTTTTAAAGGAAGGAGTGCCTCCACTTTCGTTCCACTTTCCTTAGTTGTAGGAGGATGTGCCTCCATGAAGTCATGTATCCATTGATGTAACTAATGCACATTTGTGTATAAATATTCATAATCATCAATGAAGAGGGGACTTCGAAATCAATTACAGTCTTGAGTACTTAGCCTCAGAGGTATTAAGGTTCCCTCAAATTGAGTCTTACAATTAATCAATATAGGTCGAAAGAAGAAAACTTCGACACTACCCTTACAAACCCCGACCACACCAAATCTACAAAGACCCATAACTCGATCGTTGATTCGGGACCTTATCACATTTATGTCTGTGAATGCATATTAGTTGATACGAACTAAGATCTTTCAGGATCTATTCATTTAACTAGATTAGATGAGGATATTTTAAGATATACTTGGATGCCTGACAAGATTCACCAATCCTAGATTTGGAAACCAATGAGAAGATGAGTCCTAATAGGGGAATAAATGAAACTTATGTAAAAAGGAAAATGATCAAGATGTAAAGCACAATGACTCTATACATCAAGAGGAGGAAGATGAACCAATAAAGAATCAACCACTAATTGATCCAAAGATAACATATAAAATTGTTATAGAAGATACCCCAAATCAGGAGGTAACACCCCTTAAATCTTAGGAAAATGTATAATTACAGATATATGAGGAAATCACTTAGAAGTTTAGTGAATTACATAGGGCTTAATTCGAGGATGGTAATGTGAAGGATTTGAATCCTACCCTCAAATATTGAGTGATATACCATCTACTATTGAGGAACCTATAAGTACCCCTTTGAGGATCCGAAGTACTTCCTTGAACCATCATTTAAAAGAAGAGAACTTATAAACCAATTCCATAAAGCTATTCAGTTGCACCTCTATTTTGTACAGACGATCCTCCAACTGGTTGTTATCTTCTTCTATTTTTTAATCACTTTCTCCCATCCTCCTTCTTCTTCCTCCTCAGATTATTTGCTTGATGAGACTTGTGATTGGTGTTGTGGTGGTACTGAACTATAACTCGCCTATCCTGTCCTGTGTTTAACTTATGATTTTGAGTTGATATCTCGGAGTTCCATACCATTGTACTCTAAGATTTCTACTAGCCTCAAATGTGTATGATTTAAAAACTTAGGAAAAATAGGAGTTAGTCCATCAACATAAACACCATGAAAATGACCTAGCATAGTGATAAGAAAACCCATGCCTATGTAGCTATTTCTTATTAAGAGAAGTAACTATTGTTTGAACAATGTGAATGGATGTGCAAACTTGAATTTTATGATCCTTGCACTAAAGAATAAATAAATCTTTTGTAGAACACTTATTAGTTTAAGTTTTTACAAAAACATTTTGACAAAAAAAAAGTATATAGTAATAAGTGTTTAAGATTCAAAATAACATTATTTGGTGCATTTTTTGAATTAAACCCATTAAACCCCATTAATTTTTTCCAATATTTGGAAGCATTAAAATTATCATATTTTTCAATAATGTTTATAAAAAGTAAATGAAAATATATTCACACTAGTATAATCTAGTACACCATTACAATGACTTTCGTGTTAGGCAAATCTTAATTAAGAGTCAATTTACAGATTATAAATGTCATTTGCGTTTTATGTCTGGGGTGAGTTGATGCTCCATTTTCTTCGCGATAATAGCTACTCTTATCCAATTGATAATTCTATTTGCAACTTGGTATTTATCTCTGCCATTACCCTGATAAAGACATTTGTTCCTTTCCTTCCAAAGAGAATATATGGTTGTCGCAAAACCAATTTTAAGAAGCATAACATTTTGTTGTCCAAAATTGGACAGAGACATAAATCGATATAGCGTTGGTTCCCATTCATATGTATGATTCACTAGGTTCAGCATTTTTTGGGTTCTTCCCCATACTGGTTTGGAATATCTGTAACTAAAGAATAGATGGCTACGAGTTTCCTTAAGCTCCATGAATAGAATGCACGTTGTATTTAGTGTTCTATGCCAACGGTTTTTAGTCTTTAATCGATCTTTAATTGCAAGCCAAGCAATTGTGGTTATTTTTTGATTTAGAGTGGTTTGCCATATGAGCTTGTACCAGACCATTTTTTAAATGACCTGTTTAGGACTGCACGACACAAACTGTTAGTGAATAAGCTCCTTGAATTTGGGATAATACAGTCTTCACAATGGTTTCCACTTAGTGCAAGTAAGAATTCTTCTAAAGTATTAAAACCTTAAAAGCTTCCGTGCCATTGCCTATTAGAGATAATGCTCGCTACTTTAGAATATGAAGGTGGTCTATTATGCAGATGAAAGAGTTCTAGTCTTTAGATTAGAGGACTAGTAGGAGACCAATTATCATACCACAAGGATGTATGCTGCCCATTCCCAACTACATGTTTAACGAAGGGACATATAAAGCTATGCATATTTAGTAACTGTTTGAATATCGACGAATGTTGAGTCGATGGAGAAATCTGCTAGAAATTTGCATTGCTAAGATGGATCTCATGTATCCACTTAATCCATAAAGCTTCTATATCATTAAAAAGCTCCATATCCTTTTACTTAGTAACACCTTCTGCATATTTGATATTGAAATGATTCCTAACCCACCTTGGTTCTTCGGTTTAGTGATCTCGCTCCACTTTACTTTAGTTTTCTTAGCATAATCAGGTGATCCCATCCATAGAAAAGCATTAAGTATTTTGCCTATTTCCTTGATCACCTTCTTAGGCAGAGATATGTGTGTAGCTCAATGCATATGCATGCTATTTAGAATCGAGATGATTAATATGAACCTTGCTATATATAAGAGATGTATATTTTGCCATGCTTTTACCTTTCCTTTAAGCTTTTCCATTAGAGAGATGCAATATGAGAATTTTGGTTTGCAAGAGGTAATGAGTACACTAAGATATTTAAAAGATGGGGGTGGCATCTTATACCACTTACACTATTAAGCGTCTTTGGGTTACGCACATCTGAGGACAAAAATAGGTTGCTCTTCTGATGGTTAATCTTTAGACCAGTCCATTTGGAAAATAACTCCAAATTATTCATCATCAGCTAGACAAAAGTTTGCTCAGCTCTAGAGAGAAGTGTAAGATTGTAAGCGAATATTATTTGAGTGATTCTGTTGGCTTCACAGTTATGATGGAACTTGAATGCTCCATTATTAACTGTCAACTCATTGACATAACGATTCGAAAAATCCATAGCTTCTAAGAAAATTTGCAACAAGTTCCAACCGATTGTGTCAAAAACTTTAAAGCAATTAATTTTCAACATACAACTCTTTTTTTTTGGGGTTAGCCCACGAGATGTCCTAGGAGGATCCTAACTATGGGACGCATCAGGTCAGCCTGTAAGGAGTAAAGTGCTGATCAAATAGGTCTTTTCATTCTTAAGACTCGAATTCGAGACCTCTGGTTAAGGGATGAGAGTGCTGAATCACTCATACCAACCATGTTTGGTTAATACAATTCTTAATTTGCTTATTGGTATTATAGTCTCTGATCAAATCTTGAATAAGCAGGACATTGTCACCTATGCTTCTCTCCATAATGCAAGCTCCTTGTGATATGTTGATAACATCCTTAAGGACATTCCTTAATTTACCCACTATCAGCTTCCTAATGACTCTGTAGAGCATATTGCAACAAGAGCGTGGTCTGAAATCCAATATAGACATGTGCTGTTTAATTTTTGGCACGAGACCAAAGTAAGTAAGGCTTATCTCATATAGCATTTTGGAGGAATAAAAATATTATAATACAACTTTTGTGAACAATTTCCCTATGCTTTCCCATATTTGTTAAAAGAAACTTGCCGAAAACCCATCGGCCCATGGTGCTTTGGAAGCGTACAGACCAAATATAGCTTATTTCACCTCCAATCAGTGAATGGAGCAACTAGGGACTCCTCTTTGTCTGAGTTGAGAGAGCTTTCTAGGAGCTTTTCATATTGGAAGTCATATGCTCCAAAGTTTCCTTTCCCATCAGTTTCATAAAGAAATTTAACGCCATATCTAAGAGAGCATTTTTATCAAAAATAGTGTTACCTGAACTATCCCTCAGCTGTGAAATATGATTTTTTTCCTTCTAGAGAGCAGTGAGAAATGAAAGAACTTCAAGTTTGTATGCCCCTCCCGTAACCAATTCACATAAGTTTTTTATTTAAGAATATAATTTTGAAGATTTAGTGCTTGCTGGTATTCATTCAATGTGTTAACTTCCATTACTCTTAAATCATTATCGTAGGGGGCATTATAGCAAGACTATTGACTTATCTTAGGGCTCATTTTGAGGTATGCAAAGTTAGAAGATTGATTACGAATAAGAATTTTAAGTGCAACTTTTACCTTCTTTAGTTTCTGCATAAGTTGAAATGCTTTGAAGCTTTTCACTTTTTGATTCCAGCAAGCTTGTATGATGTTTAAGAATCCATCCATATGAGCTAAGCCATTAAAGTAGCGAAATGGAGCTTTAAATTTACTAACTTGCACAAAGCCTTGAGCTAATATGTATGAATGATCAGATAGGATGTTTTCCTTAAAATACACATGTGAAAGTGGGAATGAGCCACCTAAATTGGATTAACCATAGTTTTATCAAGTATTTTACGAATGAACTATTGATCTGACCATTTTTTAGACCATGTATATAACCTGCCAGTAGATGAGTGATCCATCAAGTCATAAGTGTGTAGCAAATAAGAGAGTTCTTTTGTGTCACAAAAAGAAAATTTTTTCCCTCCTTTGGTTTCCTTAGAGCATAATGTGTAGTTGAAGTCTTCACTCACCATCCAAGGAAATTTGATCATAGAATGCAACCTTCTTAATTCATAATATAATCTTTGTCTCTGAAATGCAAAATTGGAAGCATATATAAGGGCAATAACAAAAGCAATATTTTGATCGTGAATATGGCATTGTAAATGCATTAGCTGATTACTTTCTTCCACTTTTTATACTTCAATGATATTAGCATTATAAAAACAAATTATTCTACCATTGTAATGA
Organism: Erythroxylum baracoense; assembly: GCA_025629805.1. Taxonomy (NCBI): domain Eukaryota; kingdom Viridiplantae; phylum Streptophyta; class Magnoliopsida; order Malpighiales; family Erythroxylaceae; genus Erythroxylum; species Erythroxylum baracoense. The sequence goes on along the minus strand of JAOTAY010000002.1, from coordinate 28,803,435 downwards.
TCTTGGTGATTTGAAAGGAACCTCCAATTAGCACCCAAAAATCGTAGGTCCTTTTGATAAAGGGTTCTTTTATCTTCGTCTCAAGAAGTCCTAAGAAGTAAGGTTGTTTATCTTTAACTAAGTCCTTCATCGTAGACCTTTTAAGCGGTTCATTTAACCATCTAATGTTCCACTAGTATTGTCATTAAGGGATAGACCCTTTTTTTATTGTTCATTTTGTTCCTCGTTGATCTCCTTCTAGATTTGCCTATTTGTAGCTTAAAATTTGCACTAGCTCCTTTCTAAAACTCATAGCTCAAATCATGATCAACATTATCATTATCAAGAACATCAGTTTTCTTGGCATGTGAAATTACATCAGGTGTATTATAGCAATCCTATCTTATGTTTTGTGCTTGAATACTGTCCACATTGTTGAATTTGTTGGTACCTTCATATTTATGTGTAGCCACTACACTCTCAATATTTTCCCCTATATTAGGTACATCTGCTTCTCTTTGAGAGTTGTCGCCATTTTTGCATTTATTAGCACTGAGATTATTATGAACTTCATCAACTATAACCATGTTGGCTCCATTTTCGAGTTCTACTTCAACTCTTTGACACTCCTAGACATATGAGTCAATATCATTTCCAACAAAAGTCACATTCCCCTCAGTCAAACTACAATCTACCTTACCATCTTCATTGTTGTCTAACCCCAATAGTTCTTATTGTGAACCAGTTATAAAATTTTTACTAGTGGGTTGCCAAGTTTTGGCAACTCTACTAGACTTCCAAGGGTATGACAGGGCTACTTCTGTTTTCTTGAGCTCACCATCTTGCCCATAACACATAAGCTGAATATTGTCTGGTAAAGCTAAGGATTTTTGAATTTTAATACAGATTTTAGCATAGATGAGTCTGTCCAATGAGGTTGTAAGATTGTTCATATACAGAGGTTTCCCTAAAGAACTTGTAAGAATGTTGAACCCCTCTATAGCTTATAATTCCAGAGGAAGGTTACAGAAATTTAACCATAAAGGGAACGTTTCTACCTTACTTCTGTCCATCTCCATACCTGGATTCCATTTCTAAACAAACAATGGTTGGTTCCTTATGTGCCAAAGACCTTGTTCCAAGATGTCATTCAGTTGATTTTCTTCTATAAATTTGAATAAAATAGTGTCGTCTTCTCTCAATAGAACCTTCTCTAGACCTTTATAGATCCACCCAGATTTAGCCCATGCATTTATCACAGGAAAGGCTGGGCTTTTTTTCCAAAAGAAACCAATTAAGGATACTGACCAAGCCTGAGCCTTAGCCTTTGGAAGTTCCACAGGAGGGCAGATTACCACTTCCTTTAGCACATTTAGAAAATGCTTTAACAACCATTTTTTGGTGATGTATAAAGTTTCTTTTTCCAAGCTCCTACAGGTAACCTATCTACATTTTCCTTGCTGTCTATTGTAGGACCTCATGGAATAGGGTTTTTAGAGAGTAGCTTCTCACGAGATAAGGTTGGAAAGTCTTCCCGAGCACGAGAGGACTCTCCCAGTTCCTATATAGTCATAGTGGCCTAAGGAAGGCCTTCCGTCGAGGAGAAACCCCTCCAAAAGTAGAAACTGTCTCACCTGGTCAGTAGTCGAAAGTAAAGCGTGGGAAGGAAATAAATCCAAAAAAGGATGGGTGGAGGGATAAAGACGTAATGTAGTTAGTGAGAATTTAGAGAAAATCTGCTAAAGATTTTGATTTTGGAAAACCACATATATCCTCTGTAGCATCATAATCCACATGATTCCACGCAATGATAACCAAAAATTATCTAATTTTCATGAATCAAAATGTAAAGTTGTCTAGAATTAAAAGGTTAATTCTTCATGTACAGGATAATCAAAACGTATAAATTGATTCCATTGAATTCTAGCACTCAAAGTCTCAATTTTTCTTTTCAAATACAAATTTTATAAGATCAAAAAATCGAAATAATGAGGTGAAATAATTTTTGAATGAAGGTTTCAAAATTTTACCTTTTTCTTATAAGAAAATAAAAAAAGGGGCTCCAAAGTCCTTTGCCAAGTCTCGTGCAGCATTACCTGATACTTTCGCTTTTCCTTTTAGTATTGAGCATTTTACGGTTTGCTTGATTCTTAGAGCCATATTAGAGAATAGAACCTACAAAAACAACAAAAAACATAAAAAACATAAAATATAACTAAAAAATGTGGAAGAAGAAATTGTAGAGGAAATATTGAAAAACCCACTTAAAAGATGTGATTTTGTATATCAGTCACTAGATTTGTGTAGAAAGAATGATAATCTAGTTGAAAGATGCAAGAAAAGAGTGAAAAACCAAGTGAAAATGAAGAGAGATTTGAGAGAAAGTAGAGGGTTGTGGAGGCGGCTGCTATAGTTAGAGAGAGAATATGAGAAGTGGAAGAAGAAAAGGTAATTGTTTAAAGGGGTAGGGTCTGAAAAGAAGAGCAAAGTAGGTTTTGTTGAGTGGGTCACAATAATGGGGGTCCATCTTGCTTGCCACGATCATGGCATCACTGATTCCCATCTCACTTGCCACTGTTGTGGGAGGTGCCTATTGTGTTTACTTTCTATTAATTTTGCTTGCATTCATATCTTAATCTTGGGTACAAATTCTTACGTTTTAATTCAAATTTTAAATGAATTGAGTGAAAATGGCATGGATGTTGCATGAATGTTGAATGGATTATCTTATGAATGTTGCATAAAAACAAGAAAAATTATGCATGAAAGAAGGAATGTTGGATGTGAATTATGCATAGTGTAACATTAATTAATTATTGCATGTATTTTAATGGAGTCATACCTATGACTCCATAGTTATGGGTGTGACAAAATTCTCTAATTCATTTAGTATTACGTGTCATTTGATGTAGGTTTTGGCAGCGTAAAATCCCAAACCTAAACTCGCACTACAAATAGAAAGAAGAATGGAGGCAGGAGATAGATAGATCGAGACTAGAGAAAAAACTGAGACTAAGAAAAGAGAAAAAAGAACAACACTGGAGGCGGAGAAAATAGAAGACCAATCGGTAGTGAGGAAGAAGAGAAACAACATATAGAGAGAAAGCAGAGGTGAAGCTAGTGGTAGCATCTGATCATTTGGGTGATAATCAAGTAGAGGCAGAAGGTTAGAGCTGATGTAGAAAGCTTGAGATTGGCAGGAGACCCACTGCCAACTCCCTTATTCGAACACTCTTTGTTTGCTCATTCTGTTTTACTTTTATATCTGTTGCATTGTTGGATTTGAGCTTATTACTTTATTAGTTCTTTGATAGTTCATTTTGGTTTGTTCACTCTGTTTATTGCTTTAATACTTCTCTGTTATTGATAATTGTGGGATTGAAGTACACGAAGATGATGAACTTTGTTTATTCTGTGATGGACTAATTTCTTTTCTTAAGAATTAATGAAACTATTTTAGTCGACTATATATGATTGAGTTACTGTTTTGTTCTCTTATTATTTGCTATAGTTTCTAAGCTTATTGGATGTGATAGTGTGACCAACCTTTTCATCATTTTTGTATTAGACGAAGGATCGAAAGAAGAAATTTAATTTTAGAATGAGAAACTATAGACTCTTAAGTTATGAATTAGAAATATATTAACTTAAGTAGGTAATCATTAGATAGGTTTACATGATTAATTTGGATAATAAACTTGTTGAACATGAAAGTTAGATTTAGTTTATTATAATTTGAATTAATTTAGAACCCAATTGGTAATTTTAGCAAGACAATTATCCAATCGATTCACCTTAGTCATGCATAGGAGATTAAATTAGTGAAGTTAATTACTCAAAAGTTTTCCACACCGATTAATCAAATTGTTTTTCCTTCTAGTTAAATCAGTTTTTTTAGTCTAATTGTGTAATTTTCTTTAAATCCTTCACTCAACATATCGGGATAGAATGTTTAAGATTGCATTTTTTATTTTTATTCAAGATTAATTTGAGTGAACTAATTTCACCTCCTTGAGAAGACGACCCTGGGTATTCAACTCCAATTATCTCATATATTTGTGAATAGGATAACCAAGGTTTTTAGAACTTATTTTGGCATAATAAGTTTTTGGCACATTTGTCGAGGAGGTGTTTAGTGTTTACAATTAATTTAATTTTGATTGTTTTGTCTGTCCACGCATATATTTTTGTCGTGTAATTTCATTGAATTGTTTTAGCAGTTTTTGTTATAAATTCAGTGTGGTCTTTTTTTTGTTTAAACGAGGAAGGAGGTCGCGAGAACGTGAACTTGTTCCCTTTATTGATAACATACATTGATAAAAGGACCTTAAAGGTAATTTGAAGATAATCTCAAAGAGCCTAAGCTTGAAGATCAAGAGATAGATAGGTGAAAGGCAGCCAGTAATGAAGGATTATGCCAGACTAGTAATTTGTAATGCCATTTTGCGCATACGTTTAGGAGAGACAACCAAAAACTATAAATTGAAGAGCACCCCACTACAATATGCTGCCATCTTTCTATGGGGCTCCCAATGAAGACCCTTTAAACTTCATTTGGGAGTTCTATACCACTCTCTAGACATTTCCTTTGGATAACTTAATTGAAGATCAACTTAGAATAAGATGCTTCCTATACACATTGAAAAATCAAGCCAAGGTATGGTTGATGACCCTTCCTTCTGATTCATTGACTACATAAGAGGAGTTGTATAACAAATTCATGGGAAAATTTTATTCCCATCAAAAGACCTTTGAGTTACAGATGAAGATAACTACCTTCACTCAGATTGTAGCATCCCATCTCTCAAATTATTGAGAGATTTAAAATGTTAGACTAATGAGTCACATGAGTGGTATCATATAGAACGAAATTGGTACAATTTTGATGTAATTTTATAATTGTATTCAAATGCATAATATTAACATACACACATAAATTGTGAATTAAATAAATTGCACTCAATTGACATATTTAAGGGTATAAAACTAAGATTAATGTGATAAATGACTCAACATAATGAATGTGTATTTCTAATGTCTTCTACTTTGGTTTACCAATGACAAGAATTTATGGATTATAATTAGTAAATTTGAGTTAATTGGTACGATTTAGAGAATTATGAATTAATGTGTATTTTTGGACTAGGAAAAATTTCAAGTGGCAAGACAATTGTCAAATGGCAATAGAAATAATTGACATATGGTAATAAAAATAAGTGACAAATGACATTAGGATTTATTGACAAGTGGCATAGAAAATTAGGTGACAATTGGTTTAGAAATTGGGAGATAAATGAACTAGTTATTAAAGGACTTTGGGTACAATAATTAGAAGACTTTACTTGGTTATTTATGTGGTAAGTGTCATGATAAATGTCATGACACTTACTAAGCATTAATTTGATATGTGTTATATGATTAATTGAAATGAATTGTGTAGGTTATCTTGAAATAGAAAGGTGAAATATTATATAAAATGGTAGTTGTTGAAATATGATGAAATGTGAAGTGATGTTCAATATGTGATATGATTTATCTGTGAATTGAATGTAAATTGTGAATTGTTCTGTGTTTAATATGAGTGAGCAAATCAATGATGGTTCACTCACTGAGTTGGAAAAACTCATCAAAACTGCAACGTTATCTTTTAGGTTCAGGGGATATCTAGTTAGACTAATTAGAGTATAGCCACTGCAATCAGAGAGGAGTTAGTGGTCGAGATCAGTTTGCATCTGCACATGTTTTCAGTGATTTTTGTATTTGAATTGTATTTTCGCAACGATTGTACAATGTATATGTGAATTATGAAATGTAATGATATTAATTACTGAAAATTTTATACAAATAAAATGGACCGAACATGATTACTAGCTGTTAAAAATGTGTTTGATGCGTGAAAAATTTACAACGAATTGATTTGTATGTCTTAACGTGTCATCCTTATAGAGTATGTTCTCGAATAATCATCAATACTTTCAGGCATATACTCTATGAGAGTGTTATGTTATAATTTGGTATCAGAGCCCAGGCTTAGCATCTTACATGGGCATATTTGTCAAGTTACATGCATCTTAAACATGTCATAGCATACAGTGGCAACTGATCCCCCGTTTAAGTTGCATTTACATAAGTTACAAGCATGAACATTCGTCAAGGGTCTGAGCTGTTAGAAATTATGAGAAGAATGATGATCTGTCAAAGTGTAAGAAAATGAAAGTTTGTGGATATCTAGAAATAAGAAATACTACATGGTTTGATATGTTAGACAAAGACTCAGTGCATTTGTAATTATGGTTGTATCATCGAATATGATATCAATATTGTACTATGGTTGTATATCCTTGAATTTATATGAATGTGAAAACATTTTCATGGATTGACTGAGAAAAACAAAGATATAGATAGAAATGACAAGATTTAAAGTGTACAAGAAAAGTTGAAAGAAAACAAAATTTACTATGATCTTGAGAGGTTGAACTTAGAAATGGAATGGTTGCATAATTATTGTGATAAGAGTTTATGATTGAGTATAAGTTTATGTCAGTGGATTTAAGATTAAAATTTCATGATGGTTGTGTATCTATAATTCTGAATTGATTAAGAACATACATATGTAAGATAAAATAAATGATAACATGATATGTAGAAGTCCTCAAGGTTAAGTTGATTAGTTATTGTGAGTGCATATCCGATAATATGATTTCCTTGACAAATGATGTTACTAAGCACATCTGTATTATATCTTGGAGATGGTATAGGAAGTGATCTATGACATACTGAATGCTCTTAAGTCTTATCCCCGTAGTTAAAATTTTGAGATGACTCAGAGTAGCACAGTGGAAGGATGGGTTTAGGTGGATGTGTTGAAATGATAACTACTAAGGAGAAGTAACTTTTGTATATTCTAATGTCTTTTAGAATAAATTGAGATCAAGGTATCATTACCTTAAGATATTAATTAGTGACTTTTCGAAAATAAATCTCTGGATAAGATGTGATGATCTTGATGATACATAACTAAGCATAAGAGTAAATGAACATGCCTATTACTTCATTGAACTTTAATATATAGAACATTTTGTTCATATGAGATATGATAACATTGATCTTATTGAGGTAATATGGCTGAAAAGCAACGATGAATATAGTTGACCGATAAGGATTACGTGAACAGTACATATGATTGAGGAGAGAATTATTCTTTTGATAGAGACTTTCATCGAAATTGTATCAAGTAGACCAAATGTTTCACTTCTAGGAATGAATGAATATTGAACTAATCAGAAATGAATATTGGAGTCAGATAGATTGAGACTTAGACACGAGAAATTGAGCATACTATAGAGAGTGCATGTGTTTTGTTTATTGTAAAGTATCCAACTATGTTATTGGATTCTTAAATTTGAGATAACACTGTTGGTATTACGAAAAGAACTTATGTCTACACTATATTCTATATTAGTATATTCAGAAGGTACAAGTTAGATTTGATGTTTATGTTATCAATTTAGAAAAATTAAGATTTGCAAATGATGTGAAATATGTGGAGAAATCAGTAAAAATGGATAGACATCAGGATAAACCATTAAGGAACCTGAGGAAATCAAATGATTGGAAAAAATCATTCGAGAAAAGAAGTCAATTGGGAGATTGAGAAAAACATGAGACAATATCACCCCCATCTGTGTAATTAGTTAGTTAAGAATTTTGAGGAGGAAATGTCTTAAAGAGGGGGAGAATTATAGCATTCCATCTCTCAAATTGTTGAGAAATTTAAAATGTTAGACTAATGAGTCATATGGGTGGCATTATATAGAACCAAAAAGGTACAATTATGACATAAATTTATAATTGTATTCAAATGCATAATATTTGCATACACACATAAATTGTGAATTAAATAAATTGCACTCAATTGACATATTCCAGGGTATGAAACTAAGATTAATGTGATAAATGACTCAGCATAATGAATTTGTATTTCCAATGTCTTGTACTTTGGTTTACCAATGACAAGAATTTATGGATTATAATTAGTAAATTGGAATTAATTGGTATGATTGAGAGAATTATGAATTAATGTGTATTTTTGGACTAGGAAAAATGCCAAGTGGCAAGACAATTGTTAAATGGCAGTAGAAATAATTGACATATGGTAATAAAAATAAGTTACAAATGACATTAGGATTTATTGACAAGTGGCATAGAAAATTAGGTGACAATTGGTTTAGAAATTGGGAGACAAATAAACTAGTTATTAAAGGACTTTAGGTACAATAATTAGAAGACTTTACTTGGTTATTTATATGGTAAGTGTCATGACCAAGCATTAACCCATGACATGTTAAATTGAATGGCCATCTACATTGTCTTTCATTTGGTTAAATGCTCTCATCTTCTTCAATTTCTTCTCTCTATTTACGACCCACTCACTCACACCCTCTCAACGTTGAGCCTTGCCATCATCCTCCACTTTACCACCCGAAGACCCATGTTGTCTTTATCATTTTGTTAATAAAAGACCTCACCTCTTCCTCCATGAAAGATGATAATTGTATGGTATAGGAGAGCTAGGGTAACTCAAGTTTTGAAGAGGCTTGGCGTTAAACAAGTAAGCAAGATATGGTTCTTCATGGTTTGTTTTAAATAGAAGCATTTATGATGATAGTTAGAGATGGATTGATCATGATAATGGTGGTTAAAGAGTGTTGTCACGTGGATGAAGAAATGAATGTGTTAATGTTCTGTTTTTGTATCAATGATTAATATTAGTTTATGAGTTGTTTTATAGATGTTTTTAAGATGGAATTGAAGTGATTTTGAAGAGGAAATGAAGTAGAAATGATAGACTATACATAAGATGTCTTGGATATAATAAGTAAAGGTTGAAAAATCTAGAAAAGTGAAGGAAAAAGGGTTGTCCATCATCGTGGCACTCATCCCATGACCGTGGACATATGCATTAGCTTTTGTGACAATCATGGGAAGGTACCCCATGATCGTGCAAGGTTTTGACATGGTAATTTCAGTTTTATGCAATTGTTGAACCAACTAATGATAAGGTACTTTCCTATTATACATTTAGGTTATAATGAGGCTTGAAATGAACTAGTTTGATGCTTGATATGTTTAGGTTGATAAGTTGTAATAACATAAGAATGAATTGACGATATCATGTATCCAAATCTGGAAATTTATAAGTATTATATGAATGAAGGTTTCTTAGGAAAGTAAATGAAATCCAAAGAAAGAAAGGTGTATTAAGTAATATTGAATGAGAACTTCGATATTGTGTGATCATATACTGCTAGAAAAGGATTTGAGACTATGTGATTGATGAATGTATGAATTATGAAATTAGAGTAATCAAGTACGCTTAAGGTATTAGCCTAAGTGTAAACTAGTTATATCCAAGTGACAATAATAGAATGATTAAGACTTGTTATTTAAGGATACATACTTGGAAATAGTCATTTGAGCATGTATTGTACATAAAACATATACATATGTGTATGATTGATACTTATGTGATTGATCAAATTCATAACGTGTGAAATATGTATGTAATAGATACACAAGAATGAACATCACCATCCAAACATTTCCAGATCATGAAGGCAATGGCTAATTTGGAGCATATTGTGAGTTAACCTAGATGGTCTCACTAGGATTGATTTATGTCTGTTTAAACTTTAGATATTGAAATGTTATTGTTATGATTGATAATTACGAAAAAATGGTTAGAGGAGTTTGATAATTGAAAATGCATTGGAAGTGTTTCTGATTGTATATGAATTTGAAAGAAATATATGTTCTCAACAAAAATGTTGAATGTCGGACTTATGTCCGATGAATATGAAAATGACTATGGCTGAAATAAATGAAAGATGTTAAAAGTGAAATATGTGATATGATGCATCTCATTACATTGAAATGCATGATCGGATAAAGGAAGTTGTGACCGGAGTGGACAGTGAAAAAGAGTTTAAAGCTCAGAAAATGTGTATAAAAAGCCACAGGCTCACTAGTAAAATGAGCCTGGTATCCACATTAGATACAGGACAGTTAAAAAGGCGCTTTGTCATAACAATTAATAATGAAAGTGAAGTCTTATAAGAAATTGCATATAAAATTTGATACGTGTTATATGATTGATTGAAATGAATTGTATGGACTATCTTGAAATAGAAATGTGAAATAGTGTATAAAATGGTAGTCGTTGAAATATAATGAAATGTGAAGTGATGTTCAATATGTGATATGATATATTTCTGAATTGAATGTGAATTGTGATTGTTCTGTGTTTGATATGAGTGAGCACATCAATGATGGTTCGCTCACTAAGTTCACAAAACTCATCAAAATTGTAACGTTGTCTTTCAGGTTCAAGAGGTATCTAGTTAGACTAATTGAAGTATAGCCACTGCAATCGGAGAGGAGTTAGTGGTTGGGATCAGTTTGCATCTGCACATGTCTTCAATGATTTTTGTATTTGAATTGTATTTCCGCAAATATTGTTCAATGTATATTTGAATATGAAATGTAATGATATTCATGACTGAATATGTTTGACAAATGAAATGGAGCGAAAGTGATTACTAGTTGTTAAAAATGTGTTTGATGCATGAAAAATTTATAATGAATTGATTTGACAGTCTTAATGTGCTATCCTTGTAGAGTATGTTCTCGAATAATCGTCAATACTTTCAAGTATATGCTCTACAAGAGTGGTGTGTTACACAGATGGAGGGAGAGCCGTTCCATGAGGCGTGGGAATGCTTACTCTTGCTAATACAGTGTCCACACCATCATTTTCCACTTTACATGCAAAACCAATTCTTTTATGATGGATTAACGCAACAGTGCCAGTATATAATGGACAATGCAATAGGAGGAGCTGTGGGAGAGAAGACAGTCAAAGAGACATATGAAATCTTTTAAATGTTGCCGTCAATTCTTAAAAAAATGAATATAAGGGGGAGAAGTGCAGGAGTTTATGAAGTGAACTCGAACTAAGAAATGGTAATGTAATTGGCTGAGTTAACAAAGCATGTGAAAATGCTAACCATGAGACTACCCCAAAATTTTCCAAATCAAGAAGGGTTTGGTATATGTGGAACTTATGGTCATAGAGTTAATGTTTGTTCGTGTTCTTTTGAATCTTTTGCAGGTGAGGAAGAATAAGTGAACTCATTTAATGGTTTTTAACGAAGGGTGCAAAATGATCCATATTCAAACACTTACAAGCCTGGTTGGAGAAACTACCCCAATTTTCATGGAAGACCAATAATCCATTAGTGCAACCCTAACTATAATATCAGAGTTTTCAGATGAAAAATCAACTACAAGGGCAATCCTCAAATCAGAACCTACCAAAAGCCTTTTTTGGAGGAAAGTCTGAATGCATTTATTCAAGTAACCACTCAGAATCAAGAAACAAACAATAAGAGATTTGACTCCTTAGAAGCTTCTATAAAGAAGATTGAGACTCAAGTAGGGCAACTTACTGCTCAAATGCAAAACAATCAAAAGGGAAGGTTACCTAATCAACCCAAACAATCCCAAGCAGTTACTATTCTAAGAAGTGGTAAGGTGATTGATAATCATGTTGAGATTCCTTCTAATCTATCTTATACAAGTAACCAAGAGGATGAGAGACTCATTAAGGAAAAAGATACGCAGCATGAGGTAAACAATAGGCACAACTCTTTAATTTACATTTATAAAGGTGAAAAACTTGGACATGTAACTAAAGGTAATAGAGGACCAAGACTGCATAAGGAGACTGATCCTTATAGACCACCAATTCCATATCCAAGCCACCTTAAAGATTCAAAACAAGATGAACAGTTTTCTTATTTATATAACATTTTTATAAGGTTAATATTAATTTTCCATTGTTGGATGTGATCAAGAACATTCCAATTTTTGTGAAGTTCTTCAAGGAGCTAAGCACAAAAAAAAAAGAAAGTTTGAGCCACATGAGAAGGTGATAGTTTCAGAAGTGGCAAGTATGGTTCTTTAGTAGCAATTAGCCCCCAACTTGAAAGATCCAGGGAGTTTTATTGTTAGACTATTAATGGTAATGGTGAAGAGGTTAAGGGTATGCTTGACCTTGGAGCAAGCATGAACCTTATGCCTTACTTTATTTATATGAAATTAGATCTAGGACAGTTGAGACCTACAGACATGTGTTTGCAATTAGCTGATAGATCAATCTGTTATCTAGAAGGAATAATAATAGATATGTTCATAAAGGTAGGAGGATTGATTGTCCTTGTAGACTTTGTTGTCTTAGATATAAGGGAAGTAAAAAAGTAAGAAAAGGGGCACACCAAACTCCTAGGGAGGCCTTTTATGGCCACTACCAATACCTTGATTGATGTGATGAACGGAAATATGACAATGACTATTCTGGGAGAAATAGTAGAATTTTCAATCTTTGATGTTAAACATATATCTACTCTACTGTTTATAAAGAATTTTCTCTTATTAGTCAAATTAATAATGCAGATTTCGATTTTGCCTTTATAGGAAGAAGAAAGGGAATTGAACTTGGTTAAAGAGATTGATGGGTATTGCTAATTGCTAAACAATGCAACTGAGGGAGAGTTTGGTAAATTCTTAAAGATAGATCCCAATAAAGAGAAGAAGACAGTGGAATCACTCACTTTGAGTGATCCACCTTAAGCATGACTATTGAGGCGTCCAACTACAAGACATTAAAGAAGTGTTGAATAGAAGGCAACCCATACAATTTCTATTTTATTTTTCATTTATTTGTTTGTTATTCTTTTTTAGTGAATCTCAACTTAGTTTGTTTGCTTTGTGTGTGTAGACCTAATTTTCAGTCTCTCTCCTCGCAGCTGTTCCCCACTTCTCGACGTAATATGCCACGCTCCACACTGCATTAACACAACCACCACCCTTACCTTCGTATCGTATTTCTATCCTTTTTCTTTTTATTGCTTATTGGTTTAATTTCTTTTAGTTTTAATGATTGTTTTGCATCTTAGATCCCTCTTTTATTTTCTTATCACATTGGGGACAACGTGATATTAAAGTGGGAGGGTAGTAGTAGTTAAAAAAATTATTATTTTAATTTATATATTATGTGTTTGTTTTCCTATTTAATAGTTAGAGATGCATGATCATAAAATAAACTCGAACAAGATTAAAAATGCATAATATGAGTGAATAAGTATACTTACATGCTTAAACTGATTAACTTGGTTTTGATTAAAAGAACATTAGTTTGTTGTGATAGATGAATGTCACTTTTCTTTGGCAAGAGTTTGAGCCCTTTGAAATATTTAATGCCAAATTCAAGTATTCTTTGCTGAAAGAGTTTTTCATGTAAAACTCCACTTACACCAAACACGTGCCAATACATCCCGAGGATATTCGAGCACATGCTTAATGGAAGCGACATGTTAGAGCAGTCACGTACATTTAATATGGCATCATACAAATAATACGAATATTCAAGTATCAATTCCTCATTCTATTCGTAAGACATGGTTACACTTTAGCATTACACTCTAAAATTCATATATACAGTATCACCATTATCTAAGAGTGTACTGCTCTTTTACAAAATATTCTATAAGGAATGAGAAACTAAACAGAAACATTCAATTTAAACTCTGTAGTCTAGTTGAATAACCTTTGAGCCATTTCTGGAGTCCAAAAACGGAGCACTAGACTTCTTTTAGAGTGCCTTAATAGTTAGGTCTCCTCTCTTATACCGGAAAGTCAACGTTGCAATTTTAATGGGTTTTGCGAACTCAGTAAGTGAACTATCATCGATGTGCTCACTCATAACAATCACAATGACAATACACCAATTATTTTACAAACAAATCACATCAATAAATACTGAATAAGATGGTTCACTCATTTCACATAAACATTTCACAATAATCAAAAGTTTTTCCTAATCATTCATAACATCATTATTCATTAAATTCATGAAATATTTCACATAATATATGTATGTGTACAAATACTAATGCATATGAAATTTATGACTGAGTGCCTTTTTAACTGTCCCGTATCTTTTGTCGATACTGAGCTCATTGATAACTGTCACGTATCTATTGTAGATACCGAGCTCATTTTAATACTGAGTCTGTAGATCTTTATACACGTTTTGAGCTTTAAGTTCTTTTTCACTGGCCACTCCGATCACAAGTTCCTTTATCTGATCATGCATATCATTTAATGACATGCATCAAAACATATATATACAATTAATCACTTTCATTCAGTATATATATTCACTTTTCACATTTTCATCAGACCGAAGTCCAGCATTCAACATTTTTATGTTAAGAACATATATTTCTATCAGATTCACCTATAATCAAAACACTTGCAATACATCCTCAATTATCGAACTCCTTAGACCATCAATGTCCAGAATTATCACATTCACATAAATATTAGTTTAATAATTGAAATTTAAGTAATTACAATCATTCCTAGTGAGAAACATCTAGGTTACTCATAGTAAGCTCCAGATAGATATTGCCTCAATGTACAGGCAATGTCTGATGTTGATGTTCTATTTATGCTTCTATACCATACAATACACACATGTTTACACATCACTAATTTGCTCAATCACATAAGTATTCAATCATATATATATATGTATATATGTTATATACAATGCATGATCAATGACTTTCCCAGGTATGTGTTCCTAAATTATAAATCTTGATCATTTAAACATTATCACTTGTATATATCTTATTTACACTTAGGTTTACACCTTAAGAACACTTAATTATTCTAATTTCATCAATCAATCATTCAACATGTTATTCTAGCATCATAAGATCACTTAATATCCAAATTCTCATTTGATCGTACTTAATTCACACTATTCATTTCCTTTGAATCACATTAGCATTTCTAAGAACACTTTTATTCCATTATTTGACTCTAAATTTTTCCAGATTTGGATACATGATAACATCAATCCATTCTTAAACTAAAACATCAATTAATAAACTAAACATATCAAACACTTTATCAACTAAATACACCATTGGAAGTACCCTTAGCATTAATTGTCTCAATCATCACTTACAAGACAAAATTTCACTTTTTATGCCTGGCCACGATCATGGTGGACCTTCCCACGATCGTGATAGAACCTAAATAACCAGGCTACAATCATGCACTAAAGGCCACGATCGTGCATTAAAGGCCATGATCGTGCGTTACCTTTCTTCCTTCATTTCTCCACGAATTCACTTACTTATAAACATCATTTACCCTTCAAGTTTTCAAAAATTCATGTCCATTTATGAACCTTATTTCATGCTAATATAACTACCATATTGGTTACATTAAATCTTACAAAACTCTACTTAATTAATTCATTACCATTCACTTTATACCATCATACATGCATCCCAAAATTTTTCCAGATTTTTAACCCTTTTCATCCTATATCAAACACATCATATGCATAACTCATCATTTTTCACCTCATTTCCATCTTAAAATCATCCATGAAACAAATCATAAATCATTTTTCATCATATACATAAAACAGGACACAAGTGTTTGAACAAGTATGTACAATCCTTCATTAAATTTTTTGCACTCATCATGTACCATTTTCACTAAATCAATCCATTTCAAACCATCATCATAATTGCTTCTATTAAAACAAACCATGAAGATAAAGATTGTATATAATTGTTTAGCTCAAAACCCTTCTCAAAAACATCTATAACACATCTCATAACCTATTATTGATCATTTATACCAAAAATAGAATATAAACCTAATCATTTCCTCATCCATTTTACAGCACACTTCAACACCATTTTCATGATCATTCTACTTCTAACTATCATTATATATGTTTCATTTAACAAGGCCATAAAGATCCATATATTTAACTTACTTGTTTAACTCCAAGCTTTAAAAATCATGTAACCCTAGCCTTTCATGTTTATATGATCATCAACTTTTGAGGAGGAATAGGTTGGGTTCTTGGTAACAAGGAGATGAGACAATAAAATCTTAGAGTAGTATGGTGAAAAGATGATGGCAACTCAAAATCGTGAGTGTAAAATGTGAGAGTATCATATATTGAGGGAAGGAAGAAAATGAAGAAGAGAACTTTTAGCCAAAGTAAAATAAAAGA
>JAOTAY010000002.1:28761964-28785743 GCA_025629805.1 Erythroxylum baracoense | reverse complement strand
TAAAAAGTAGGTGTAAATGACTAAATTTTAAGGAAAATAACATAACATTTTACACTTTTATCATTAAGTATAAAAAAACCACTCTAGACAACTCTAAAGGACCATAGGCTAATTGGAATTGAAAGGAAGATAAACTTCTCCTTCTAGTTGTAGCCCATTTGGAATGATTAGCATTTGATACCCTTGCCTTACTTTCAAGTTGTACCACTCACTTTGTACCCTCAAAGGGCTACAATAATACATATACTTGAACAAAAGAGGGTTTTCACATGCTTGAAGGATTTAGAGTTATGGTTCCCACAGTTGGAAGCTATTAGTCCTATATCCTAAACTATAACAATTGGAACTATTTGTTTAGCTTCATAAACTAGTCATATCATCCTTGCTACTCTCAATAATTTGGAAAAATAAAATATGTATGTGAACACACCTATTGGAACATGGAAAGGTTCATTGATCACCTTTACGTGAAGATCCTATTTTCTCTCCTTAACTACTCTTTGAAGACAGTATAAATATGTCAGTTTGCACATCGAGTCCCTTATATAGAGAGATAGATGTTTGAGAATCAACTAGTTCATCGACTGAGATTGAATGACAGTTTTCCTCCTTATAAATAGTGTGAATGTCAATATGACTATTGTATTCCACAGAGAATGTTCCCCAAGAACGTTCTTAGTGAAGCTTCCAATTGAAGATTTTTGGAAAATCTTCAATTTGACTAAGATGAACCTATTAAAGAAAATTCAAAATTGGGTTAAGCTTTCTCGAGAGAGTTTTTGCTAAATCTTAAGTCAAGTGAAAGTAAGTTGATGCAATGCCGAAGAGTGTCACCACTCTACATAAGCAAGACTGCCAAGAAAAAAAAAAAAAAACGTTATATGAGTTTGCTGAAGATGTTTGTCAATTTGCTATGTCATCAACGTGTCTTGTGCAAGTTTACGTGTGAAAATTCATGGTGGAGTTGCCGAATATAGTTTCTAATATACAAAAAAATACCTACTTATATTACCTAGTGGTATGTGTTTGCTTTTTCACCTTTATGTCTTATCTCCAGTAGGCCTACTTAGATTTATCATTGGCTTTCGAGGAGCATTATGCTCTACGTGCTCTTTGTAAATCTATAATGTTTGTTTCTGACCGATTAACATGTGATTTTAGAGTTATTTAAAGGGTACTTCAATTAAGCCAACATTCCTACAGATTTGAGCATCAGAAATTTCATTTTCAAGT
Source organism: Erythroxylum baracoense (assembly GCA_025629805.1). Classification (NCBI taxonomy): domain Eukaryota; kingdom Viridiplantae; phylum Streptophyta; class Magnoliopsida; order Malpighiales; family Erythroxylaceae; genus Erythroxylum; species Erythroxylum baracoense. Next base: position 28,784,510 of record JAOTAY010000002.1, on the reverse strand, counting down.
CTTAAGTTGAAAATATGTTCATTACGGGCATTAGGAAAACTGAACAAGTCAGTAATCTGATTCTTACATTAAAATATGTTTGAGAAAGAAGAAAAAGATAACATATCCATAACATTTTTTCAAAAGCAGCACTTTTGCTAGCAACTGTTACTCTGCTATGAATCAGAAACAAAATAAACGATTGAGACACTCTTAACACACTCCAAAAAATGTTTTTGACTTTTGCACATCAACGTGGAATTACATCAGGAATGTAAAATAGGAAAGAAAAGAATACAGCCAATATTGCATTTAGAAGTTTCTTCCTTGCATTGATTCTGTTAATTTTGAAGCTGCCAAACCTTAAACCATCCGCAGTACCACTTGATGCAGCTGCACTCATCACTGTCCTTGTCTTGTTGCCTACTTTCTTACTGCATAACAACAAAAACTTTTATGTTTTAGATCATCATTCTGGCTGTTCGGATTAAGATTTCTTCAGTTTCTAACTTTTGACAAAACCTAGACAAATGAGATTGCCAACTTATTATAGCAGAGGAATTTAATCTAGAAACATTGAAGATTATCCAAAGGAGGAGGTTTTGTTACCTTCCAGGAAATATACAGCTTCCATGACCTGCAAATATTTAGAAGTATGAAAATAAGTGTCAAATCTGAAAGGAATAATCTGGTACAAGATACCAAAAGAAACAAACACAGGTCGTTGGACCCCAATTTGCATATGGCAGCTTTCTGGCTGTACAACGCAATAATAGACTAGCTTGCAGGGATTCATGGAAAGCCAAGTAACCTTTTCAATTTAAACTTAATCTTCTACGCAAAATGATGGCCGCGAAGTATTGGCATGGAGGTGGGGCTCACTTAACCAGTGTCAAGAATATTGATCATGATTTCATACTTAATGGCTACTTCTGTGTACAAAGTAGCAGTGGAAACCCTTTCCCATCCTCCAGTCGCTGAAGACCCTGTGTGGTTGTGTCAGGTAGTATCACACAGCCTTTCCCTTCAAGTCATCTTTGTCCTCGTGTCCATCTAAGGATTGTCGTTGAGTATGCCTCTGTTCAGTTCACCTTCAGGGTGTAGAACTTAGCTATTAGAACCTTTTAGAATTCTACTTAACATTGAGTTTGAGCCTCCTTTTTCATATTTTAACCTTTTAACAGTCTTCTAGGCGCTCCAACCATTTATAGAATGGCAAGAAATTGGGTAGTCTTGTCCCTCCCCATCATTTCAACTATTGTCCTAAAAATATTGTTGATACACTACTGCTAACCAATGAAATTATCAAGAAGACATAAAATCAAAGGAGACCACACTTACTTGGGTCAGTGGTGGTGATCATAGCAGAACCCTTGAAATCACAGGACCCAGAAACCCTTCCTTCCTTCTGGTAATAGCTGTCAAATGCATACGAGGCATGATTTTTCACATTGTTGGGCTGGTAACAACTCTCTCCAGCCTGAATTTCACTGCAATTAGCCCTTCCGGGTCCACATGCCCAGTCCAAAGCTGCCTGCAGCGTCTTTGAATCAACACCCTCCACTGCAATACAATACGTTTGATTTGTTGTATCGTTGGCCAAAAATGTCTCACTTCCAGACACGTGAAGCAGGTAAACTGGTGTCGAATTGCCATAAAATAAACCCCAATTTGCCTCTGATACAGGGGATGACCTCAAGTCCTCATTGAACAATTCATAGATATACAAACTAGACGTGACTTCAGGATGCAGAGGAGTTCCACTGCGATCAAAGACATGCTTAATGAGATTAGAATTATATGTATCTGCGTAGTCCATAGTAGCATAGGGCTCCTTAGAATCACCCTTCGTAGGCCACCCAGTCTCGGTAACAAGAACCTCAACATCAGTAACATTCAATTTCTTCATAGAAAAATATGCAGCATCAATCATAGCATCGAGGACATTAGTGTAATGCAACAACGTATTTGTATCAACCATTTCTTCAGCTGGTGTCAACGGCTTAAACAAAGAATTATCAAGAGGAACGACCCCTTTGTTCTGCATGAAAACATAGTAAGGGTAAAGATTCATCATCAATGGAGACCCGGTTTTTGAAAGGAACTGGAGCAAAGGAAGCATAACTGAGCTCCAACTCTCGTTAAAGAAAGATTGAGAAGGTGGAAATGAATCAAGAATTATAGAAGCTGCATGAGGAGTGGAAATTTTGATTTGGGATTGCAAATTTGCAGCAACTAAAGCACTGTAAAGTGATTCAATTGCCGGCATAAGTAAGGGGGATGAAGAGGGGATAGTTGTCAAGACCTCATCACCAACAGCAACAGCTGTGATTAAAGTTTCAGGGTAGTATGCAATAACATTCCGATCAATCCAAGACGCTGCTGTGGCATTGGAGGAGCCAATAGCAAGAAGCTGGTTGTTGGGGACACTAACAGTGACCCGTAGCTTGGTTTTAGCCAAGGCTTTGAGGATGTCAGGTTCAGCATCATAAAGCCTGATATGGGTTATCTTTTGAGATTGGAGAAAAGCAACGAGTTCTGTTGCTGACAAGAGTTCAGAAACGTCCGTGCCAATGTTGAAACCCACAAATGGCTCGCTGTCTAGTTCCTGTCTCTGCTGCTTTATTTGTGTTCGGACTGCTGGTGTCAATTTTGCTGCAAAATGGTCAACAAGAGGTGAGATAAGTAAAAAGTTCAGGTCTTGGTTCCTAATGAAGTGAGAAGTTTCTGCTATTTACCTTGTGACGGTGTGAAAATAGAAAAGGATAACAATAAGATGATGACGACAAGTACTTTGAGCTTAGAGCTTGCCATTAGTAAAAAGGAGCTTGAGCTTCACAACTTCATCCTCTGGTTCGGGTTCAGCTACAGAATCTAGCATTATCATCCAAGGTCAATTTTTTGCTCCTACTTTCTATTGATCTTCCTAGGTGGGGTTTGGTTTGAGTTTTGGGTTTCGCTTCTTGACCCAACAGATCTACAGTTCCAAGAAGAAAGAAGACGTCAACAGACAGCATCCACTTCTAAAAGGAGAATGAATGTAAACGAATGCTTGTGGACTTCTAATTCCAACTGGATTCACCTATCCAAGGTAGTGCACGTGGTGCTAGCCTGAAGCAAATTTTGCTGCTCTTGAATTGTCCAAAAGGGCCTTACGGACCGACATGTTAAAAGGTTGTTGTCAGCGTGGTTTTGGGGCAAAAGTTGGAAAGGAAAATAAGAGTTTATGATAGCTATGGTTCCTTCAATTCAAGTCCTCAGAAGCTGGCATTCGTAATTGCCCAGGGACACGTTGGGTCTGCAGCCTACAGTTCCAGTAATTGCGGAATCTCAACTTTAACCCTTTAGTTTTCTACCTAATCTAACTCTTAGTGTGTCTACCTCGGAAATCAATCATTGAAATTAATCATCAGATGATCGAATCCAAGAGGGGAGTTGCTCAACTAAATTATAGGCATTGTTCAACTACATTTTCTAAATTTGCTAAGAAATAAGAAAGAGTCAGCACATACCATGCACGCGAATTCTAACGTCACGATTGATTATTCTGAGTAACCATTTTTCATTGTTCGTCTAACTGGAAATAGGGATTTTTCAAATATGGATTTTGGTATTAAAAAAGTGCATTAGCTCAGCATTTAAAGCTACTGCTTATCAATTGAGTCCATTCTTTAAATGCTCTGGAAATTTTGTATTAGAGAATACAGACGGTCAGCATTTAAATGTACCACCTATCGATTGTCTAGTGGCCATGTCATTTGGCATTGAATGGTCACCTCCATCCCAAGGGTAAGTTCTCTAGAAAACGAAAAGCAAATTTACTTTTGTCTTTTCACTTTTTTTTTTTTTTGGGTTGAATCGGTGTATGCTTTAATCACCGATGAACTAAAGCAAATAGCTTTTTCGATTGGCATTTAGCCTGCGGTCCAACACACAACTCATATACCTTAAATACAGACAAACCATGAGGTGAAAATGAACTGTCAGAAAAACGACCCTGTATCCAACACTATACATATATGACCAAAGCACGTGATCTTGCCATGTGGACTAGGACTGGAAGAAGCAAACACTTAAGTTATGCGATGAGCCTTGATCCGCCTATTCTCTGAAAAGTACTACACGGCTACACCGGAGAGCATTCACAAAGGCTATCACGGAATCTATATCCCTTCTCTCGGATGGGGACTTGACTGTAGTGTAAGAGTGCTTAGGGAAGAAAAGTATGGTGGGGAAGCGCTCCCTAGCTGCAATTTCTTCTTTGCAAACTCCTCCTCGGACTTGGCCGATCTTCACCTCATTTCCAGCCAGCCTCTCAGCTAACTCAATATAGGAACTTTCCATCGCCTGGCAGAATTGGCACCATGGAGCATAAAGCACAACCAGCCATGGCGTCCTCCTGCTCTCCAATCTCAGCAAGTTCTCTATTCCCACCCTACTCAAGTCGACTAAATTTTGCTACTCCAATATATCTTTAACTGTGGGCCCTGGCACTTACATTTGCAGATGCTCCATTTCCATTGCCATTAAGCTGAGCAACATCATCCTGTTTCAAATTTCCTTTATGGAGGCCACATTGCTTAGCCTTGGCATCTTCCCCCTCTCTCTCGTGCTGGCCTGGAAGAACGGGTCTTATGCAAGGCTCACATCCAATTGAAACGTAACCTTGTTAGTGTAAGGAATTCACAGGCACATTCATTAATTGCAAGATGGAAGTTCCAAACATCCCCGCCCTCAACATTAGCCATTGGGTTCCACTTAAGCAAGCTTCCAACACCACCATCCAAACCTTCAAATATAGGGTCAAACTGAACCACGGGAACTTCCGAACTAGTACCTGGAGACTGATCCTTCCTTGACCAGTGATCCAAGCTCGTAGACCTTTGAGAGCCCTCCTCAAAGATCTCACTTTCCTTACACGGCAGCATTCCTGGTGCCTAGCTTCATAGAAAGAGAAAAGGCCTTTGCTCGTTACTAAGGCTTGAACTTCAACAGCATCAGGAAATAGTGCTTCTCCACTACATTAACGAACTGATATGTTTCTGGGTTCAAACTCTGAGTGTACATGCTGAAGTCTCCAAAAGGTCGACCAGTCAACTGTTAACTTATGCCTCACAGCTATTCGGTTGATTGTAGTTCATTTACAAAATTATTTAAAGATATTTTTTATTTTGTACATGTTTAGATGTATATGATAAAGTCTATGAGACAATTATGAGTTATAAATAAAATTATAATGAGATTATAATTACGAGACTTATATTATATTTATGTATTATCCCTAAATTGGTCTTAGTCATTGTTTTATTAAGATTGGACATTAATAAAATATAAGAAGGCTAACACACATTATATTTTTCTTTATGGAAGAAGTAGTCAATCTCATAAGCTAAATTACGGAGATACTTAAACAAACGTGTGAGTACTTGTTAGAGAACAAGTTCACTGAACTGTTTCGATTTGAGAAATCCATTTGAATTACTTATATTTATATATAATTCTCATTGTGATGATTGCATAAGTGATCTTTGAACTTAAATTTTCCAAAGTTATTTTTTATAGAGATTGCTATGTTTTGATAATACCTATGGCCTATTTAGTCATGGGTCATTAAATTGGCAGTAATTGGATGTAGCATGAACTATATGGAGGTAGTTGTGTAATCAAAATATGATTCATCACCCTAAAGTAATTAGGAAGAATGTTTTGTTATTCTCGATTAGTACTGATTTAAAAAATCCTTAGTCAAGGTGGAATGATACTTTCTAAATAGTTTATAAATGTCATTAATTGAATCAATAGCTACTGACAAAAAACTAATATGATTAGACTAAAAAAAAGTAGACATGAAGTTCGTACTCTGTCTGATCAGAACATATATGATGAAAAGATTGTATTATACGAAAAATTATGCCTAGAAAAGTTAGTCAAAATTGCATTGACATTTCTATATATTTGAGCAGTCATGATGAACTACTAGATGTTAATCTTAATTTATGATTATAAATTGTTTAATTAGAGAATTAAAGATAAATTAAAAGGAGTTTTAATTTATCTAATTCTAATTATGAATTATAATTATAATTTATGATCATAGCTAACATATTTGAGAACCTAATGGGTCATATATAAAGAACATGTTGAAAAAAGCAAAGACATATTTTTAATCAAGTTGGACTTGACGGTAAAGTTTGAGAAATTTTATGATTAAATATGATATATTTAATAAATTAAGATCAATAGAAGATATTAGATCTTGTTTGGGCATAATTGGTATTTAATTAGAATTATTTGTAATTTTAATTAAAATTAGAATTTAATTTTAATTAAATTACTAAAATGTCCAAAACTTACTACAAATAGGCTTAAGCTATAATAGAGCTAGGATTTATTACTTAACTCTCTTTATAAGAATTTCAAAGTTCTCTCAACCTATTCTATGGATATCATTAAAGGCTGAACACTTGTGCAACTACGGTGGTTGAGATGGATCAATATCAGAAAGAGTTCAAGGGATACAATAAGGAAAGGATCAAGCTTTGGAATAAAGTACGAATTAAGATTCATGCTTTATTATGATTTATGTGTTAATCGTTTTATAGAATTAAAATGATGTTAGTTTTTGTGAAATAAAAAAATGAAAATTTTTATAATTATTCTGCTATGGTTAGGATCGAATCCTGTCCTGATTTCCCAACATTAACTTTGCATACTTAATTAGTGCAACATCTTCTACACCATTGCATATAGGAAAATTCTTGTAAACACCATGTCATATAATTAATTGATTTTTTCTTAGAAGACACCTGAAAATACCCAAAATTATATAGGTCACACTCTATTTCTATAGCCCGCAATAAACAATCGTTCAAGAATGGGGATTTACACCATAAATCCTCCATCAAAACATCAAATAAAAAATGATTAATTCTTTAGATCTTTAAGACTACTTCAAGAAATTAATGACACATACATATGCTTAATTAAAAAAAAAGAACCTTTGCACAATGAGTGACTTTATACTTATATCCTGCTATAATACAATTTGTTAATTGATCTCCAAGATTCTTGATGAAAGACTCAAATTGGTCATTTCTAAAATTGTGAATCCTTCTCAAAGTGTTTTTCTCTCTCACAGATACCTTGTGATAACTTGCATTCAAGAGCTATTGAAGGATTGTACTTCGTGTAAAAAGATTAATAGTTGCTTAATCAAAATTGACTTCTTAAAGGCCTTTGATACTATCAGTTGAAGCTATATTCAATTTTGTCTTCAGGCTTTAGACTTGCCTTCTCAAGTAATTGAATAGATACTTACTTATATGCAATCTCCCACTTTCATTTTGCTTGTCAATGATGTACCATCAAAGCCTTTTAAATCAACTAGGGGAATCAGACAAGGGGGCCCATTATCCCCACATCTGTTCACCTTTGCCATGGAAGGATTCTTAAGGCTCTTGTTTGCAATGGTAGTTTCAAGTTTCATTCTTAATATAGAGCTGTCAATTTCATGACCTGATCTTGTTGTGTGGAGCTGATCCAGATACTGTCACCATATTAAAGCAAGTGTTGGACTTGTTAGCAAACTAGTCAGGTCAAGGTTGAAACTCAACCCTGTGAAGAGTCATCATTACCTCTCAGTTGATGTGAGAAACCCAAATGTGATATAAGATATCATTAGATTGAATATACATGCCTTTCCATTCAAATACTTGGGTATTCCTATCACTTACTCCAAGACAAAGTATATTCATTGTTTACCTCTAATTGAAAGGTTGAAATCTAAAGCGTTAGCATGGCAGAACCGATTCCTACCCTATGCTAGCAGGTTTACGCTCATCATTTATGTTCTCTCAAGTATGCACATCCACTAGACTTCCCATGTTGCTCTTCCCAAGAGGGCCATTAAAAAGATGAATAGAGTCATGAAAAATTTCCTATGGTTTAGTAAACTTAATGATTATAGGAAAGCTAGACCTAAATGGTGTGAATTTACCATATCGAAGAAATTTGGAGGCCTAGGTATCATTTGCATCTCAAATATACAAAACGTCTTAAAGTACAAGAGGATATGGAGATTAATTATTGATCAGAAAGCTCTTTGGATAAAATGGATACATGAAATTTATCTGAAGAATACTAATATATAGCAAGCTAATTTTTCAAAGAGGGCTCACAGATACTTAAACAAATGATGAAATTAAGGAACATTATCTATCCTTGTATCAAACACAGTATTAGTAATGGTGAGAGGACATGGATTTGGTTAGATATCAGTCCTTTAGTCTACTCGGATGAATTTCAGCATCTTAGAAACAGGATACCACTTCATCAAAAAGTTACTTCTTTAATTAGGTACGAAAATTAGCATGGAACATTAATGGGATTTCAATTTATTGTTGATCGTCTACCTTCTTTGAATGCAATACACAGAGAAGATACCATCACCTAGACTTTGAATTCAAATGTGTACTACTCCAATCACTCTTGTTATAAGTTGTTCACTAACTACACTATGGAAGTCCCTTGGTTCAATCTCTTATAGAGGAACACTATATGTCGTAAGGCAGTTTTTATTACTTAGATTGTAATTAAAATAGACTTAGGACAAAGAACCAATGGCATGGCAGTGCCGATGTTATGTTTCTATTATGCAACTAAGCTATGGAGGACAGTAATCATCTCTTCTTTCTGTGTAACTTTTCCAGGGTAGTCTAGAGTGGACTACTCCATATTCTACCTTTTAATAACAGTGGGTATCAGCAGGTACTGAGCTGGATCATTAGGAACTCCAAGCATGGTAGTACTAATTTTACTCTGTTTAAAGCAACTTTCACCATTACTATTTACAATATTTGGAGAGAACAGAATCAAAGAAGATTCACTGACATAAAACAAGATAAATATCAACTTGTTGATCACATAGTTAATCAAACTAGAGCTTCCATCTCGGCTCACAATATTCAATCCAATCTTTTCGTGGAGATGAAGAACAAGTGGTGTCTATAATTGTATTTTTTGTTGTCCATCTTGTAGACAAATGCACTACCATACTCAGTAAATTTTTTGTCATATTGTAAATATAATTGTAGGCATAATGCCATGATCTCAATGTAATGTAGAGATAGTTTCAACTATAGTAAAAAATTCCTATTCTTTTTTTTTCAAAAAACTTCTTCTAAAACTCATTAAATAATTAAAAATATTGAAGCAAAACCTATAAAAAGATTTATAGGTCAGTTCTTTTTTAACTATCACAATTCAAAAAGGGCAAATTTTTAAAGAATTTACTAATAAGATAAGCAACTTAGCCTACCAATATATGATTCACTTTCACCTTCTCCCTTATTACTTTTCCTCTGCCTTCTCTCTTATTAGATTACCAAATTGCCCTTATTTCTTTCCACTTTTGGAAACAAGTCTCCCCTGGGGTTAAAAGGTGACTGAGGCTTCAACCTTGAAGGAAGACTTTCCTTAGGCCTTCCAAGTGGTTATGGAAAAAAGAGAGTCCTCCCTCTCAAAGGAGGACTTCCTAACTCTCTTCAGAGAGGTTCTCACTGTCAAAAATGGGGACAAAAAGGAAGGTAGTAAGGTGGCTATTGAAATAAACTCTAAAGACTCATCCTGTTAGAGCTTGAAGAAATAACGTACATATTCAATATAATAAAGGCACTCTTAATTATGACCAAAATGCGGTAAAAGATAATGTTGTGACCCTCTTATAGAACTATTGAAAGATGGTGCTAAAGCTTGGTCTTTAGCCTTAATTGGTTTCTTTTAGACTAAAAGACTTGCTTTCCCTATTGTTAATGCATGGGCTAAGACTAAATAGGTAAAAAAAAAGGGGGTGCTGGATAAGGTGATGCTTAGAGAAGATGGCACCATCTTATTCAAGTTCTTAGATGAAGCTAACTTAGCTGAGACAATTGAGATAAGGCCTTGGCACATTCAGGATCGTCCCCTTTTCATTCAGCAATGGAAGCCTGGAATGGAGTTAGATTGGGGTAAGATAGATGTGTTGCCAATGTGGGTTAACTTTCATAATTTACTGATGGAGCTTTGGACTATTTAGGGTTGAGTTTTTTGGCTAGCTCACTAAGGAAACCAATTTGTATGGACACGCAAACAACCACTATGCAGAGGATTGGCTATGCCAAGTTTTGTATTAAAATTCAAAAAAATGCTCCATTACTAGATAGTTTATCTATTCTAAGACTAGGAGAGTCTATAGAGCTGGAAAAAGCTGATACACTATTTATGGAAACCTAGTAACTCCACCAAAAAATAGGTCCCCACTAGCAAAATGTTCAAAACTGGTTGGCAAGAAGAATTAATGGAAGCTAAATTGGGTAATACTGCCATCAATCAAGATATGTTAGCATACAATGGGGCCAAACAAGTAGAGGAAATTGAAAATGAGGTTTTACTAAGCTCACCTAGGTTGATGGAATTTGATATGATAGTTCAAAATGTTGTTGAAAATGTTGAGGCTAGAAATGATACTAATCTAAACACTTAACTCAGTGACAATACTCAAGTAGAGAGTATAAGGTTAGAAGCAGCTTTTATAAAGATATGACTATACAGGAAAATAGAATATGCATAATTGACAACACCAATGAAAGGAATAAAGGAAATGACCTGAAATTTGAAATAGCAGATAATAATACCCTACTATAGCAATAAATAATCCAGAAAGAGATATGCTAGGAAGAATGGTAAACACAAAAATAAAGGGGAATCGCCCTTATATGTCAATCATAGTTTAGAACACTAGAGGGTTTAGTGACCCTTTTAAAAAGGTCTGTGATGAAAGAGATGGTGAAGGACAAGAAACCTATTTCAATAGGTCTTCTTGAAACTAAAATAAAAGATACTCTTACACTTTTTGGTGCAAGATTTTTGCTTACTGATTGGGAGCTTTCCTCTAACCATAGCTCACACTATAATAGCATAATCATATGTCTCTATAATACTAATTTGATTGGAGTAAAAGTTATTAAAAAATCTGACTAGCTGCTACATCATTAATGTCAAATGAGAAATATGGGTATTGTGTTTGATTTATCTCTAGTTTGTGCTTCCAATTTTAGTTTTCAAAGAGATAAACTATGGCTAGACTTACATAATATACAACTTAGAATTCTTGTGGTGGGGGACTTTAACAACACGGTAAACTTAACTGAAGTTGAAGATGGAAGGAAATGTCATCTAGGTCTGGCAAAAGAATTTTCCAGCTTTTTAATGAAGGTGGATTTGGTAAACCTCAATTCCGCTAGAAGATTACTCACTTGGAAAAATAATCAGCATGGCAACCTGATTGTGAGGAAACAATTAGACAGATCACTTGTGAATTCTGTATGGTTGAATTAGTTTCCAAATTCTTTTGTGCACTTTGGTGAAAATATAATATCAGATCACTCATTTATGTTGATACAAAGACTTACAGAATTCAGAACAATGGTAGCCCCTTTCAAATTCTTTAATGTTATTACTAGTATGGAAGGTTTTCAAGAAGTAGTTAGCAACTGTTAAAATTTTGAAGTTGTAGGATTTAAAATATATCAGCTTATGTATAAATTAAGAATGGTGAAAGCTGTTATTAAAAAATTCATGCTTGGCAGGAATATTAACCTTCAAACTCTTAAGGAGGAAACTCATCCTTGTACAAAAAACTTGCTATGAATCTCCTTAAAATTGTGAATACAAACAGATAAAGGTAAAATGTCTTCAGTAATACCAAGCAGCTCTTAAAATTCATAATTCTATTATAAAGTAGAAAGCTAGGCTAAACTGGATGAAGGAAGGTAACTCTAATACAAATTCTTTCTTTCCTCTTTGTGAAGGAATGTCAATAAGATTTCAATGCTCTAAGACATCAGAGGAACATATAATCAGAAAAGGATGCTAGAGTTAGCTAGAAATTATTTCATGGAACTTATGGGAACTAAAGAATCCCTTATACCAAGTTCTAGTGTTCTAAAACTATTTAACTGTAATATTGAACAAGGAATCAAGGATGTTTGATTTCTCCTTTCATTAAACAAGATGTCAAAAGAGTTCTCTTCAGCTTACATCCCTCAAAATCCCCTGGACGTAATGGATTTACTGCATTGTTCTTCCAACAAACATGAGATATCACTGGGGAGCTCTTCACTAAGGCATTTCTAAAATTTTTTGACTTGTTTAAATTGCTTCAAGAAATCAATCATACATATATTTGTTTGGTTCCAAAAAAAAGATCCTCACATGATGAGTGATTTCAGACCCGTCTCCTACTAAAATACTATCTATAAGGTGATCTCAAAGCTTCTAGTTGAAAGACTCAAGATGGTAATATATGACATTGTTAAAACAGCCCAAGTTGCCTTTATCCCTGATAGAAACATTGGAGACAATATTATGTTGATATTAGAATTGTTAAAGGACTATAATTCTAGTAAAAAATTTAATGGATTCTTAAGAAATATTTATTTCTTCAAAGCTTTTGATATTATTATTTAGAAACTCATTTGAATACGCCTTAAAGCATTACAACTTCCTCACCAATTTGTACAGTGGCTAATGACTTGTATTCAAACTCCATCATTGAGTGTGCTAGTAAATGGTATCCCTTCCAAGCCTTTCAAAATAGCTAAAAGGATTAGGCAATGAGATCCCTTATCTTTATGTCTGTTCACTCTTATTATGGAAGGCTTTTAAGTAAACTAATACTTAAAATGGAGGCGTTGAATTTCATTACAAATGTAGGGAAGTTAATCTTACACACCTTATATACGCTAATGATATGCTACTTTTGTATGGAGTTGATGCCTATATTATCAATATAATGATGCATGTTTTGGATTTATTTGTAAAGTGGTCAGGCTTAAAACGTAACTCTGATAAGATTAGCCTTTATATCTTAGTAGATATGAGGAATTTGGATGAAATAAGGAGAATTACTGGGCTGAACATTGTCTCTAATACCTTCTGCTATCTGGGAGTCCCTGTCACAGCTTCCAAGCCTAAGTTCTATAATTACTTACCTATAATTGAAAGAATGAAATCCAGAGTGATGGCATGGTAAAACATATTCCTATATTATACTGCTAGACTAACTCTCATCATTTCAGTTCTTAGTAGTTTGCATTTTCATGACTGCATATATTGCTTTGCCTAGTAAAGCCATAAAAGAGATGGAAAGAATAATGAAGGCAATCTTATGGACAGGTAAAACTGAACACTCTAAGAATGTAAGAATTAAGTGGAGTGATGTAACTATCCATAAAAAGCATAGAGGCCTTGGATCATCTCTATTTCAACAATGCAAAATGTTTTAATGTGTAAGAGGCTATAGAGATTATATACGAACCATAAAGCATTATGGGTTAAATGGATACATGAATATTACTTGAAGTATACCAAATTATGGCAGGCTGATTATACTAAAGATGGCTCTTCGATTCTTAAGTAGATGATGAAGTTGAGGAAGATCATTTATCCTTGCATCAAACACAAAATTGGTAATGGTGAAAAGATATCGATTTGGTTTGACAATTTGCTTGATATAAGCCCTATTGTTCATGTATCTGAATTTTAGCAGTTAAGGAATAGAATACCAGTTAATATAAAAGTATCATCTTTGAATGTGAATGGAGAATGGCAAGGTAGTTTTAGGGGATTCCAATCACTTGTTGAATTTTTTCCTTGATTAAATGATATAATGAATAAGGATGTTATTACTTGGATACTGAATTTGAATGGTAAATACTCTAACCGTTCATGTTATCAATTGTTTTCAAATAGCACTATTGTAGTCCCTTGGTTTAATATCTTATGGAGCAATACTTTCTGCCCCAAGGCTACCTTTATCATATGGCTTGCAATGAAGAACAGGCTTAAAACCACGAGTTAATGGCACGACAGTATGGATGATAGATGTATACTTTATAACATGGAAGTAGAGGATAGAGATCACCTTTTCTTTCTATGTAGATTCTCCGAAGCCATTTGGAGTAGAATTTTACATATATTGTCAGAAAATAATTGCAGGTACAATTGGTAGTAAGCACTGAATTGGGTTATTTGAAACTCAAAGCAAAGAAAAACTAATGTTATTCTCTTCAGAGCAGCCTTCAGTATCATCGCTTACACCATTTGGAAAGAAAGAAATAAAAGCAGATTCACTGATAAGAAAGAGAAGTACTAGATTGCAGGCAAAATTATTAACCTAATCAAAGCCACCATTTATGCTAAGAATGCACAATACAATCTCTCTATGAATATGAAATGTAGATGGAGTTTATAATTCAATTTAGTAACTTACCAAAAGACTTATGTATTGTTTTTTCTTATTAGATTTTGTTTATCATTGTAAAATGAATGCAGGTTAATAGCCTAGAACTCATTATAATGTTGTAATAGTTTCATCTATGGTAAATACATTATTCATTTTCTAAAAGAAAAACTTAGCCTACCATTCAGAAAAGGAATATACCAATCATTAAATGGCATATATTGACACTTCAACTCCATAACTCACATGATTAAATAATAGTAAAGATCCCTCTCCATAACATTTGAGTAAATAGATTTCAAGAAGCTAATATGTTGATTGGTGAAGAAGATAGGTACCTAAAAGTAATAAAAATGTCATTGTCAAACTTCTCCAAGGCCTTGTCAATAATTGCAAAAGGAGTAGCCTTCTTTAGCTCTTTCCGTAACTACTCATAATCCAACTCTATTTTTATCCACCATTTTTGCAATTATGTTACAATTAAAAGATACTAACCTTTAACCCCAAGATCAATCTTTTAAAAAGAATAAACTTTGAACCAATTAATCCATAAATATAAAAAAACAAGGAAAAACAAAACAAGGAAATTTAAAAAAAAAGGCAACTAACCATGAGTTTCAATGGCAGTAGCGAGAGTGTTATGAATAATAAACATAGTATGTAACAGAAGGAGTATGTTGAAGAACGAAGAAAAATAATGAGAAGAGGAAGAAAACAATGTTAAAGAATTAACGTTTGCAAACAAGAAAAAAAAGTGCCACATTTGTAAAAGTTATGACAAACTGACTATGAATGAAATGCATATCGACATCATATGGGTCTTAATAGCCTTAGTAAAAACGGTAGTATGTAATGAAAATTCTAAAGCAAATTAGCTATTCTCTCTTCCACTCTATGTGTTCATTCATTACTCTTCATCTTTTCAAACATCCCAAAAAATTATCTTAACAGTTGATATCAGAGCAGATGACCCTTGAAGGTAGACAATGGCGAAAAATACAAGAGGAGCATATTTAAGACGTTTATAAGAAGGAATGAAGAATTTACTAAAGGCACAAATGTGAAATGAAAAATAGATCAATGATATCAAATCCATGTTTCAACAACTAATGAAAAAGATAGGAAAGGAAGACATTGAAGTGGTTACATGAAACTCTGAAGATAATAGGAGCTATACAATTCTGACAAGATTCAACAAGATAGACTTTCTTACATTTGACGGGGTAGGGGTGAGGAGTTAAATCTATCGATGCGAACAATTTTTTACAATCGATCACACACCAAAGGAAGGGTAGGATATGATTTTAAAGTAACATAAAAGAGTGGAAAGGAGAATATCGCAACTGATACTTTGTCCAAGATCTCAAGTTAAGAATTGCTATCGATGACAATTTCACAAGTCCAGAAAACCCTAATGGAGGAGATTAAAAAGGGAAGGAGGAGGGATGCCACCATCTGAGACCTGAATAGGAAATTGGATAACCAAAAAGTGCAATCTGGGAACTACTAGTGGAAAAACGGCTTACTAAGATGGAACGAGAGAATGGTCATTCGCTGCGCTGAGGGACTCTAGAAGAAACTCATATCCCTTGCACAAGATAACCTACAAAGGGGTCATTCAGGCGTAACTGCCATAATCAAGAAGGTATAGAATCTATTCCAGTGGAAACAATTGACCAAAGAAGTATGAAACTACGTAACCAATAATGTTATTTATTAGCAAAGTGAATACAACCATGCAACATGCTCAGGGCTACTCCACCCTTTTCCAATACCATAAGGTTGTTGGCATAAAATAAGCATAGACTTCATTGAGGGTTTACTCCTTTCAAAAGGAAAGTCCTTCATTTACATAATGGTGGATAGACTAGCAAATACTAGAATTTTATGGCCATAGGACATTCCTATATGGCCCAAGACATTGCTCAAGTATTTTTAGATCATGTCTTTAAGCTACACAGAATGTTCGAAGCCATAACAATCGATCGAGATCCTTTGTTCTTAAGCACATTTTGGTAGGAGAAGTTCAGATTTCAAGGTTTCAACTTAAAGCCTGAATCCTACCACTCTCAAATGGATGGACAATTAGAAGCCATTAATAAAATACTGGAAACCTATCTCAGATGCTTTTACAGCGATGCCTCCACGAAAATGGATTTATTGTTTGTCAATGATAGAGTGGTGGATAACTTATTATGTTGCCATTAATGAATATCCCTTCAAAATTCTTTATGGTTACTGTCCATCTCTTTGTGTACCTTACGTAGATGGGGAATCTCATAATGTTCTGATAGACCAAGCACTACAAGGTTGGGAGGTAGCACTTTAAACAGTGAAATTCCACTTAAACAGAGCACAATATAGGATGAAGCAACATGCAAATAAAAAGAGAACGAAGAGAGAATTTGAAATGGGACGATGGTTTTTTTTTAAGTTTCAGTTGTATAGACTACATTCTATATCTTTATGTACCTTACTTAGATGAGGACTCTCATAATGTTATGATAGACCAAGCACTATAGGATTGGGAGGTAGCACTTTAAACAGTGAAATTTCACTTGAATAGAGCACAACATAGGATGAAGCAACATACAGATAAAAAGAGAATGAAGAGAGAATTTGAAATGGGACGATGGATTTTTGTTAAGCTTCAGTCGTATAGACTACATTCCATGTAAAGAAGAATTAACCAAAAACTAGTTCCATTGTATAATGGTCTATATCAGATCATGACTAAGGTCAACGAGGTGGCATACATGTTAGAACTTCTTAAAGAATCCATAATTCACCTAACCTTCCATGTTTCCCAGCTAAAGAAATTCATTTATGACATAGCCCCATTCTTTACAACTACCATCGTCATTATCCAATATGAGGGAGAAGGATGATCAAACATCATAATCATGTAGTAGCACAAATGTTGGTGTAATGGCAAGTAGAAAGTAAAGAAAAGGCCATGTGGGAAAAAGAAAGAGAATAACACCGAATAATGAAGCAAAAGAACGAGAGAGGAAGAAAATGATGTCGAATAATTAATGTTAGTAAATAAGATGAAAATGCTCTACATTTGTAACAACTATAACAAACCAAATATGAATGAAACACGTGTTGCTATCATATGGGTTTAGTATTGTTTAATAGTCGCTGTAGTAATTGTAGTGTGTAATGAAATTTTGAAGTAAATTAGGTATTCTCTCTTCCTCTTTATGTGTTCATCTACTGCTCTTTATCTTTTCTAATTTCCCAAAAATTATCTTAACAGAGAGAGGTAATTAAATCACTCCATACTACATCTCTGAGATAGACTGGTTTTGCAGCTAACATACTGTCAATCCACTAACTAAAAAGAAACTAAAGAAAAAGCCAGCAAAGGTAAGAGAAAGAGTGAGAGAAAAATTACCATTAAGCTTATAGGAGGAAGAGCTTCAAAGAGAAAAGTTGGAAGTGGTAATGGAAGTAGAAGAGGAGGTCACAGTGAATGTTGTTATAGAGATTGCCCTCATCCAAAGTGATTTCAAATCTATCGTCCCTATTAGCTGAACCAATTTCTGAATCTCCTAATAGTTCTGCTAAGACCATTTACTCCCTTCCTATGACTCACTTGAGTTAAGAATGTACTTGAAATCCCCTGCTACTAGCCAAGGTATAGTTATATTTCTATTAATTCTAGTTAGGTCCTCCTATAAAAGCTGCCCTTGAAACTAAAAATTAGAAGCATATATAATGGATAATTTGATTGGGATCCTAGAGCTAATTTCGAGCATATTTCAATGGATAGCTTTATCAATGCAATTCCAATTGATTAGTTCAAGTTTAGAGGGGTTATACCTAATATCCACTCTACCATTCACATATTTTTCATGGTTTGATACCACTTTCCATTCCTTTCTTAGGAACCATAGGCATTTCTCTACCTAACCCTTCTTTATTTTGTTTTCCAATAAACCAACAAAATCAAGCTTGTTGTTGAGTATAAACTCCTTTACTGCCAACTATTTATTTAGGCTTTTGAGGCATTTTATATTATTTATAGGAAAAAAAACATCACTTTTTCTTTTTGCTTGATTTCTTTCTTTTGGTTTTCCTACCTGCACTTGGGGAAATAACTCTTATGTTCAACTTAGTTTATGAGGATTAACCTTTTTTATTAATAGGATGTTAACTACTTCCTCTTGAATTGGATCTTTGTCCTCCATAGCCTATTTCCCTTTCTTTGAAGTACATTTTCTCTTTTCTTCTTGCACTTGACTATTTTGTTTGACATATTCCCCCTTACTATTCTTAGTACCAATCTCCCTCCTTTTAATACCTTCCTTATTTATATAGGACCACTCAATGCTTTCCTTTTTTTCTCTATACCTGCTTCACCTCCTTTCCTCCATAGCCTATTTTCCTTTCTTTGAAGTACATTTTCTCTTTTCTTCTTGCACTTGACTATTTTGTTTGACATATTCCTCCTTACTATTCTTAGTACCAATCTCCCTCCTTTTAGTACCTTCCTTATTTATATAGGACCACTCAATGCTTTCCTTTTTTTTTCCTCTATACCTGTTTCACCTCCTTATTCTTTGGTTTCCACATATATGTTACCCTTATTTGATCTTCTTTTGGTGTTAAATCCTCCATCAATCTTATGGTTTTTAATGACCCAGGAAGTTTATTTTTGGTCAGTTCCTCCAAAAGAAACTTAATAGTAAATTCAACTTAGTTTTCTTAATCATTTAGGTTTTACAACCTGGGAAATATCTTATTTCAAATCACACACTAATTATTTTTCCAACTAAGGCTATTTTCAGTAAAATAAGAGCACCATTGAAGTTCTCCAATTCTTTAATAAAGCATCTAGACTTTAGGAAGGTAGTAATTAGTGGTTTAAGCATTAAAATGAAAGGCTTAGAGACATTGAAATGTTTTTAAAACATGAAATTTATTAAATCTAAAGTTATGAATATGTAGAGGAACAACCCAATGCTGATGGAGAAAAATATATTGCTTGATTCACATATCATATCCAAATAGGCTTGTGCTAAAACTGATAGATTATATAATTAAGGAGGAAACTTATATAGAAATAAGGTATGTAACTACAATAGAAACCTCAAATTCACAATTGATGTAAAAATGTCAATTTTTATGATTGAAAAATGGAAATAGGTTTTTTACAATAGCATTCAAGTAAGAAGAAATAGGAATATGATTTTATCTTTATGCGATGTTAAAGTTAAGTACATATTTAACTAAAAAGGCCTAAAAGAGATTGTACATGCAAATTACAAGAAACTGTTAAGGAACAATAATGAGATAACGATTTTACCAGATAAGTTAAGAATCTCAGTTAGCGTAACTTTTCCTAAGCAATAGAGATGTTACAATAGATGTACATGTGGTTAAGAATTCCTTGTTCTCTTTTTACACTAAAAAGGCCCCTAGGCCATATAGCTTTAGTAAAAGGGAATTAAAATACATGGGACTTAATGGTGAAATGGTGATTAATTCCATGCAAGAATTCTTTAGAAGTGCTAGTTTACTTCTTGAAATAAATAGGAATAACATATTCATAATCCAAAAATTTGTTAATCCCTCAATTTTGAATGAATATAAGCCTATTGCATGTTACAATGTGGTTTATAAAATCATTTCATTGATACTAGCCAATAAAATGAAGAAATACCTTGAAGGTATAATTAGCCTTTGTTAGAGTGCATATGTATATAGAAAATGTATTGGTAAAAAAATTCTAATAGCTCAAGAACTACTTAAGAGCTATAAATTCAAAGAAGCCATTAAGATCTATGCATTAAATATTGATTGTACCAAAGCATTTGACTCTTTAAGTTGTAGTTTCATTCTTAGATCCTTGCAAGCTATGATTTTTCTTAACAAATTGATATGTTGGATTTAAAGTTACCACTTCACCTTCATTCTCAATCTTTGTGAATAAAAGGCAAGGGTTTAGCTTTCACCGTACTTATTTTCCATTACTATGGAAATTTTCTCTAAGCTTAACAAACTAAAGATTTTAAGGGAACCAAGCTTCGAATATCAGTATAGTTGGGCATCTTTCAACTATCTTTTATAAATGACCAACTTTTATTATGTGGTGCATCCTCAAATTCTATAAACCTACCTATTAACTCAATGGAATCTTTTGAAGTCATTTCAAGTTTGGCTTTTAATTCTAATAAAAGCTCCTTTTGTCTTTTAGTAGGTGTTAATCCAAATGCATGACTTCTAGATACTTTCATGGGATTCAACAAAAAATAACTTCCATTCACGTATCTTAGAGTCCCTATAACTGTAAGAGAGCTTTTATTGTCATATTGATCCCCTCTTTTGAGCTTTATAAGTAGAAGGCTAAATAGATAGTGTAATAAAGCATTATCCTTTAGAGGAAGGTTGTAATTGCTAATTTCAATTCTAAACAATCTTTGCATATATTAGTGCTCTTATATAATTTTGCCTAAAGAAATTATGAAAGTAATTGATATGACGCTCAAAGATTCTTTTATGATTTGGAATAAATAACAAAACTAAGATCCCTAACTTTAAATGTTCCATGGTCTATCTACGTAAACAAAATAAAGGATTTAGAATCATTTCTACTAAAACTATAGCCAAGGTCTTAATGGCCAAATGAGTTTGGAAACTGTGCACATATAAGAAGGATCTTTAGGTGAAATGGATCCTCTTATATTTCCTAAAAGGTGAAAGCATATAAAACAATTGGTAAAAGTTAAGAAATTTACAAGATTTTTTAAACATTACAAGAATTCATTCATTGTTTATAAAGTGAATGAGAGGTATTCAACATTAAACTGAGCAAGCAATGTCTTTCAAGTTATAAACATTAATTGAGTCTAGTTTTCTTATATTTGGGTGTTCTAAGAAATATTGAGGTTCTTCTTCATTCGTTAAAGAAGATTATACAAAGGTTTCTCTTTGCTGATTAAAGATGATTATAAGAAGGTTCCTTTTTATCTAACTAAAAGAATAGATCCATGTGAAACTTCTCTTCCTTATACTCTTTACTATGTACTTGGTTGATTTAATTGATTTAGATTATATTGTCATCACATTTCATCATTCAATTTAAAATCTATTAAGGATTTTTATTAAGTTATAAAAATTTATAAATGTCACTAACACGTAGTTCACCCTCTTATTAGGTTCTATTAGGGACCAATATATAGTAATTAAGAAAATTTCTTGGCATACAGAATATAAGGATTTTTTTTGAAGAAGATGTGTAAAGAGTTACACTTTATTTATACCAAAGCAAGAAAATTGTAAATGTTCTTCTTCACTTGTATGAAAAAAAGATGTTATATAGAGGTTTCTCTTTTTCCATTAAAAGAAGAAGATAGAAAATTCCTACATAGAGTTCGGAGAATGGGTGCAAGCTAGGAGTTATAACTCCAAACCATATACATAGGCTAATAGTTATACTACTAAACCATTATAAATTGTCTTTCTTTACTTACTCTCTTTTATTATTATTATGTAATAAAATTTTTATATCTATTCATTAATTTTAAATTAGGAAAACACGTACAATTTACACCCCCCTCTTATGTGTCATTTGGGGAATAATAATTTCATTCTTCTACTTGTAATGTGACCACTTTTTTTTTCAAGATAACTAACTCAATGTATGTGTAAACTTATTTTAATTTTAATTTTTCACTTTATTTCACCTTATTTTAATTATCTTACACTGTCCTCTATAATTTTGGGATCAATTTTTTTAGGTTAAAAGTTTTGATATTTTTTTACCCAATAATGATATCATTTTATGGTATGGTACTTAAGTGTTATTATAATCATAAGGAGAGAGAAGCTTCAACTTTTCTCTATTATCTTTTACCCTTGCTTGACCAGATTAAGCTTCTTAGCTACTGGAGTTCTTACCCTCAACCTCTCAAGCTTGTCCACCTTTCTATCTACCTAGAGTCTGTTCAAGCTTATCCTCCATTCCAACTATTTAGCTTCCTTAACAGCTCCCTTCATCAAGTCCTCTATATTCCATACTTTTCCTCCATGTCTCTCTAGTCTTCAGTCCTTCCTATTAGTGTTAACCTCATTCACCTTTTACTCTTTCTTTTAGTTAAATTTCCATTCTTTCTTCATCTTCTTCTCTTCTAGTTTCACCTAGGTCCATCCTTTTCCCACCTATTTGTTGGAGTTATGTAAATATAGTGCCCTGGAAAGCAATTGTATTTACTTATAACTTAATTTTCTTCCAGTTACTTTTTGTAATGAAAATATTTATTATTAACAAAACAAAAGAGT
>JAOTAY010000002.1:28746733-28761864 GCA_025629805.1 Erythroxylum baracoense | reverse complement strand
GAAAAATCTCCTCCAAAGTTTTCTTCTCCTTTCCCACCAAAGGATCTTGTTAACCAAGTTGTCCAAGAAGAACAAGTGGTAGATCAAATTGGTTGAGGATACAATAAAGTGAAGAGGATACATCACCTAGGAGATGATACATTGCCAAGGATAGGATAGCACAACGAGGAGTTAAAGTTGTAGCGAAGAAGTCGGTAATATTTTCCATCTTGTGATTATGCAAATATTTTTTTTCCTTATACCGTATCATGTGTGGCTATACATGTTGATTTGGATATATTGCTTCCGCTGAAATTTAAATTTCTAAAAAGTTTTGAAATCTACCTTTTCTTCCAAATTGATGCATGCTTTATTTTCCGATCCAACACTATTCTCCAGACTTTCCTTCTTTAACTTCTAACTATAATAACTTCTACTTTCTAAATTTTATACTACCATTTGTTACACCCCCAAACAAGGAGAATTTCCCACCTTTTAGCTTAAATAATCCACACTTTCCTAAATATCTTCCTTAGCAACCTCTACTCTAGCTAAAGATTAAAATAAAATCAAGGTCATTAAAAACAGAAGAACTAGGTTACAGGTGATAAGTGATAGAACTCTTAACACCGAGCTACCCGTCTACCCTATATTGGATAAGAATGCTACTATCCTCCCCTATGGAAATCTTTAGAGGGTGTGGCAATAAATAAAAAACCACGTTTCTAGGATTCTTCATAGACTACAAACCCTTTTTTTTTAACTATGAATTTAAGGGCATTCTCTAAAAGAAGTGTGGCTAGTAAGAAGTTCTTATCTCGTTAAATTTTGTACCAAATTATAAGATCTAAAGGTAGTATAAGTAGGAACCTTACATCTAAATAATAAGCCTCTTTCTCTAAAGTTATGGAAACCTAGTCTCCAAATTCAGTAGCTCAAGTAAAAGAATACCCCTATTTTGTTGAACGTTCACTCCATTCCATTAGATTACTCACCGTAAAAGGCTTTAGTTATCTTAAGTGACATTTGTTTATAATATAAATATTAATCTATTACTTAAAAGTAAACTTATAATTTTAAAAAAATTACTCATTAAATGATGAATTGAAGTTTAAAATTAATGAAATATTGAAATTTATATATTTTGAAATACTTTAAGATTTAAAGTATATTGTTGTTAGAATATTTTTAAAAACATATTTGAAATTTAACATAATAATAATATAAGTAAGATATATATTATTGAAAGTTGAATTATAATGGTCCTAACTTTTTATTGGTAGTAAATATTAAATCACAAAATAGTTTTTACCTATTAAATAATAAAATCATAATATGATAAAATGAAAATAGATATTCAAAACTATTTTTATGATTTTCATAAACTTTAGAATTAGAAAATAATAAACAAAAAGTAGATGATAGAAACTTAACTAATTTTTTAATTAAGGTTAAAAACGAAACAGTTTTTTTTTAAAAGAGAAGGATAACCCTATAATATTTTTAATTTTTAATGAGAAAACAATAATTTATTGAAAATATTTTTTTTTTAAAAAGGGAGGCAATGCTGCGTAATATTAAGCCCCCTAAATTTAACTGAGTACCACGAGTTCGATGATAAAAGGAAAAAAGAGTGGAGCATCCCTCCAAGTTGGGAAATTGGACTAGTTGAAGTAGACGAGAGAGTAGGTTGAGGTTGCTGTGTTAGGGAAAAGAAAGAAGGTAGTATTAGTAAACAAAGAGCCAAAAATGGTGTGGGCGTTGCAATTCCAGTTAATGCTGCCAAGTTGTAGAAGTGGTGGTAGTGGTAGTGCGTGTTGTGTCAGTCTACGAGCCAAATGCTGTGGAAATTACAACCAATTCACAGTCTACGGAAACAACCACCAACATATATGGAAAAGGAAACGGGCATCACAAAAATTCAAATTGAATTGCCTCCACCTCCACCTCCACCTCCACCTCCACGATATCGCCGCTGTTTCCCAAAACAAGGTTTTGTGCATATTATCCCACACTCACTGTCTTCGAAGATATTAGTATTTTGTTTTTCGCTAAATGTGGTATAAAAAATGGGGATTAGGTATTGGTGGCAGCAGGTGTATCAGCAGCAATTGGACAACTCTCAAAACCCTTCACATCTTATCTTCTCTACGGAAGAGATTTTGATTTCATGTCTGCATTCCGGGCTGGTGGTTTCCCTTCCACCCATTCGTCCGTAAGTTCTTCAAAATTATTGGCCCCCCACCCCATCTTTCTTTCCTGATAATTAAATCTCATGAAATGGATGTTTGTATAGGCTGTTGTGGCTACCGCTACATCTCTCGCCTTTGAAAGGTACTCACACCATCTTTGTTATAATTAGAATTCCTCTTAGCGATATTGTGATTCAGCAGGATATACAGAATGCTATTTGTATTAAATGGTTTATGTATTGCATTGGCAGGGGATTATCCGATTCGATATTTGGCCTCAGTGTAGTCTATGCCAGTCTTGTCATGTATGATGCTCAGGTTATTTCTTTTTTGATATTTATTCTCAAGCTAAGGATATGTTTACGGAACCAATTATACCGAAGCTAACATGTTCCTGTGAATCTCCCCTTGGCTATTGGATTGGTTGCATAATTTAGCACTAAATCTCACCAACCCATCATCAAACTGCACTCAATCACACTGAAAACCATAGAAACATTATTTGTTGAGGTGCTATGAATATGGTTTAATTCATCATTACTGCCACATTCAACATGAAAGCAGAATCTATTCATTCTGTTAGCATTAGCTGACATTTAATTGTTTCCTCAATGAAACATGTTCCTAACATAAAACTTGCATTATTAGACCAGCCGGTGCTTAAACCATTTTGTTCTTGCTTCTTCTAATTGGATTTCTAATGGTTAATCAAAATAACCCAACTTCTTAAGATTGGCCAAGGATGGAAACCTAGTTGACTTTCTTGGAATGAAGCACTTCTGAGATTGCTTCTCAACCCTCATGATTTCTATTGTCATCCATTAGAGGTGAATGAGGGAGTTAGTTACTATGTACTTATGGATCGGCAATGTTTGTCGTTTAGAGCATTATGTAATACACCATTTTTTTCATTACAATATGGAACTGACTTTCTGCTGATCTAGTTTTTAATCAGGCAGCAGCCATACCCACACAAACAAACACTTGCCCTGTACTTAGAAATGTTTGGTGATTGCTGACCCACTGGCATATGTTTGCTTTCTGAAAGCATGTTTTGATAACGCATAAAGACTGCTCATTCTCCATCTTCATCATCATCTGTAATCCTTAATCACTTGGAAACCATTATCACGCCACCTGCCAGGCTTTGAAATTGTTGGCCCATCAAATAATTCGTTGGACCTTCTCTTACATGGGCATTTGTATTCTATGGATTGAGTGAGAGAGAAGTTTAAACATTTGGTTGGTGTCATCACTACATTGAGGCTTGACTATGAATGGACCATAAAAGTGGAGAGAATTGAACTTCAGGGTTTGACGACTGAAATTGGGACATAAAGGATGTTTTATTTTCGCTAATAAGAAAAGGAAAGTATGTACTTCTATGTTTAGTATCACCACTTTCTGGTGCATATATTTAATACTACAATAATCCTTTGTATTAAATATCCAGAAGTTTGTGATACAGATTCATGTCATTCATTGGACTTCTAATTTGCGTAACTAATAGGGATATTGTAGTCAAGATGTTAAATCTAAACTGAATGAAGAAGCTTTTCTTATGCAGGGGGTGAGAAGAGAAGTAGGAAAACATGCTAGAGTAATAAACAAAGAGCTTTCAAAGCACGAAACGAACTTGACGCTAACCAAGGATAAAGATGAGGGAAGACCCTTTGCACCAAATTCATCAACTAAAAATACAGTTTTACTTGAAACATCAGACATCAAAAGAACAAGATCTAGTCAGGTTGCGAAAACCCCAAGTTTAGCAGCTGGAATAAGAGATAAGGCAGCCCCGAATAATAATAATTCAGGTGCATTGCCATTGAAAGAATCAATTGGGCACACTGAAGTTGAAGTAATAGCAGGTGCTTTCTTAGGTTTCTTTGCAAGTGTTGCAGTTTATTCCACTATGTAAAATTATATATTGCTTGTTTCAAGCACATTAATTCGTTTTGACAACGTACATAGCAAATTATTGCCAATCTGAACTTGTGATAAGATGGCATGGCACCAGTTATGAAAGTTGTAAAAACACAGATTAATTGAAGTCCCACTACTGAAAAGGAAACAAATTGATCACTGGCTGCTGTTTTTGGTATTCAAAAAGTCATCCACCCATTTATATGCACGCACCTTCTTGTGTTACGTACAAACAATTTAGATGTAAGAAATAATGAACAACTTTAGCTCTTTTGTAAGGTGAGGATTATTAAGAGAAGCGCAAACTTTTCTTTAATTTGTCTTGCCTTTTTTGCATGAGGCTCATTCTAATCTCCTTTCTATAACACCCTTCTTCCTGTTTTTCTTCATTGCAAGGTGCCATTTTTCCCTATTCTTTCCAATTGTTGTTCCTTCCCACTTCTCTTTTTCTTCTTTTTCCCTTCTCCATTGTTACCAGATGTCTCAATCTTGAGGGGCATTTTTGGAATTTACTTTATTCTCTTCCTTTGGTGACTACCTTTCAAATTTTCCTGTAACTTTTTTGCTTTTACCATGTTCCTATATGGATCACGTGCCATCAGATACTAAGCAAGGATCAATTATTCAATTTTTCTCTCCAACCTTGAGGCTTTTTGACCATATTAGTCCTATAGGGATCACGTGCCATCTGACATTGAGCAAGGATCAATTATTCAATTTTTCCCTCTACCCTTGAGGCGTTTTGACTATATTGGTTCCTTAGTGTCCTCACCTCGTCTTCCTCTCTCTTCAACTCATCCTACCAATTAGAGGAAATCTCTTGAATCTCGACGCTCTAAATATGTTCTCAACTAGAAATTTGTCATAGGTCATTCTTCTTCGTCTTTGTGCTAGTATTGTCCTCCAATTCTTATAGAGGCTACCTTCATTATTTCTCCTCCCTTGAATGTCCTAAAGGAGGGTCCTTGGTCTTAGTCGTCAACAATGGTGAGTTTTCTTTAGGTAAAAGGCCCTCTTCTAGGTGATAAAACTATAGGCACTCAAGCATTGGAAAAGTAAGAGCTCTTGGAGGTTATGCTCAACGAGGACTACTTGTTTCTCTCACGTTTTCCACAAGGAAAAGGGGCTTAGAGGTAATTGAGTCTAGTCTATAGTACTACAACAATCTTCCCATTTTTATGAAAATGTGGAAAGTAGATATTAAACTTAAGGATAATAAGCAAAAGCAATTTCCAATTTGGGTCCATTTTTATAAAATCCTACTGGAATATTAGTCTACTAAATATCTGAGTATATTAACAAGCTTTATTGGGAGACCGATATGTATGAATAAGGCCATATGCACTCATAGAAGGGTAGGTGATGCATGCCTTTATACTAGTGTGGACAAAAAAACTCTACTCAAGTTGGGAGAGAATGATACTCTTATGGAGGACATAATAAAGATCTCTTATCAATAGAGGCCCTTTCTATTTTAGTAAGGTAAAGCCATGAGACCAACTGGGAGAAAATTTGGCAGAGGTGATTTTGTAGAATTGATGAGTTTGAATATGGAAAAGGATGATGGTATCCATTCTCCATGTTAAGAGATTACCATAATAGCTAATGCTGAGAGTAATGCTCCCTCGAATGAGCCTATAAGGTCTGGTGAAACCTCCATGCAGAACATTTTGATCCAAGTTCCTTTAACAATCAATGGGAGCCCTAACAGGAATAATGAGCAAAGTTATGTGGTTAATGATGATCTTAGCAAGACTCATGTCGAAAAGATTAAATTATGGCAAAATGTTAGGGTCATATACTCTCTTATGCAGTTAAAGACTTTAGCCATTTTAGAGGCATATTTTACAATTAACTAATAAAATATCTATGAACTATGTAGTTGATCGAATCTTTAGGTGGATAATTTGACTTCCCCTTTATATCTAAGTTTTCCCAATGATCATATAACATCTTTTAAATTTGATTGGAATCTTATTGCATGAATTTCTTTAAACCAATTAAATGTACACCTTCATCTTGAATATCCTCTTTACTTTAAGTTTGTTTTTTCTTTGAATTTGAGAAATATTTTTAATAAATATCATAGTTTGAACCTTTTGATGAAGGCATGCTTTAGTAATATTTGATTTTGAGTTTTGATATATAAATTGATTTATAATCATATCAAATAAATTTTTACTAGTTTAATGATTTTTATAATCAAAAGTAAAGGTAAGAACCTCCTTAGTTTAACACCGTTTATGATTAAAGCCAAGTATATTTATCATTAATTTCACTTTAGTTATTTGACTCATTCTTATTATCATCCTTTTAACTTTGATGAAGATGCTTTTTCGCTTGGTTACACCTTCATTATCTAGTGTTTTTCTAAACTCATTCCAAACCTAAAGGGAGACCCTAATAACTCCTTTAATTGTAATATGAGGTCCTTTCTTTTTATATTTCTTACGTTTATTCATATGTCAATGTAAGTGATCTAAGTAAATTTCTCACCATTTTCACATTAGTATAATTTGTTAAGTATTTTTATTCATAAATAGCATATGTGAAATGATTATAGTTATAAAACTAGATTCACCTAAAAAACAATTCATGTTGATGTACAATTTTTCTTACTTTCTTTACTTAATTGGTGCCCTCATATATTATTTCTAGCATATTTCATTTTTCACCTTGCATATGGATACTTATATAAATCAAGCATTTACTACTTAAGCATAGAATATTGCTGAAGATACTTCAAGGAATTTGGGAGTACTGATGACACGTAGTAAGGTAAAGAAATGCCAAAGAACCCCTAAATATCGTATTGGTGGATCTTTACACAAGGAGTGAGGCTTTGTTACTTCAAGAGGTTAAAGTTAGACCTATAATAATTATCCAAATGAAGGAGTAAGTTGAAGAATTGTTGTTGTAGAATATAACTAGCACCAAACTCAAAGGAAAATTGATACTGGTCTTTCGCTAATTGTTACAATATTGAGCAACAAAATGTAACAGACGTCATAATTATGCAAGTGTGAATTATTAGTCCTTTGATGGGTTTATAGATTAGAGAAATAGAAGCAAACTAGTGTTAGATTCATATTTGCTTTATTGACTAAAATTTCCATGGCAAAACTAGTACTGATATTGGTTAAGAGAAGCATTAAACGTGTGTTTTAATTAGTTAGGCTTTTTTTTCAAGTTGTTATTTTCTTTTAAAACTTTATTTTTAGGGCTTTTTGCATATAAAAGGCACGCTCATGATTGTAATTTGGAGATTATTATTATTGTAGAATCAAAGAATTTAAAGAGAAGTTATTTAAACCATTTAGAGTAACTCTTGATTTAGATTCTCTTATAGATTCGATCTTATCTAGCTTGCTAGTAATGATTAAACCCTAAGAAATTGTCACTTTGAATCCTCTCTCTTCTAAAGTATAACAATTAATATCATTCTTTTTTTACGTTCAAATTCTTGATTAAATCTGTTTGTATATAATGATCATTATTCCTACTATATTAATATTAACTCTCACTAGTGTTATCAGTGAGATTCGTATCAGAATTTGGTATTAAAGCACTTTTTCATATTAACGTTTTTTATATAGTTATTTGCATTTTAGATATTGTTATGTCCTTCTTTTCCAAGCATTCATTTCTATGTTCTTATCATTTTAAGATTCATTAAGAGCAATTTTCTCTTGAGTTTTTGTTCCTTATTTCTTGAGATTTCAATTTAATAAAAAAAGAAAAAAGTGAAAAAAGATTAGTATTATTATGGGGTTTGTTAATATAAGCCCAAAAAGGTTCCACTAGTTGTAATATTCATTACAGATTAGGTTTTAATTCCTCTTTGATAAGGATAAGGTATTTAACTCATCAAATATATACATATTATATTTATTTCTTATCTTGCTTTCCTTATTATTGAATTTAAACTTGTCAAATTTTCCTTCTTTTGCTTTTTATTGAGTCTAATTTTTAAGATAATTTTTTTATTATTCATTGACCTCTAGTTTTTGTTTATTTGCCACTTTGGGAGTATTTGAAAAAAAGGGGGGTGATTTTAAAGTAACTTTATTGATTTAGATTCTCTAGTTTGTAAGGAACTTTTATTCAAGAGCTTAGGTTATGGTTCAACTAAAACTTTAAGAGAAACACATAAGGGAGTGACGTGCTTTGGAGGTAAATTATGACTCTCAAAGTTGAAACTTATCTAATAAAAGGAAGTAAGGAGGAAACTGTAGTAGTAGATCAAGAGTCCTTTATGAATGTCATTCAAGGCTCATATGAGAAACTTCTTTGACAATTCAGTGAAGTTAGGAATAGGCTAGAAAAACATAATATTATTATGGATGGCATATAGCATAATCCACCTCTAGCTACTATGATGGATGAATTTGAGGCAAAAGTGGGAGTTAAGGTCTTTGCTAGCTACTTTGGAGAGCTAATCCTAAGGGGTGGTAAAGGAGGAAAAGATGGAAGAATGAGAAGACAAAGATGGTGCAGGTTTGGTATAATACACGTAAAGGAATATGAAGAAAGGATGGATAACATTATGGGTAGCATTAAGTTGACTATACCACCTTAATAGGGAAGATAGATCCATATGTGTACCTAGAGTGGAAGAAGCAAGTGGAGCTAGTTTTTTATTACTATGACTTTTTGGATAAGAAAAAGGTTAAACTAACTATTACAAAGTTTAGTGAATATGTTGTGGATTAGTGGGATCAACAAATTTTCACTAACTAAAAACTAACTATCATAATGTGAGAGGAGATGAAGATGGTGATAAGGAAATATTTTTGCCAAGTTTCTAATATGGAGATATTTTACAAAGGCTACAAATGATGACTCAATGTTCCAAGAGTGTGGGGAGTATTATGAGGAGATAGGGGTTGACATGACTAGGACAAATATGGAGGAAGATCAAGAAGCAAATAGTAGTTCAATTTATTTATAGGTTGAGCATAGAAATTGCCTGTATCTCAGAGCTACACCCCTATATAAAAGTTAGAGGATGTAATGCACGTGGACATAAAGATTGAGAGGTAACTTATAAAGATGCCTAATAATTATTTTGGTGTTTCTATTATAAGTTTTTCATTAGGGAACAAACCATAAAGTAAAAGGAAAGATAAGGCTCTAAAATCTAATTATGAAGTGACCAAGTCAAAATTACAAGCATTAAGTGGATAGAAAGTTAACAATGATTCTACTTCTATAACTAGGAATCAAGGTATCAAATGCCTAGGGAGAGGACATATAGCTTATACCCTCCTAATAAGAGAGTAATGATGAGGAAGAATGGAGAATATGTGTCTAAAAGTGAAGGGGAGCTAAAGGATGAGATGTCTAGCCTAGAGGATGCTAGTGAAGAAGAGTGTATTGAAAAACCCAAGGTTGGAAGGATGCTAGTCACTAGGAAGGTATTGAGTATGCAACTAGGAGATGATGATGCTAATAAGAAAGGAAAAAACCTTTTCCATACTAGGTGTGTCATTAAGGATCAGGTGTGTAATATGATTATAGATGGAGGGAGTTATACTAATATGGTTAGTATAGAGTTAATAGAGAAGTTAGGGCTACTAACCACAAAACCTTAAATTTTACAACCTACAATGGTTGAGTAAGAGTGAAAAAATTAGGGTAACAAAATAGGTAATGGTTTCTTTCTTAATTAGGAGGTACAAAGATGAAGTATTGTGTGATATGGTTCCCATGCAAGTAGAACATGTTCTTTTGAGGCGTCCTTAGTCTTATGATTGTAATTGGGATATTATCATTATTATTGTTGTATCAAAAACCTTGGAGAAATTTTCTTCAAACCTTTTAGAGTAATTCTTGTTTTATGTTATGTTTTTAAGTTACTCGGAAAAAAAAAAACTATGTGAGGAAAGTTAAAGACTAAGTTACTATTTTCTAAGACTTGTCATCCATAAATTGGTGTCCAAACTAAGGTGGTCATTATGACTCTAGGGACTCTATTGCATGTTATTCTTGGTAGGGACCTTAGGACCTGGGAGGAGTCTTTTCTTCTATTGAATTTTCTTGTATTAAGACCATTTATACCATTAAGGGTTTTACTCTATATGAGATTATTTATGGATATATCCCATTAGATCTTATGACTACTCCTTTAGGGGAAAGAGATAGCCCGAACAAAAAAGGGAAAGTTGAGTTAGTGAAGAAACTCCACTAAAAGCCAAGACTGAATATTGAGAAGAGGACCTAATAATACGTTAAAGAAGCTAACAAAGAAAGGAAGAAGTGAGATTTGAACTTAAAGATTGAATTTGAGTACATTTATTGAAGGACAAATTTCCAAGGAAGCAAATTTAAGTTGTCTCTAAAAAGAGATGGACCATTTTAAGTCATGGAGAGAGTGAATGACAATGATTACAAGATCTACTTGCGAGGTGAGTGTGGTGTTAAGATTATCTTTAATGTTGTTGATTTGTCTCCTTTTGATATTATAGATGAAGATGATGATTTGAGGGAAAATCCTTTTTATGAAAAGGAAAATGATGAGAATTAAACATTTGCTACTTGAGTATCGAAAGCTATAGAAGATCCTCTGAAGAATATGGGAGGACCAATGGTATAGAGAAGGAAAAAAAAAAGGCCAAGGAAGCCCTCAACAACTTAATGGTGGATATTTACATAAAGAGTGAGGCTTTGTTACTTCAAGAGGTTAAAGTTAAGTGAAAAGCAAGTAGAAGAATTATAGTTACAAAATGTAAACTAGAACTAGACTTAGAGGACCATTGGCACTAATCTTGCATTGATTATTGGAGTGTTGAGAAATATAATATAACTAATGTCAGAGTAATGAAGGTGTCAGGCACTAATTTTTTATTGAGTTTACATACTAGAAAATCAAAAGCAAATTGGTACTAAAGTTCAACATGTAATCGATGTCAAACTCTTTTTTGCTTGAGCGTAAAAACTAAAAAGTATTAAAAGAAAATTTGCACTGGTACTAACTAAAAAAGACATTGAACACGCATTTTAATTAGCTAAAGTTTTATTATCTCAAATTGTTATTTCTTAGTTAGGAAATATAGTTGTCACTCTACTTATATTAAAGAATTTCTTTTGCATTATAAGGAACAAGTCAATCTCTTCAACCATAAAAAGAATCTTAAGTATGCTATTTAATTGTAGAATTTATTCCACCAAAGAAATATGTCTTATTTATGTTTGCCCTTTTGACTAATAAAACTTAACTTTGATACTAACTATTTTTTTAACATTTGCATAATTGAGGATGAATTAGGAATTTTAATATTGAATATTGGTTATGAAAATATCAAATACTTTATGAACCTATATGTAAATGCATGCAAGGCATTATGAACAATAGAATCAAGTAAAAGTTGTAACAAATATTAGGATAAAAGATATTGCAAAATTTGTTTAGTGTTTTGGTCTATTTAAAGGCCTATATACACGTCCTTGGGTACTGAAAATTACAAACCTTTTCCTAGGTGAAGAAAAATTGGTACCACCCTTAAACAATTTCTTTACGATAAGACTTATAAAAAGTCTCGAGGCCAATTCAGTCTCATCCAAACTCAACGTCAAATGTACATAAATACAAAGATCGAACACAATTATTTCAATCTTGTTTCCTTACGTGAAAAATGGTTCAAACTCAAAAGTCCGAAATGTAAGAGCATCAATATGGTTTCAAATATTACATCAAACATGACGTATGACTTCCTCTTGGCAATGTGTCATCCAACTGAATGCATTCTATATATACGTTCAAGAAAGCAAGAATATTACATTATTGAGTGAGATCATACAACCCAGTTCAGTTTGGCCCAAGCAAATAATTGACAACTATCACAGAGGCAACCGTAAGTCTACCTCAGTTTTTGTGCTGCAACCTCCCACTTTCTGCACCAGCATAAGGATCGATAATTACATTTATCACACTTGGTTTTCGTGAAGAAAAGGATTCAGTAAGAGCATATTTCAGTTCATTAGGTGTCTCAACAAGATAACCTTTGCCCCCAAAGGCTTCAATTAGAGTATGATAGGCAGCACCAGGAACAAAAGAAGTGGGTGCCGGATCATCTTTGAAAGGGCCCGTTATCTCTTCAGGGCCTCTCCGGTCGCCACCATATACACCCCCGTTGTTGAAAACTATCACGACCACAGGTAACTGGTATCGAACCAATGTCTGAATGAGGTTTCAAGATATAACCAAAGCCATTAGTTCCATCTTATATTCATACTGAAAAACGCAAGATTGAAAATAATGTATCTAATTAGCCAACTTTA
The DNA here is from genome assembly GCA_025629805.1 of Erythroxylum baracoense. Lineage (NCBI taxonomy): Eukaryota > Viridiplantae > Streptophyta > Magnoliopsida > Malpighiales > Erythroxylaceae > Erythroxylum > Erythroxylum baracoense. The sequence continues at coordinate 28,749,490 of JAOTAY010000002.1, read as the reverse complement.
GTTCTAATGGAAACTATCATCTAGGTTTGTCAAGAAAAGAAGAGAGAGCGTAAGAAGAAGAAACTACTGAAGAGTATCAAAGAGAATCCGTGTAAAAAGGATGAAATAAAATTTTATGATGGAATCGCCACAGTTTTTCTTTTCATTGATTGAATATATATACAGAGATTTGTGTGTCTGTACAGCTAAGGTTGTTATAACAGAATTGTAGTATTTGTTACATATGCTGCCGGTGTATGGCTTTATTGTGAGGAGGCTGAATATTTGGGCTGGAGCTGAGTATGGATCTACAACTTGGGCTTGCAACACTTCTTCTAGTATCTGATGGCAAATTATCTCTTACAATCCGCACACATGCAAGAACAAGAAAGACTTATGTGTTCACTCCCTTTCCGCTTCTTTTTGTTTTACTCATCGATCAATCAAACTTCAAAACAGGATACCTTAACGCAATGTCTGGACATAATGATGTACTTTGTGGTGTGGTTGCCGTAATAACTTAAACTGAAGCATACTTAACATCTTGACTCACTTGAAGGATTATAAGCGGGCTAAAATGCGAAAACAAAGGAGTACAACTTGGTCCATTTATATTTTTTAAGATGTGCCACAATTAGTAAGATTGTCCATTATAACGCTAATAGGAATAGATACTAGAGAAAAAATATTTTTGGCACAAGCAATTAACAAGCCACGAGATTGTGAGCTTTTACAAAATGTCAAGTTAATGCATTCTGAAAATCTAGGCCATTTACCAGAAGTAATAAAAGTATTGCACTTCAACCAATTTTGATCTAAAAAATGTTCTGGAAGTATGTGAAAGCATAAAATAACAAAACATGGTTTTATAAGATGAAATTTACTGCATAAAAGATCTTGAGGAAAAAGATAAACAGGAAAAATAGTATAGAAGTGATGCATCAGCGGAGAGCTGTAAACACTGAGTGTCCAGGGACCGTACCTCAACTTCCATGGCACTGAATCCAAATCCTGAGTCCCCTTCAACCGCAATCACAAGCCTGCCAGGTTCAGCAACAGCAGCAGCGACACAATAACCCAAACCAACGCCCATTGTCCCCCAAGTCCCAGCATCTAGCCTAGTCCTTGCCTCCGTCTGCACCAACACAGCCCTCCCTACATCCATCGTGTTCGCTCCTTCCGAAACCACTACTGGGGCAGGGCCACCCAATCCCAGAATAGCATCCCTAATTATTCTCATAGGAGTCAAACAATTGAAGGGCACGACATCCTTGGACAACTGCACGTCCATCCTAGACACATTCTCTTTAACTTTCTTTGAAATTGCCTCAACCCAAGGATGAGACTTCCCCAAACAAAAGGGATCCTCTTTGATCTCCTTATTTAATAACTCTAACACTCTCTTGGCATCCCCAACCAAACCCAGATGAGGTTTCCTCAACTCAATCTCATCCTTACAAACATCCACCAATATAAACTTGACATCCTTAGACCACTTGGGTGGCTCTCCAAAATGCAATAACCAATTAAGCCTAGCACCAACTACCAATGCAACATCACATTTACCTATAGCAAGCGACCTGGCAGCACTTGCCGCGAGTTCATGAGAATCGGGCAACAAGCCTTTTCCCATCGGAGTAGGCAAGAATGGAATTCCAGTTCTTTCCACAAATTTCCTAATCTCATCCTCCGCTCTGGCATATGCAGCACCTTTTCCGAACACAATTAAAGGTCTCTCCGCATTTCTAAGCAACTCCACGGCTCTTTCAATCTCTGAACTACCAATCACATTCCCACTGTCACTCCATTTGCTACTACTCAATGCAGTGGATATCAACCTCTCAGCTTCCGACTCTGTTACTCCTTGATGCAACACATCAGATGGAAGATCCAAGTAGCACCCACCCGGACGACCCGAACCGGCTCGATCAAGAACCTGAGCAATACAATTAGGTATATCCTTTATATTCGTTGCCTTCACAGAGAACTTAGAGAATGGTTTCACGGCTTCAATTTGGTCAAGCTCCTGAAAGTCGCCGCGTCCGGCGTCGTTTTGGTCACAAGAGCCGGAGATCATAACCATGGGCCAGGTATTGGCCATCGCATTAGACAGACCCGCCAGCCCATGAACGCAGCCGGGACCGGAGACAGTGAGCAGCAACCCCGGCCGGCCCGTTAGGTAACCGTAAGCGGAGGCCGCGTAGCCTGCGGACTGCTCATTGTGGAAGGCCAGGAAGCGAATGCCCAGGGACACGGCACGGTTGGCCAGAGACGTCACCGGAATGCCGACCACTCCAAACATGTGGGTTACGCCGCACCGACCGAGACACTTGGCCGCCAGGAAGTTGCCGTCAACGAGGGTTTCATGGGAGTCCGCCATTGGAAGTTGTTTTGTTTCGCAGAGAAACGGTGGAGGCAAATATTTAAAGGTTTCAGAGATTTGTAATTAATGGATCTGAGCAAGTTTGTCTGTGGAATTTAGACAGTCCAGTCAATAGCTGGAGCCTGGAGGCAACATCCCAAACAACAATGTTTTAGGGTCTGTTTGGTTGGATGTTAATTAATGAAATGAAAGGGAATGAAATAGAATGGAAGGGAATAGTTTATAATGGAATTGAATGTAATATAGTAATACGTTGTTTGGAAGGAATGGAAGGGTTCATAATGTAATCTAATGAAATGTTGTTTGGATGATGAATGAAATGGAATGTAATATATAATAAATGACTATTATACCCCTTATATTAAAATGGTTATTGTAGAAAGTTTATTATTTTA
>JAOTAY010000002.1:28729093-28739420 GCA_025629805.1 Erythroxylum baracoense | reverse complement strand
CGTTTATTTATCTTAAGTCATATAAATGTCTCACAAATAATTGTTCTAGCCGTATGTATAGGTAACAGGATGTTACATATAAAGTATGAAATTTTTGGAAATTGGGATTGTCTTAGTCTGAATTGTCTTATTCTGGATCGCTTTAAGCTAAATCATCTTAGTCTAGATTGTCTTAGTCGGAAGCATCTTAGTCTGGATCGTCTTAGACTGATTCGTCTGATCCATTTCAGACTTAATTACTTTATCTGAGACAAAGTTGTCTTATTTTGACCATCTAGATGGTGCAATCCCTCTTTAAGATCTTCATAAAAGTTGTAGATCTCGGAGTCCTCTTCGAAACTGTCCTAAAAAAACCAAAATCTAATATCTTTAGTGAAAATTATACTAATTGTCCCAAGATAGGTACAGTATGATTGAGGACATGATCAGTTTTGACTCTTTTGGCCATAACTTCGTCACCTGATCTCCAAATGAAGTGATTATTGAACTAATAGATTCCTAACATATTTCTCTACCTCTCATAAAATTTTGGTATCCATAGGGTTGATTTGAAAAATATTGATGGAGAGAAAGTGAGGGAAACAATCGAAAGAGCATGAATTGATTGTTTTACTAAACATACTTCGGTATTTTAATCATATCTTAACTTGTAAAGCTCCGAATGAGATGATTATTTTTCAAAATAAACTAGAGACATGGGGATACAATTGTTCTGAAGAAGTCAATTTGTGATTCCACGGTCAAGACTAGTTTTGGCTAGAGAGATCCCATGGAAATAACCTACAGGGTAATTCACACACTCACTCTTTCATGACATTCAGATAGTTGGGCTCCAGAAACAGGGTCCAGCATCTTATGGTATCAGAGCGACTAGGTTTAGGTCTGGGATGGGGACTAGGTTTAGGAATATCCTAGGCTTTGAATGAGTAGTTTTTTTTTAAATATGAAATGAACATGCATTGTTTTTAAATGAACCTCGTGCATTGTTTTGTATTTTTTATATGATTTGACATTGTTTTTTGAAGCATAAACTCAAAGTATTTTTTAATGTTTTCAATTGAAAGAGTGAATATGCCACCTTGAAAAGGAACTCGTGGAGCTTTGACTAGATCTGGCTCTCATTGAGGAAGTACGGATGAATCGTATGTCCTGTAAGACCCGGGGACACACTCTGCTCCTGATTCTGAGGCACCTAGTGTACAGCATGAAATGCCATCGCCTCTTCCTCCTATGCCTAATATGGATCCACGGTTCTTTCAAGCCTTTGCTCAGGCTTTCACATATGCCATGGGCCAAGGTTCACAAGTTCCGATGCCAACTCTGGTGGAGAGGAGTGGGTAGTATGATAAGCTCTGCAAGTATGGATCTGTAGATTTTAATGGTACTACAAATTTGGAAAAGGCTGAAGCATGGTTGAAGAGGACTGAGAGAGTCCCGCTTCGGATGAAGTGCTCTGATGAAGAGAAACTAGATTATGTAGCGAACTTGCTACAGGGGGATGCTCTGCAAGGTTTATATACAAGAGAAGGCCAGAGAGTTTCTGAATCTCACACAGAGGAATATGAGTGTGAGTAAGTATGAGCTGAAGTTCACTCAGCTTTCCTAATATGTGGCCAACATTATGACGAATGAGGAGGACAAATGCCATAAGTTTGCATGAGGACTTCATTTGAGGATCAAGGAGAAGGTTCTGATCGATAACTTTTGTGACTACCAGTAGTTGGTAGATGCTGCACTTCAGGCCGAGAAACTAGAGAATATCAAGCATGAAGTGAATAAGAAGAGGAAGAATTGGAGTAGTCTTCCAAGAAAGGAATGAGTGCTCCAATGCCTGCGAAGAGTATAAAGAGCTTCCACACTTAGAGTGAGGTGGGGAGTAGCGTATCTACTAAGAACAAGAAATCATGGGCAGCTTCGGTGCAAACCTCAACTGTAGGAGGCAATAGCAGGGTGGAGAGGAGCAAGTACACAAACCCTCAATGTGAGCATTATGGGAAGTTTCTCAAAGTAGAGTGCTTCAAGTTACTTGGAGCATGTTTTCGATGCAGGGAGAAGGGAAACATTATCAAGGAATGTCCCCAAATGATAAGGCAAGAAGGGTCACAATTGCAAGCCCCAAGGAGAGCAGAAATAATGAGAACCAGGCCAGTCACTGAGGTGGGCAGTTCTGGAGCTACAAGGAAGGCTATCCCTCCAAGAAGGCCAAGGGGTCGAACACAGGCCAGGGTATTTGCCATGACAAGATAGAAGGTTGTAGCCGTGCCTAAAGTTGTCACAAGTATGGCTCAGTTATTTAATTCTAAAGTATATATCTTGATTGATTCTAGTTCCATGCATTCATTTGTTTCTATAAGCATGACATTATATGGTGTGAATTTGGTGCCATTGGAAGATCCATTGATTGTTAACACTCATTTATGGAGGAAACTGATAATAAATCAAGTGTATAGAGATTGTGAACTGGTTATTGAGGGTGCTAGACTGGTAGTAGACTTATTGCCACTAAAGTTAAAGGGTCTAGATGTTATACTAGGTATAAATGCTATAGAGAAGTATTGTGCAAAGTTAGACTGTAGTCTCAAAGAGGTAGAGTTTGACTTTGGTAATGGAGAGAAGGTGACTTTTAGAGGAGACAGAAGAATACTGTCACCTAGAATGATTTTAGCTTTGTTAGTTGACAGGATGATGAAAAAAGGGTATGAAGCCTTCTTGACACACGTTGTGGATACCAATGTGAATGAAAGGAAGTTAGAAGATTTTCCGATTGTGAGGGAGTTTCCAGATGTGTTTCCAGAAGACTTACCTAGTTTGCCACTGGTTAGGGAAATTCAGTTTGCCATCGACTTGATTCCTGGTACCGCACCTATTTCTATACCACCGTATAGTTGGAAGAGTTGTTAGAGAAGGGGTATTTAAGGTCTAGTTTGTCGCCATGGGGAGCGCCTGTTCTATTTGTTAAGAAGAAGGATGGGACATGGCATATGTGTATTGATTATCAAAGACTCATCAAGGTGACAATTAAAAATCAGTATCCTCTGCCACGAATCGACGATCTGTTTGACCAGTTACAAGGAGCAAAGGTCTTCTCCAAAATTTATCTCAGGACAGGTTATCATCAGCTCAGAATCAGAGAGTCTGATGTGAACAAAACATCTTTTAGGACCCGTTATGGGCATTATGAGTTCCTAGTCATGCCATTTGGATTGACTAATGCTCTGACTGCATTCATGGATCTTATGAATAGGGTCTTCAAGGAGTATCTGGATCAATTTGTTATAGTGTTTATTGATGACATTCTGGTTTATTCCAAGAATGAAGAAGAACATGAAAAACATCTCTGGATAGTGTTGCAAACACTGAGGGAGAGGGAACTTTATGCTAAATTCAGTAAATATGAATTTTGGCTTCACGAGTTGATCTTTTTTGGGCATATGATCTTAAAGGATGGAGGGCATGTTGATCTAAGGAAAATTGAAGTAGTAGTGAAATGGTATGCACCAAAGACAGTTGCAGAAGTTAGGAGTTTTCTGGGTCTAGCAGGATATTATAGGGGGTTTGTTGAAGGATTCTCCATGATAGTTGCTTCGATGACTAAGTTATTAAGGAAAAATCAGAGGTTTATCTAGAGTGATGAATGTCAGAAAATCTTTGAGGAGTTTAAGTACAGATTGACAAGTGCGCCAATTCTGAGTTGAATTATCCGATCTATGATCTGGAATTGGCAGTAGTAATTTTTTCCCTGAAAATTTGGAGACATTATTTGTATGGAGTTCAAACGAGGATTTTTACAGATTAGAAAAATCTCAAGTACTTATTGAGCCAGAAAGAGTTAAATTTGAGACAAATAAGGTGGTTAGAGTTGCTTAAGGATTATGACTTATTGATTGAATACCACCCAAGAAAGGCGAATGTGGTGGCGGATGCCTAGAGTAGGAAATCCTCCATCGCCTATGTGTAGACAGTTTATTTTCCGTTATTGACAAAGATGGCTAAGCTAAAGATAAGTTTGACATAGGAAAAGCTTGATTACATTATGGCAAATTTCATAGTGAGACCAATACCCAGGGAGAAAGTTAAGAAGTTGCAAGCACAGGATGCATAATTAACAAACTCCGAGACGAAATTCATAATGGTAAGAAATATGAAGTGGTAGTGAGGAATGATGGACTTATGGTTGTAGGCAACCGACTCTGTATTCCAAATGTCTAGGAGGTAAAGGATGAGATACTCGACGAGGCACATAATATGCCTTATACTATACACCCAGGTAGTACCAGAATGTACAAAGATTTGAAAAAACATTTCCGTGGAAAGGCATGAAGAGGGATGTAGCAGAATATACAAGTAAGTATTTAGTGTGTCAGCAAGTTAAGGCTGAACACCAGGCACCTTCAGGCAAGTTAAGGTCATTTTCCATTCCTGAATATAAGTGGCAAAAGGTGACTATGGATTTTCCGATGGGTTTGCCCAAGACTAGTAGGAAGCATGATGCTATATAAGTTATTGTTGATCGTTTAACAAAGTCAGTCCATTTTTTGGCAATCAAACAGACTGATTCTCTGTATGTACTAGTAAAGAGGTATATTGATGAGATAGTGAGACTGCATAGGATTCCAGATTCTATAGTTTCTAACAGAGATCCTGGATTTACTTTGAGATTCTGGGGACGCCTATAGGAGGCTTTGGGAACAAGTTAAATTTTAGCACTGCTTTTCACCCCCAGACAGATAGTCAATCTGAGAGGACCATTCACACCCTTGAGGGAATGCTCAGGGCATGTGTGATGGATTTCAAACGAGCTTGGGATGAGAATTTACTATTGGTCAAATTTGCTTACAATAATTCGTACCATTCGAGCATTCAGATGGCTCCTTATGAAGCACTGTATAGGAGGAGATGTGGAACTCCTATATGCTGGGATGAAGAAGGAGAAAGGAGATTAGTGGGACCAGAGTTACTCTAAAGGACAGTTGACAAGGTCAATTTAATTAAGCAGAGGCTTAAAGCCGCACAAGATAGAGTGAAAAGCTATACTGATGCACAACAGAAGGAAATGGAGTATGAAGTGGGTGAGAAAGTTTTCCTTAAGACATCTCCTTGGAAAGGAGTCATGAGGTTTAGCAAGAAGGGCAAGTTGATTCCAAGATATGTGGGTCCTTAGGAGATTCTTGAGAGAATTGGACCGCTAGCCTATAGGTTGGCACTACCACCGAATTACCACAGATACATGATGTATTCCATGTTTCCATATTGAGAAGCTATAGATCGAATCCCTCTCACATCATTCAGACCACTGAGGTTCAGTTGAGAGATGATCTGACTTATGAGGAGACTCTAGTGGAGATTTTGGATATTAAGGAAAAGGTCCTCAAGAACAAGACAGTTCAGCTAGTCAAAGTTCTCTAGAGAAACCATTATATGGAAGAGGCCACGTGGGAGCCCTTGGAAGTCGTGAAGGAGAAGTATCCACACCTCTTCGATGACTCAGGCAAGAATTTCGAGGATGAAATTCTTTTAAGAGGGGGAGAAATGTTGGCCTTGAATTTTTTATATATTTAACCATGATTTGAATGGAGCATGAGGTTTTGATAAATTAAGTTTTTGGAGTTAATTATTATGTTAATGTTAGTAGGATTTTTATTGTATGGTTTAGTTGTATTAAAGTAATAAGAAGGTTGAAGGGTATTTTTGGAAAATCACTTAAGGTTAAAAGAGCATAAGCTTATAAGGAAGGGTAAAATGGACTTTTTGGGCTCGTTAAGGGTAAAAAGGGGAAGAAGATTTGTTGTTTTGTAATTTAAGAAGAAGAAAAACGAAAATTGAAGAGAGGAAGAGAGAGTTGCCGTGGGAGAAGAAGAAAAGAAGAGAAAACTAAGCTAGGTTTCTAATTTTCTTAGTCTTAAAGAGTGATTTTAAAGTTGTTCAAGAAGGAAAAAGAAAGAGGAAGATTAGAGCTTCCATTTGAGCCAAGAGATTCAATAATTGGTGAAGGAGAAAAAGAAAGAGGAAGATTAGAGCTTCCATTTGAGCCAAGAGACTCAATAATTGGTGAAGGAGTAAGAAGAGAGGCATCTTTGAGCAACTATTAAGCAAGGTATTCAAGTGCACTTTGACTAAAGGCTTCTCCCACTTGCCCGCAAGTGGCATGGAGCTCTTTCAAGAACTCCCTCATGTTTACGACTATGCAAAAACCACTATGCGAGATTTTGTTAGTTCGTTATATTCACGACTACACAGGACCATTTCATGGGAATATGTTAGCTCGTTCTATTTATGGACCTCCCAAATCATTTTGATGTGCTTATGTGTTGACAAGTTTATTGAATACATGATTTGGCTTGCTTATAAAGTGTTTGATAAATTAAGAATTTGGAAATATATGTTTCATGATGCATTGTGACTTTTTTAATTGGTTTTGCTTGTTACCGATTATAAAATTGTTACCCACGAGCTTTAAGCTCACCCCTACCATTCCGTCCCATTTTCAGGCGATGAGTAAGAGATCGAGTGATCGAGCAGAAGGGCATTACTTCGGATTATGTTTATTTTGTATTTTAAGTTAGTTTTTGTAAAACAAAGCTTTAGTTGCATTTTGAGCAATTCTACTTGGTGTAAATCATGTATTTTTGGACTATGATGTATTGTGGCTTGAAATGCCCACTAAAGCTATGTTCAAACTCTATTTTGTTTTAGTAATGAGATTAAGATTTGAAGAAGTTTTTATCGATCATGTACATATTTATCTTCTTGGTTGAGATTGTTAATTATTGATGGTGATGGAATTTGGGTTGGGTTGAAAGGATATGTGTGTGTTTGTGTTCATATTTCATTTTAGTGTTGGATGGTTCGTGTCGAGAGGCGCTCTAGTTTGATTATGTGATTTCGCCGCGGTGAAGCCAAAAGTTGGCCACGACGAACTTTTCTAGAAAGGTCTCAAAAAAGTTTGTCGCGACGAACCTTTCCCGAGAGGCACTCTTGCTTGATTCTGGGTCTTCGCTGCAGCGAAGCCACACGTTGGCCGCGGTGAACTTTTCTAGAAAGGTCTTAGAAAAGTTTGCCATGGCAAAACCAATAGTTGGCCACAGCAAACTTTCCTGATGGGTCCTTGTACGTGATCCCCTACCCGATCCTTTAGTAAGCTAGCTTCGTAATAAGTACTGAGACCCGGGCACTAACATTATTATGGTATCAGAGCATGAGTTAGACTCTGAAAACGAGGTCTAACAGTGTTATTGTCTTATAGGAAATGACAAACAATTATTTTCCATTCACTAACTAAATTTGTTACAATCTCAAACCTTTAATACTTTTCAAGAGCTCATGAAGTTTAAAACATTCAATTCAATAAAACCAATATTTTTTTTGTTCATGATCATATACTTATGATACTAAATCTGAAAGTATGACATTGTTAAGCTTGACTCTTCCAATTTATAAACATATTAGAGAAAAATAACTTAGAGAAGATGGAGTAAATTTTGAGTGTCTTTAATTGCATCATGTTATATGTAATGGTATAAAGTTTTCTTCACTTATACATGAAAAAACCAAACAAGTATATGAAAGTTCAATTCTGTATATCTCTAAGTGGTAACCTAAAGCAGTCGCACACAAAAAAAAGTAAATCGAAAAGAAAATATTAAAGAAAATAGACCAAGATAAGTGTGTAAGGTAATTTAAAACATACAAATGAGTGCCAATAGTAGATAACTTGTGATGATATGCTATGTCACCTTTTAATTTATAGCATGGTGGTTCCCTTATGAGTCCTTACTTTTGTACTTTGCTTTCACCTAATAACAAAACAACTGTATCATATTAAATATTTCATATTTTTTTAGCAGGCCCTATTGTGTTGAAGAGCGTCGCTCATCTTTCTTCGATGTAGTCTAAAGTTGTCCATCCATCCAGGTTAGTCTTCGAACTAAAGTTTACCATATGTATTGCTTTAATAATACGATTCTGATACCTTTGGATTTTGTGTGAATGCAAAGGAGGTCTTAATTTTGTGTTGTTGTTTACAATATTGGAATATTATTATAATCATCGGTGAGTTTTTATGTTCTTATTTAATAGTCTAAGTATTTACTGTATGTGAAATTAGTTTAAGATGTTATGGATAATTCGTTCCATAATAAACTCCTAGGACGGTATATAGGTTGGAAACCCATGATGCAGCTCCTGTGAGGCTTATCGATGAAAAATTCCACGAGCCTAGGAGTCACAGTAAGAACTTGTTTTCTTGATTCACAGGTGTAAACAATACCACATACCATAGTTTTGAAGTCAATTGTAGATGATTAATTCAATTGATTAATACGTTTCATAGACAAGACAATTTGTTTCATAATAAACCCCTAGGACGGTATATAGGCTGGAAACCCGTGATCGTGATGCAGCTCCCATGAGGCTTATCGGTGAAAAATTCCGTGAGCCTAGGAGTCACAGCGAGAACTTGTTTTCTTGATTCACAGGTGTAAACAATGCCACGTACCATAGTTTTGAAACCAATTGTAAGTGATTAATTCAATTGGCTAATACGTTTCATAGACAAGACAATTTGTTCCATAATAAACCCCTAGGATAGTATATAGGCTGGAAACTCGTGATGCAGTTCTTATGAGGCTTATCGGTGAAAAATTTCACGAGCCTAGTAGTCACAGCGAGAACTTGTTTTCTTAATTCACAGATGTAAACAATGCCACGTACTATAGTTTTGAAATTAATTGTAGGTGATTAATTCAATTGGTTAATATGTTTCATAGATAAGACAATTCATTCCATAATAAACTCCTAGGATAGTATATAGGCTGGAAACCCGTGATGCAGCTCCCGTGAGGCTTATCGGTGAAAAATTCTACGAGCTTAGGAGTCACGGCAAGAACTTGTTTTCTCGATTCACAGGTGTAAACAATGCCACATACCATAGTTTTGAAATCAATTATAGGTGATTAATTCAATTGGTTAATAAGTTTTATAGACAAGACAATTCATTCCATAATAAACCTTTAGGACGGTATATAGGCTAGAAACCCGTAATGTAGCTCTCGTGAGGCTTATCGGTGAAAATTTTCATGAGCCTAGGAGTTACAACAAGAACTTATTTTCTTGATTCACAAGTGTAAATAATGTCACGTACCATAGTTTTGAAATCAATTCTAAGTGATTAATTCAATTGGTTAATACGTTTCATAGACAAGACAATTCATTCCATAATAAACCCCTAGGACGGTATACAGGCTGGAAACCTATGATGCAGCTCCCGTGAGGCTTATCAATGAAAAATTCCATGGCCTAGTAGTCACAACAAGAACTTGTTTTCTTGATTCACAAACAATGTCACGTATCATAGTTTTGAAATCAATAATATGTAAGTGAAATATTTAAGTGTGACTGGTTTGATCCAACTCCAAATGTTGGTACAAAAGTGCATAGTTGGTACAATCTAGTTGAAATCAACAAGCGAAGAAGATTTCCACATTTTGAACCTTTCATATTGGCAATGCAAGTGATCTAGGTGTATTATGTCTCTTTTCTTAGCTTATGAGAAGATAAATCAGATTGGATGGCTATTTGCAAAGTTAAACCGATAGGTGTTTTTCAATCACGTGGAAAAAGAGAACAGAGAATTGAAAGTGAAGCATTTTAAGAAGATGCTTATGAAATAAATGCATCTGTTATATATGAGGAAAATGAACCTTTGAACGATCCATGTAATGAATATGTTGAGATTTTATCTAGAGAGGATGAGGAGGGCTAGAGATATGAAGAACCTAAGTTTGATTTAAATTCTTCAGAATAAAAAGATGATTTTGATTTACAATTAAGTGACGATAGCGATTAATTTGTATTTGTAATTGAATATTGTATTCAACAAATCAATTATTTCCTTTTCAATATATTGTATAAAATATTAAAATCAAATTGTAATATTTTCATAAAATTCAATCAAATATTAATTTCAGGTTCAAATATGCCACCAAAGAGAAGACAGGATATGATGTGACCAAGATTCAGACCACGATTATGAGGTACTTACTATATAGGCGAAGCATCTAATGGTGTAGCAACTGGAGCTGAATCACCTCCTCCCCCTCCAGCTACTACACTTACAGATGAGGCATCACCTTCCGTACCTACTACTACACCATCCACCACCCCTACATCATTCACTACCCATATACCGATAGACGTATCAGGGGTAAACAATACAAATGAAAGAGACGACTACCAACTTGGAGCTGAGGGACCCGATGGAAGAACTTACATCACAATTGTCAATAATATGTAAGTGAAAATACATGAAACATTATATGTTTATAATTAA
>JAOTAY010000002.1:28695762-28719883 GCA_025629805.1 Erythroxylum baracoense | reverse complement strand
ATGACATAAGCCTAATACTATTCATAGAACGTAAATCACATTACATAAACGACATGCATGTATATATAAAAGGAATATCTCATAATATATTATTAACAAGTCATAATGTTAATACATGAATCACAAATATCCATTGGCCTAGGGCACACTACTAACACTCTTCTAGGCCCTCTCCTCTTTCTTTTTGTAGTATGTTCCATTTAGGGTAAAACCTAGGATTTTCCTATGCCTCAAAAGTCCAAAAAACCCCTAAAAAACTTATGTTCGAAAGTGTTAAGTCAAGAGGACTTCACGATTATTAATTTTGGCGACAATTAAATAATAATAATATTAGAAATAAATAAACTATTTTGATAAGTGTGTTAAGTGTGCAGAAAACACAGAAGAAATAGAAATTATAAAAGAAGCACAAAACACAGAAGAAGCGAAAAATATAGTAAAAGCAGAAAACATAGAAGAAGTGAAAACACAGAAGAAGCAGAAAACACAAAAGAAGAGGAAAACATAGAAGAAGCGCAAAACACAGAAGAAGTGGAAACCACAGAAGAAGTGCAAAACACAAAAGAAGAAGAAAACACAGAAGAAGTGAAAACACAGAAGAAGCAGAAAACACAGAACAAGAGGAAAACACATAAGAAGCGCAAAACACAGAAGAAGTGGAAAACACAGAAGAAACGCAAAACACAGAAGAAGCAGAAAACACAGAAGAAGCACACAATACAGATGAAGTGGAAAACACAGAAGAAGCACAAAACATATAAGAAGCAGAAAACACATAAGAAACGCAAAACACAGAAGAAGTAGAAAACACAGAAGAAACGCAAAACACAGAAGAAGTGGAAAACACAGAACAAGAGGAAAGCATAGAAGAAGCACAAAACACAGAAGAAGTGGAAAACATAGAAGAAGCGCAAAACACAGAAGAAGCAGAAAACACAGAAGAAGCGTAAAACACAGAAGAGGTGGAAAACACAGAAGAAGCGCAAAACACAGAAGAAGTGGAAAACATAGAAGAAGTGGAAAACAGATAAGAAGTGGAAAACACAGAAGAAGCAGAAAACACAGAAGAAGGGAAAACACAGAAGAAGAGGAAAACACAGACAATACAAAGATGAAGATACCCTTCAAAACTCGAAAAAGAAAAATGTGTTAAGAAAATTGTTTCTCTTGAAAAAGATCTTTCTAATTTTGTTAATGGAAGAAACAATCTTGATGCATTACTTTGGAGTGGTAAATGTGTTTTTAATAAGGCCGTAATAGGATATAATGAAAATAACAATATCAGGCCATACAAAAACTTCTTTGTTAAATACAGCAGTAGCTATAGCCAAAACAGCAAGAACCTGGTAAGTGGTAAAATTCATATCAACAACCATTCATCTATTTTGTGTGATTGTTGTGTTAGACATGGTCATATTAGTCACTCTTGTTACTTTCTGAAAATAAAAAAACCATCTCAAATGTATGTTTAGAGATCGAAAGGTCAAACTACTAGCGTGAAAGGATCCATAAAGATTTGGGTACCTAAAATGAGATAATAAACTTTACAGATATGCTTCAAAACAGAGACAAAGGAGAATCAATGGATAGTTGATAATAGTAGTTCAAGAGACATGATAGGTGAAATATCGCATTTCAACTATATTGAAAGGAAAGACGAAGGTAATGTTATCTTTGCTGATAAAAACAAGGCCAAGGTTACCGAAATTGATAAAATTGATGATTCTAACTCTGCTTCTATTGATAATGTTCTCTTTGTTGATGGATTGAAACATAACTTGCTTAGCATAAATCAATTATGTGATAAAGGTTACAAAGTTGCTTTCTATGCATCACATTATGAAATAATTGACAATCTTAATAATAATATTATATTCATCGGTCCTAGAAACCATAACTATATTGTGCTCAATTGGAAGACATATCTTTTCAAATGATTCATTTATCTGGCACAGAAGACTTGGACATGCTAGCATGAGCATTTTATCAAAATTTTCCAAAAATGAGTTAGTAAGAGGATTGTCGAATTTGAAATTTGAGAGCAATCAGATTTCTGAAGCTTGTTTAAAAGGAAAACAAATTAGAAGCAGCTTCCCTCTTAAAAATATTGTGACTACTAACTAGTCACTTGAACTACCAGGACTCAAAGTTTTAGTGGCAAACATTACGATTTTGTTATGGTAGATGATTTTTCCAAATGTACATAGGTTTATTTTTTATCAAATAAAGATGATATTTTTGAAGTCTTTGAGAAGTTTTGCAGGAAAGTTCAGACTAAAAAGAGTACTACATTACATCAATTCGAAGCCATAATGGAGGAGAATTTGATAACAGGATATTTGAAGAATTCTACAACGAAAATGGTTTAACTCACAACTTCTCATACCCAAGGACTCCTTGGCAAAATGTAGTTGTTAAGAGAAAGAACAAAAATCTTGTAGATATGGCCAGAACTATGGTATGCAAAGTGGCCTACCTTATGGTTACTGGGCAGAAGTCGTGTCAATAGCTTATTATATACTCAACAGGTGTCTCATAATACTATCCTGAAAAAGACCCCCTATGAGCTGTGGAAAGGAAGAAAACCAAATGTTGCTTACTTTCGAACATTTGGCTATAAATGTTTCGTTCTAAACAATAGAAAAGACAACCTTGGAAAGTTCGATGTGAGATCAGATGAAGTTATCTTTTTGGGCTACAGTACCACTAGTAAAGGATTCAGAGTATATAATAAAAGAACAAAGAAGATAGATGAATCGATACATGTGGTATTTGATGAAGCATTACCTTCGAAAACAGCAACTGACTCAGATGATAAAGAGCATCCATTGATACCTAAAAATACATCGCAGAATCAATACCTATAATACCTTCAAAATTACAAAATCAAGAAGGCCCCTCTGAAGTTAGAACAGAGTAGGCTCCTTCATCTCAATAGGAGGCTATGAAATGAAAAACATTAACAGAATGGAGAGTTCTTGATACACATCAATATATTTTGAGAGATTCCTCTGAAATTCTAAGAACAAGATTATCGTTTAATAACAATTTTGTTGCTCTCATCTCGTAAATAAAACCAAAGACCATTGAAGAGGGTCTTATTGATAAAAACTGGGTTTCAACCATGAAAGACGAACTGAATCAATTTGATAAAAATAAAGTCTAGAATATAATACCTCATCCTTAAAACAAGTCAATTATTGGGACTTGGTAGGTATTTCGAAACAAATTTGATGAAAATGGTAAGGTGGTAAGAAAGAAAGCTAGACTTATAGCTCAAGGTTACAATCAACAGGAAGGTATTGATTTTGATAAAATTTATGAACCTGTTGCTAAATTGGAATCAATTAGAATTTTACTTACCTTTTTATGCTATAAAAACTTCAAGTTATTCCAAATGAATGTTAAAAGTGCATTCTTAAATGGTTACATTAACGAAGAAGTATTTGTTAAGCAACCCCTTAAGTTTTGAAGATGAAAACCATCCAAATTACATGATGAAGTTAACCAAAGCTCTATATAGTTTAAAGCAGGCTCCTTGAGCATAATATGAGAGATTAAGTAACTTTCTTCTTGAGAATAACCTTGAAAGAGGAAAGGTCGACAAAACCTTATTTATTAGGAGAAAGGAGAATGATTTACTTATAGTATAAATATATGTTGATGACATAATATTTGGTGCTACTAATCCATCCTTCTATGAAAAATTCTCATCATTAATGTTGGAGGAGTTTGAAACAAGTATGATGGGAGAATTATCATTATTCTCGGATTATAAATCAGACAAAAAAAAAAGGAATCTTCATCAGCCAAGACAAATACATAAATGAACTCATTAAGAAATTTCATTTTTAGAACGCCAAACTGATGAGTACTCCCGTGTACATTGGAACTAAACTTGATAAAGATGAAGAAGGCAAAGCTACAAATGAGTCAAAGTATAGATGAATGATTAGATCACTACTATATCTTACAAGTTCAAGACCAGACATTATGCTTAGTGTGTGTCTTTGCGCATGCTTTCAATTAAATCTAAAAGAAAGCCACTTTTAAGCAGTCAAAAGAATCTTTCAATATCTCCACGAAACTATGGATTTTTGACTATGGTATCGAAAAATTGATTCATTTGACATTGTGGGCTATTGTGATGCAGATTATGCAGGTGATAAAGTTGGTCAAAAAGCATAAGTGGTCACTGTCAATTTCTTGGAGGATGTCTAGTATCTTGGTACTATAAGAAGCAAAATTGCACAACACTTTTGACAACTGAAGTGGAATATAAATAGCTGCCAGCTATTGTGTTCAAATCTTATGGATGAAGCATCAACTACATGATTTTTCTCTAAACTTTTTCTCATATTCTTATATTATGTGATAATAATAGTGTTATAAATCTTTCTGAAAATCATGTACATCATTTTAGGACTAAGTATATAAAAATCAAACATCATTTTCTTAGAGATCATGTTTTAGAAGGAACCATTGATCTTTTGCATGTTAATAATGAGAGTCAAGTAGCTGAAATTTTCACCAAGCCACTCTTCGAAGATAGATTTTGCGTGTTAAGAAAAGAGCATGGTATGTATGTGTCAACTCTCTGATATTATTTCTGCATGAATTTTCTTTACTACTTATCTTTACATTTCGGTTAGCAAGCTCCTTCTATTCTGATTCCTTAGAAACTCGCTCTTCGTTTAGTAGGCTCCTTAAAGTTTAGAAGGCCCCTCATAGTTTAGAAGCCTTTTGTTAGATTAGTAGGTTTTTCCCAGATTAGAAGGCTCCTTTTCTTTTTAGAAGGCTTCTCTCAGGTTGACCTTTTAAGTGACATATGTCTAAAAAAAGGGAGTCATTCATAGCGTCGTTTCAGTCTTTTTCAAAAATGCGTGCGCAGTTTGACAACTCTACGTATGCGTCTGTCAGAAGATACGCAACCGATTACACTTCCTCTTTTGGCCTGTGCGTCTACTTATCCTCTTACGAGATCAATGCTCAGGAATCACTTAGTATTCCCTAAGCAAACTTCTCTCGTCTCTGTCATTCTCATCTGCAACACTTATTCTCTCTGCACCCTAACTCTCTGCATTCTTATTGCCTCTTGTTTTCTCTCTCAAACTTCACCAAGCTCATTTACAATGGCAAGAAAAAAATAAAAAAGACAAAAGAAACTTTTGGCTTCAACTTCTAGCTATGATGAAACACCTCGTCATAAATAAACCTTTGCTTATGATTCCTCGTCCTTGTCTCCCTTGGTAGGTTTTTTGGACATTAGTACCGAATCTGTTTCTATCTTCTCAAAGCTCCAAACTTTAGAAATGCACAATCAGGAGACCCCAGAAGATAGGAAAAGGAAGATTGTTTCTATGTTGTCTCGAGATTATCTTGATTTCTCTTCAGATGACAAAGAAGAAACAATCAGAAAACAATATGCTTTTAACTCAGAAGAAGAAGAAGAAGAAGAAAAAGAAAAGGGAGAAGAAAAAAAAAGAAAGTGAAGAAGAAGAAGAGACTTTCAGTAAGGGGGAGTTACTGAAAAAAGTGAGATTCCATATTCCTATTATATCCCAACTCAAACTCGGCGAAACTTGGAACTCGTCCTCATTCTTTAAATAAATTCGCTCATAAGAGAAAAATTAAATTATATAAATTATAAATTAAGAGAATGAAAGGGTAATTAAGGCTAGGGCAATAATATCATACAAGATGTTTAAATGAAAAACTATCCTATAATTTGAATCCATACTTCTTATCGAAATATAGTTGAATATAATCTAAATCCAGTTTAATACTCATTTTATTCATTTATTACTATATTGGTTGCAACGAAATCTTTCATAATTTGCTTTCGAGTTAGCAACTTTGATTTTTTACTTCCTTTTTTTCTTATATTCGACTTGGAAAACAAAATAGTTGAATGAATAAAAAATCCAAAGGAGGTTCATGGCCGGGGGTAAAGAGAACCGAGTAAGGGTAATTTTGGAATGTACCAGTTGTGTTTGAAAGAGTGTTAATAAGAAATCAACAGGTTTTTTCTAGATATATGACTCAAAAAAATCGACACAATACGCCTAGTCGATTGGAATTAAGAAAATTCTGTCCCTATTGTTACAAACATATGATTTATGGGGAAATCAAAAAAATAAATGCAATTGATTCCCCAAGGGCCGACTTTACAAGGAAGATGAAAACTGGCATACTATTAATACTATAATTTATTAGTACATATATATTCTATTTAAATGTTAAATGAAAATAAATATTAAATAAATATATAAAATAAATAAATAAAGATATAAATAAATAAGAAAAATCCTATTTCTGAATTCTAAATCATTCTTTTTGATTTGATCGAAAGAAATATGATTTTTTTTAAATGAAATAAGAAATAAACAAACCATGGATAAATCCAAACAACTTTTTCTAAAGTCCAAACGATCTTTTCACAAGTGTTTGCCCCCATCCAATCGGGGAATCGAATTGACTATAAAAACATGAGTTTAATAAGTCGATTTATCAGTGAACAAGGAAAAATATTATCGAAACAAGTGAATAGATTGACTTTAAAACAACAACAATTCATTACTATTGCTATAAAACAAGCTTGTTTTTTTTATCTTTGTCACATTTTCTTAATAATGAAAAACAATTTGAAAAATGCGAGTTGGTTGTAAGAAATGCCGGTCTTAGAAAAAAATAGGCCTATTCTTTGATTGGATCCAAAGTCCAACCCGAACTCATCCTATAGATTGATGTTTCCTTCGGAAAAAAAATTCAGATTTGATGTGGCCTAAAAAAAAGAATTAGGGAATAGGAATCAATCTTTTTTTTATTCAATGCTTTTGCTCAGTTTGACTACTTGATTGTATTCTCATCATATTTTAGCATACTATTTTCTATTTTACTTTCTCTGAATTTATTCTCCAGTGAAGTTCATGTAAAAGACTCGGATGGCTTCCATCCAATTTCCTTAGTTTTCTTCGTAATGTCATTCAATATCATATAAAGACAATTTATATTTAATATAGCTATTTGTGCAAGTATTTTACAATTAAGAAACAACTGTCTCTTGTACAGATTGTTTATTAATTTACTATAACTATAACTGTCAGATATCTTATTCATTCTAATTCCTGAATTTATCCGAGGTACCCATAAATAGCAAAAATTTCTTTTTTGCCTATCTCTATCTTAATGAGCTAAAACCAAAGCTCTTATTTTTTATTGAATACTAGTTCGAATAAGTTTGGAATGAGCCTTGCAAAAGCTTGAGATGGATAAACAAATTTTTGTTCTATGCCTCCGAGCTGTATATCCTCGTTTAATTCTAGTCATTGAATAAAGGAAACTTTGATGAATAACTAATTGGGTTTCTTTCTTTCAATTATTCTTTTCACCCTTTCTATAATAACAAAATATATTCTTGCAATGTATAAAACAAAAATTCCAATGACTTTTGCTACTATAACGTTCCCAACCATGATTTTTTTCTAGGAATTTCGCTTATAAAAAAACAAGTGGCTATATTTAGCTAAAAAATACTACCAGAAGCTCTGTTTTTTTATTACTAGGAGCTTTAGGTATCACTTTATATGGTTCTAATGAACCGACATTCCATTTTTCAGATTTGGAGAGAGTCTAGAATAACAAGTGAATTACTACTGTATGGTACTGCAATTGGTGCATTGGTCTTTGCAGCCTTAATGCTTTTTGCTACTTGGTTCCATTATCACAAAGCTGCTCCAAAATTGGCTTGGTTCCAAGATGTAGAATCTATGTTGAATCACCATTTAGCAGGGCCACTAGGACTTGGATCTCTTTCTTGGAAGGGGCATTAAGTTCATCTATTGTTACCAATTAATCAATTTCTAAATGTTGGAGTAAATCCTAAAGAGATCCCACTTCCTCATGAATTTATCTTGAATCAGGACCTTTTGGCTCAACTTTATCCCAGTTTGCACACCATCATTTAGCTATTTCAATTCTTTTCTTGATAGCAATCCACATGTATAGGACTAACTGGGGCATTGGTCATGGTATAAAAGATATTTTAGAGGCTTATAAGGGCCCATTTATAGGCCAAGGTCATAAAGCCTATATGAGATCTTAACAACGTCATAGCATGCTCAATTATCTCTTAACTTAGCGATGTTAGGCTCTTTAACCATTTTTGTAGTTCACTATATGTATTACATGCCCGTTTATCCATATCTAACTACTGATTATGGTACATTACTGTCATTGTTCACACATCATATGTGGATTGGTGGATTTCTCATAATTGGTGCTACTGCGCATGCAGAAACTGCTCGCGTTTTAACAAAATCTACTCATTGCGATCATGTTGATTGGTTGAAAAGCCTGAAAGAAAACGTTGTTCTAGGGGGTATGATACCCGTTGATATCAAATTCAAAGGATTCGTGCACTGCTCAAGGCAACATAAGAACATTTCTTTGAAAGACAAAAAGAAGAGATTATTTGGGGGGAAATGCCAAAAGGCAGTTCAGTTTCCATTCCCTAAATCGTTAAAAAACAAAAATTCTTTTTTGTCCTTTCTTTTTAATTCGATCTTCGATCTATCTCAAGGTTTTAGACGAAAAGGAAATAGAATCTTTATTTGAATACCTTTTGTTAACCAGTTTTTAGAAAATTTTGTTTCTGATAATTAAACTCCATTATAGGTGCATTTAACATGCATTTCTCTATTCCAATCTGTAAAATCTTCAGACTCAATTGAATAAAAAGTTATTTTATGTATCAATCCTTACAAATCCTACGATGGGTGGGATGACAGCTAGTTTTGGTATATTGGGAGATATTATTATTGCTAAACCCAACACCTACATTGCAAAAATACAACGAATGAGTTCTGGGGTTGATATAAGAGTAAATTATAAAAGAATCATGCAAATCATGGATCGAGAGTGAGAGGTGAAAATTCAACACGTCTACAGGGAGGGGAACCAAAGTGCCGATAGTCTGGCTAATGTAGCTAGGCGAGTACACCCAAGATTACATGTTCTTACAGAACTTCCGACAGACTCGATGTATTTTATACTCCTATTAACACTCTGTATTAAAAAAATGTAATTGAATTTTTATGCTTAGAGGAGTGAATTCAATTTATAAAGAAAATAAGTTTTAATTACATATTTTAATTGAATCCATTCTTTTTTTATATTTCCAAACACCTGAATTGAATTCAATTCACATCTTTTTAATTGAATCCATTCTTTTTTTATATTTTCAAACACCTGAATTAAATTCAATTCACATTTTTCCAAACACTCCGTTAGTATATATGTCTACCGACAAATTTGAACTCTATTGATTAAGAAAATCCTCTTCAATATTACACCTCTTCTGCTTCTCTCTTCTCAATCGTTGTTGGAGACATTTTTAGCTTTTATTTCACATGGTTCTGATTTATGATTCACATGCCTTTTCTTAATTAATTCAGTGTACGTCTGCAGGTGATCAACCGTGGAGTATGTTCGGAAACAGTGGAAAGAATACTACAGATGGCCGAAGATTTCTTCAAACTCCCAGTGGAAGAGAAGCTAAAGCTGTATTCCAATGACCCATCAAAGACAATGAGATTGTCGACAAGTTTTAACGTGAGGAATGAGAAAGTTCATAACTGGAGAGAGAGAGTATCTCAGACTATCACATTAATACTGATAATTATAATATTAACAACAGCTTAATTTTATAATAAATTAAAATTTAACCCCGAAACTTTTGGTAATTTGGTAGGGGCTCTCTTGATTTAAGTGAGGTTGCAGATTCAAACTACCCTTATGTATGCATCTGTTTAAAATTTAGGGCCAAAGTTTTGCCTCCCGCAAAAGACCTACCTGATTCGAGCAGGAATTAGTTTAAGTGTAGATAGCTTAAAGATACCTTCCAATAATTGAGACCTGCCTAAGACACCTCGTAGGCAACCAACCGAAATTTTCTTAAATATTTTATTACTATTTTGATTATTCTAGTAAATATTACAAATTCAAGACAACTTAGTGACTTACCCTATGTATACCAATGGATGGAAGTTGGAACCATGTTATCATCCAACGATCATAACTACGATAGGCCTTGCGCCACGTGATTGTTACTGACGTCAAATCCAATCTATACACACGATCACGAACCCTAAATCCCTCTTACTTTTCTCTCGATTACGAGGTATGGATACTCGATTATCACAAATTTTCCCTTTATGATTTGTAATTCTCTCTTCATTTCATTATTGTTTACGTATTGTCATCTAGATTTTAATGAACTGTCACTGCGGATCTGTGAATTTGTTGCTTTTATGTACTTAGTTCTGTTTTCAATATCATTCTTCTGTGATGATTGCTGATCTGTTAATTTGTTGCCTTTTGTGTTCTTAGTTATTTTTTCAATATCTTTCTTTTGTGATTTTTGTTTCTCTTGAATGTAATTTACTCTATGGCAGGTATGGAGGATGTGAAGGAGCAAGAACAGGTTGATGGAGGTGCTCCTGAGTGTAGGGTCTCCATGCCATCTTCTCAGGACGAGGTTTCTACTTCCGTTTTGTTTATGTTTTTGAAGATTAAAACTCATCAGCTACAGAGAAAGCTTTGATTCTGAGATGGAGTCTCTTCTTCTTGGATATGGGTTTATTTTGGTTTCTTTTCATTTCACTAGGAGGCAGCTATAAAGAAAAAATATGGAGGAATCATGCCCAAGAAACCGCCACTTATTTCTAAGGTAATTTGTGGTTGGATCTGATCATATCTTTTCTGTGAGCTTTGCATTGTGATAGTTTTGTTATGGTGATTAGTTTTTCATGGTTAGGATCACGAACGTGCTTACTTTGATTCTGCTGATTGGGCACTTGGCAAGGTATTGGCTATAATAGATGTGTTTCCTTACCAGTGCAATTGACATCGTTGGCTTATGGGGAATGTTGGAAAATGGAATCAATGTAAAGTTGATATAGTTTCGTGCTCTTATATAACAGCAAGGTGTTGAAAAGCCCAAAGGCCCTCTTGAAGCCCTTAGGCCCAAATTACAGGTACTGATTTCGTGGTATATGTTGATCCTTGCCTTTTTTTTTTTTTTACCTTGATCTTCTACCTGTTCTTTGGCATTGAATAGAAAACAGTACTTGATTCTAGTTCTGATTGATGTCCCCTTTTCCTCTTTTTTTCCTCCATGACGTTTTTTTTTAATATTGTGGATTTACTGTAGTTATTTTTTTAATAGTTACGCAATCAGTGTTATGTTTTAATTTTTTGAATTGGTAGGTAGTGGTCAATACTGTGTGGTGGGAGTTTTGTATTTGCTGGTGTACTTAATATAGATTATAAAATGATATGTAGCTAAATTAGAAGGTTGAGCTCTAATTAATGCTATGTATAAGTTGAACAGATTATTTCATTGAGGGCCATTTGAGAGATTAGGAGTCCTCTAAGGATAGGCATCTTTTGGTTGTCATAGGAGCAACATAATGGATCCTAAAATTGCCAATTGAAATAGAATATCTTATTAGTATTTTATTCAATGCTTGAAATAGTTATAATATTTTGCATTTTGATTGTGTTTGCATCTCTTTTGTATACGTGGCTTTTTATATGCTTTATTCCTCTTGCTATTTCATGAAATCTTTTGTAGATAAGCTGTAATTACGATGTACAGATAACTAGTTCCGAATCTATATTATTGTTATATATGCATGAATATATTGAAAAACTGACGAGGTTTAGCTGTGTAACTTGTTCTTGTGATAACATGAACAACTTCAAAAAATTGGGAAAAAATGGCAAATTGCAACTTGTCCTTTTGGTAACATGAACAATTTGGAAAACTTGAAACAAATGGCAAATTCTGCAACTTGTTCTTGTAATCTTTGAAAAGTTGTAGAAGGCAGTGAAAAAGAAATATAAGTCATTATGATGTCAAGGCTAGGTACGTACAACATGTTTTTAAGTGCTTTTTGGCAACTTTTGGCTGTATTATTTTTTATATTGGTCTTAAATTTGTAATTTTAACAATATTTGAGGACAAAAGAATCAGCTTATGCCATCTGACTTACATCAGGGCAATGACTTCTATTTCTAATAAAGTGATTTACCACTTCATCTTATAATGCTCCAAAGCTTACTCTACTGTCTTTTAATAGATCTGTTCCTCTTTTGTTAGCTAGAAAACTTGATTTTCTTTGTTTTTTGTGATGTTAAACCTTGTCAAAAGTATGCACATCTCAAATTTATTTTCTGAATTGAAAATTTTGATTGAAACTAATGACATTATATTTTTATAGAAATTATATCTTGTTTGTGTAAAAGTTTGGGTAGCAAAAAGTCTTGTGATAAAGATGAATTTCATAAAAATGTGAATGCAAAGATAGATTTGTGGAAATGTTTGAAGATATAAATCTATAAAAGAACAGGAAAGTGGCGTAGCTCTTATTAATGATTAGATTAGGTAGGTCATAGTTTCATGATGTCCGACTCAAGGTAAAGTGATGCATTTCCAGCATAGAGATTTGTGCAACCAATAAAGTTCTCTAACTATAGCAATCTTGCTTATGGTACTTTTTGGGATGTGAGGTAGGCAATAGAGGTATGAATAGAATCTACTTATAACTCCTTAATATTTGCTAATTAACTATATATGTGGCCCTGAATTCTTAAATTTCTAATGAATTTATACCTCCTCAAAAGATTTAAATAATTAGGGAAACATTCCTATCTACACTCCAAAAGGGTAGACTTTTCGTAATCTAATTATCTACTACACCTGGCATGTTTGTGCCGTGACATGTCCAAAAAAAATCTTCGTTACACTTGAGGATATGTTTTTGACAGTTGTAAGTGAAGCTTAATGACTGTTTCAATGCATAAGATATATCGAGTTTATGCAGTTTGTGCAAATAAACTCTCTAAATTCAATTTGGTAAATGAGATTCATATTTGTACCAGTTATGACAACTGTCATAATGTGGAATACTGTTCCAACCACAACATAAAATGAATTTTCTTTTGGCATGTGTACAAATTGTGCAGTCATCTTTTTAATTGGTCAATGATGTCAAGGTAAAAATTGCTTACTGTATCGACCAAACTGTACCTAGGGGCTTAATTGGATGATTTTGCTAACTTTCAGGCTTCTAAATTAATAATACGACTTACTGATACAAAGAGTTTGCTGATGAATCCATCTATCTACGGCTGCCTATTTATTGTGCAACACCAGTCAATAACGATTTGTCTTTGAATGTAGCATTGATTATGCTCAACACATTGAAGTAAGATGCCGTGTCTCCAAAATGAGTAGTAATTTTGATTTCTGGACCATCATGTGCATTGAACTGATGGTTTTGTTTATTGTTGCTGTTTTTAACGGTTAATAATGGGTAATCGGTATCTTGAGATTTCCTTTCCAATTGTCTTATCAAATGGCATAAGCATATGCATAATGCTCCTAGTGAAATTTCCTGTCATATTATTGTTACTGTTGCATTACGGTTGATCCTTTTAAGTCTTATGGTGAGCAGTGGAAAGAGCTGATCTCCATTGTTTGTGAAAACATAACAATGTTATCGTTTCTAAACTTGTAATATGTTATGCTACTGATTCATTCTTCCAGTCTATGTTGAATTCCTATCATCCCCAGTTTCACATCCTGTTCATTAGAAGTTTATTTCTGCATAGTTCTTGTAGAAATCAAAAGAATATGATGACGAATTTATTGTTTGTACTTCTTGTTGGTCAGTGATCTGGCTCTTCATGTTTTGAAGATATTAATTTGTGCTAGGCTTTTATCCTTTTGGTGGTAATTGCTAGCTTTATTTTACTGATTAAAATTAGCAATTCTTTGTTTCTTTCTTAGCTGGACTGCATAAAGGCACAGGCTATTGGAAATTTGACATATATCTATATATTTTTATACTAGTGTCTTTCTCCATTCACTTTAACTGTTATTAAGGCTTAGAAAGACGCCTTTACTTTTTCCTCCGATGGATTGCTGCATCTCTCAGTTTTGTGTCCCAAAATTTTAATTGGTTGCACTATGGTTTATGCCTCTTAGCCCACACAACAACAAACGCGATATCGGAAGTCTCCATATGCTCCATCAGATGGTGAAGGTACGATCACTGTGATCTGACAGATATTTGCACTTGATACCCAATTGTCTCTGCAGTTTTACTTTTTTCACAGGGTAAGATGAAATCTCCAATTTCTGTCTATTGATCCAGATGGGGGAAGTGCTCCATTGGAGGATACCAGTATGAATGAGTGAAATTTACGGTTTGCTGTTCAAATCTTGATAGGACTTCATCTATTGAATGATAAGGCTGTTGTGAATGATATTGCTTGTTGGCCCTTTGATTCATTGAGGACTTCTGATTGTTATTATGTCACTTCCATAGCTGAGATTTCTATGTTTTGGATAATAAAGCCATCGAGGTTGTTACCATATTTCGAGAAGAAACAAAAGATGGCGTTTCATAAGTTGGGACAATATCAGCTTTGCGCATTAATATGATGCAAAATTCATATAGCTTTGTCGGTTTCACATGCAATGCAGTACCGCCCAGTGAAAAGTTGGAGGACGCTGTTATCCCACATTTCTTCTTATTTGAAAAGAATGTAGTTAAACATTTTCAAAGTTATAATATTTCAAGTATAATTACTATTTTGGAATAATGAATTAGGATTTCGGATTTTGTTGGAATTCCTATTTATTGAAGTCTAGTCATCAACCTTTAGCTTCGACCACTCCTGAAAATCCAGGAATGTTTGGCCATTCGCCAATTATGGTCAAGTTGACCAATACTCACCAAACTAAGAAATCATCATTCTAAGTTGAACAATTTATACCTTCATTTGAGGACTTTAAGAGAGCATTGAGAAAAGGGTTGAACGTTAAAATACAAGTTTATTCTCTTTTCAGATGTTTACAGAATTTTAAAACTATAAAGGTAGGGCTCAAATTCATCAATTCAACACGTTGGAAGCAAATTTACTAAGCTAACAAAAGTATAAAGAGTTGATTACGGGCTAGAATGAGCTCTATCATAAACCTATGGATGGATTACTCAGATCTATCGATAAACAAAAGCTTACAATTTCTTTTATTGTAATTGAGAGACATCGATCCAACAGTTTTGCAAAAGTTTAGTCGTGATTGAAAGGTGACTAAGGTTTATTTTTTCAAACTCTATTATATTGGAAAGAAATATCAATAAAAATGTGGCTCTTGACAATGCAAGGGAGTCAAATTATTGTTTAGGAGGATCTGAAAGGTGTGTATACAGTTGCTTCAGACATTGATTCAAATTCTGATCAACTTTGGCGGTGAAGAGGAATAGATCTGGTTTTCATCGTAAATCAGTTGAAGAATCCTCAAATCTCCTTACTCTAGCATTGTAGAATTTCTTTGATTCCTTTAATCAAAACTAGCGAGGAACTCTCGAATCCTCTTCAACATTTGGATCAACTAAAGTTAGGGTGGTTCTGACTCGTCAAGTGAAAAATGAGTAACTCCTTGGTTAACTCCTCCATGGAGGATGAGGTGCTTCGCCAGACAAGGAAAAAATATAAACGACATCGGAGCGATGTTGATCAGGAGTTCGGGCTGAATGAAACGAAACAAAAAATGACCGGTGGAAGTGGCCAATTTGATCTGAAGGACCAGCAAGTTTCTTACAAGGAGCGTTTAACGGGTGAGTCTTATGGTGCTCGGAAAGATTGGACAACTAACCAGGAAGATGATGATATTATCATTGATGAAGCAGTGTCTGATTCAGAGGCTGAGTAGATGATGGATTAAAGGTGGTTTTTACAAAGGCAGAAAAACAAGAACTACGAAGGCCATGGTGGAAGGCTCTCATTGTAAAGCTCCTGGGAAAGGTAATGGGTTACAAGGTTCTCACTTCGCGAGTTATTCGCATGTGGCAGATTGAGGGAAACTACAAGGTCATTGATCTGGGGCAGGATCATTTTCTTCTCAAGTTTGAGAAGAAAAGTGATTACAAACATGTTTTAGATGGTGGTCCTTGGGTGTTCAATGGGCATCATCTAACGGTGAGACAACGGACACCCCATTTCAAGCTAACTTCTGATAAAATAAACTCTATTATAGAATGGGTTCTCTTTCTGGAATTGCCTTTGGAATACTACTTGAATCTGGCTTTGAAGAGAATTGCGTCAATGGTAGGGAAGGTGGTTCATATCTATTCAACTACTCAAAAGTGTAGTGCGTGGAAGCTTTTCCCGTTTATGTGTTGAGTTAGATCTCCTCAAGCCTTTGAGGTCTTCCATTATTGTTGGCAAAATTCTCCAAAGAGTTGAATATAAAGGTCTTCAATTGATTTATTTCTAGTGTGGTAAATTTGGCCATAAGCAAGACAAATATCATGTTGACAAGCATATGCCAAAAATCAACGAACGAAGATTTGATCAACCTGATCATCATTATAACGTTGAAGAAAGGAACAAAGTTGATTCTTCGATGCATCCGCCAATTTCACAACCTGATGAGAGTTCCTTCAAACCTTGGATGTTGGTCCAAGGCCGTTCTCGGCGGCCGTCAATAGGTGGAGCTAATACAGGAAAGACTTCTGTGGGGATTGATACTCAGAATAACCAGGGGAATACATTTTTTTTGCGTTTGCAAATAAGTCTGACACTGTGAGTCATGCTAGCGACAAACAACGTCAATCTAGGAATGCTGCTGGTAGTTAACGAAAAATTACTTTCGCAGAAGCATAGGTTTGACGTCCTAAATTTTCTCCTGGTATTCGAATTTCCTCTCCCAGATCTCGTAACGATAATGGCTTTAAACGACAAGAGGAAAAATTAGAAGCCTCCACTAAAGGGAAAGTGTCTGTCTTTTCGTCTACACAGTTTATGGAACGACCACTTGTCTTTCATTTTCAAGTGGGCTCTTCTACTGATGTGGTTTTTGAGGCTTAACATTTAGATTCTCTAATTGGACCTTCCAAGAATGGGTTTACCTCTTCCACTTTAACACATACACTTATTAGCCCATCAAATAGTCCTAATTTTGATATTTTACAACAGAGCCCTATGGAGGTATCCCATCCAGTTCAAACTTATGATCGAACTGCAGAGAACAATGGCCCCAATATTCTTCCGCCAGTTCATCCTCCTTCATCTGTTGTAGGAACCTTGGGTGGTTTTAGTGATAACACTTGTATTGCTCAGGAGGAACATAGAGATAATTCCAGAGATAAGTTGTCGTCCATTGCTGATGAAGAGCAAGAAGATGACATTAATGATAAAGGGGATGAGGATGAGACGATGCATGATTAAACTACCTTGTCTTTTTTTTCTTTATTTTTTATGACGATTCTTTTGTGAAACGTTAGCAAAGCTGCTAGCATCATTTATAAAAGGAATATCAAGGAGCTTGTTAGAAGCTATAAAGTAGAAATTCTTATTGTCGCAGAGTCTCGGATCAACGAAGGGACAGCAGCTAAGGTCATTCATAGTTTAAGGTTTGATGGGCATGCTAAAGTGGATGCAGTGAGTTTCTTTGGTGGTATTTAGGTGCTTTGGAAAAATTCTATTGGCATGGGTGGTCAGTTCTTGACTATTATTATTACGTCACCTGAAAAAGTTATATGGGGACTTATGGCAATGTATGCGAGTCCTGCGACGATTACTCGGCAATTCTTTTGGGATTACTTACAAGAGTTTTTGGATTTTGATGGTCTACTTTGGCTTCTTATTGGCAATTTTAATCAGGTTTTGTCACGTGCGAAAAAGCAGGGTGGTAATCCGGAACCTTTATGATGTATTAAGGAATTTCATAAGGTTGTTGCTATTAGAAAACTTATTGATCTGATGCCCAAGGTTGTTGTTTTACTTGGTCTAATAGGCAATGTGTCTTCGGACTTATTCAAAAGAAACTAGACCGAGCCTTATGTAGTGTGGAATGGAGGCATTCTTTTCCTGAGGCTTTTGTATGCAACTTACCTCATGCTTATAGTGATCATTACCCAATTTTGGTTTCATTTGAGAAAAGGATTGCTGTTAATCGTTATGCCAAGCCCTTTCGTTTTGAAGCTGTATGGCAAACCCATTCTTCTTTTTCTCAGGTCCTCCGTGATAGTTGGAATAATGATATTGGGCTTCACTCTAATCTTCACAAGGTCCAGCTTACGCTCCGGCATTTGAATTCAGAAACTTTTGGGAATATTTTTAAACAGAAACGTCTTCTGTTAGCTCGACTAGGTGGCACTTAGAGGGCATTGGAATGTACTCCCAATCTATTTCCTTTTACCTTGGAAAAAAGTTGTGAGCTGAGTATAATGAAGTCCTTAATCAAGAGGAATTGTTGGAGTTTCAAAAATTAAGAGAGAATTGGGTTTAGTTTGGTGATTGTAACACACGCTTCTTCCATACCACTACTTTAGATCGAAGGAACAGGAATCGGATTCATACGATTAAGGATGAGGCTGGTAATTGGATTTGGGATGAAGTACAAGTCCAAAAGACTGTTCTACATCATTTTTATCAAGTTTATTTGGCTGAGCTTTTGCAGTTAGATTTTCGACAGGCTTGTCCGAGGTGTTCACAGCCAATCGAGGAGAGTTTCCTTTTGGATATTGTTCATATTCCATAAGCTGATGAAGTCGTTGCAGCTTTGAAACAGATGCCCCCCTTTAATTCTCCTGGTCCGGATGGTTTTTAGGTGGACTTCTATTAGGCTAATTGGCCCATTATGGGGAATTTTTTAGTTTCTTTTGTCTAAGATGCATTTATAAGGGGGAGTTTTGATGATACTTTAAGTTGTGTATTGGTTTGCCTTATCCCTAAAGTTGAGCATCTAGAAACGGCGGCTCAGTTTTGTCCAATTTCTCTCTATAAGGTCTTAGTAAAGCTTATGCCCACGATCATTATGAATCGCCTCCGACCTTGGCTCTAACAGGTTATAGTGCCTACTCAAAGTAGTTTTATTCCGGGCAGAGGTACTTCAGATAATATTATTTTGTTTAAGAGACTATTCAATCTTTCTCTCAAAAGAAAGGGAAAAGGGTGGCTTGATGGTGAAGATTGATTTGGAAAAGGCTTATAATCATATTAATTGGGAGTTTTTGAGATGGATTCTTCAAGATGCGGGGTTTCCTTCTACCATTGTGTTTCTTATCATGTTCTGCATCACTTCTACAGAGATGAATTTTCTTTGGAATGGGGAAGTTACTAATTACTTTAAACCATCTAGGGGTCTCCATCAAGGTGACCTATTGTCTCCTTATCTTTTTGTTTTATGTTTGAATAAACTTTCTTGATTGATTGAACAAGAAGTAGTGGTAGGTAACTAAAATTCTATCAAATTGTCAAGGGGTGGGCCTGTTATTTCCTATGTGCTGTTTGCAGGCGATTTAATCTTGATGGGTGAAGCTTCAATTAAACAAATCAAAACCATGCTCACCTGTTTAGATACTTTTTGTGTTTTTTCAGGTGAAAAGATTAATGTTGCTAAATCTAGATTTTATGTTTCATTGAACACTACAAAGACAATAGTAGACAGCATTCAAAGGAGTACAGGTATTGCTCCATGTGTTGATCTTGGATTGTATCTTAGTGCTCCCCTTCATACGCAGCGTGTTTCTCAAAGAACCTATGACCATATTCTAACGAAGATCATGAAGAAATTGACTGCTTGGAAGGCTGATCAACTCTCGCTTGCTGGTCGAGCCACTATTGTGTAATCTGTCACTAGTACCATGGCCATGTACACTATACAAACCACGCAACTTCCCATCACTGTATCCACAGAAATTGACTCTTTAAATAGGAAATTTCTTTGGGGTTCAACAGATAACAAGCAGAAAGTGTCGTTACTTAAGTGGGATATGGTGTGTTATCCGTGTAAGGAAGGTGGCTGAAAAACTGCAGAAATGAACTTGGCTTTATTGGCTAAGCTTGGTTGGAAACTTGAGGCAAATGCTAGTGGTTTATGGGCTCGTGTTTTAAAGACTAAATATTTTTTAGGCTCTACCTTTTTGCAATCGACAATTAAATCTATTGCTTCTTATACCTGGAGGAGCATTTGTGCTAGCAAGAATATTGTCAAGCAGGACTGTTCCAAGTTAGCTGGGTATGGTAATTGATAGTTGCATTTTGCATGATGTTTTAGGGTGTAATATGGTAAATATTTAGCGTTAAATTGAGAGTTAAGTGTGTGTTTATGTGTTAATTATGTTAGTTTGTATGTTTATGTGTCTTTTATGGGTTAGTATAAATCTTTGAGCTTAATTGTTATATTTTTGAGGTCCTTTGATGTGTATGCTAGTGTTTCAGGGTAAACGGGGAAGAACGATGAAGATTTGAAGAGTCTCGAGCTAAAAGACATAGGCCATGATCGTGACAGAAGAGGTAGAGCCAGCAGCAGCCAGGCCACGATTATGCACTAGGGGCCATGATCGTGATAGAGAGCATCAAGTCAGGCCACGATCGTGCACTTCAGGCCATAATCTTGACAGAAAGGTTAAAGTGCCGGCCACGATTATGACAGGTAAGGCCACGATCATGCCCTGCGTCG
This sequence comes from Erythroxylum baracoense, assembly GCA_025629805.1. NCBI lineage: Eukaryota > Viridiplantae > Streptophyta > Magnoliopsida > Malpighiales > Erythroxylaceae > Erythroxylum > Erythroxylum baracoense. The sequence goes on along the minus strand of JAOTAY010000002.1, from coordinate 28,699,341 downwards.
GGCTGATACGAAAACTCAAATTTTGAGTAATTTTTTGGACCGTTTCAATCCCAAGTTTGACTTAGGGCTTCCACAGAATAAATAGAACATGACGTGATAGCCACCGACAGACATTAGAGAGCCAAGAGAGCTGCACAAAAGAGAGATTCTATCGAAAATCTGAGAGAGACCTAGATAGAGATCAGGCGATCGAAGAAGGAGACGAAGGAAGGGAGGCACGGAGACACGTTTGACACGATGTACTTCCCGAAACAGGTGGTTTCTTATAGTTGCGACCTTCGAGATCCATTTCGATAGTATTTTCTAGTTTTTATTTCGATTTCATTGATATATGAGATTTGGAGATTGATTAGAAGTATTGTTTTTGAGTGTTGATTTTTCTGTCTAAACTCACCTTCGGGTTTTTCTTCTTGAGATTAATAAAATATATTTGATTGTGTTATTATTTGATGTAATTTTGATTCTTCATAACTTGGCAATAAACTGAGAGGGTGAATCGGTGAAAATCATCAATTTAGGTTAACGAGAGTTAGGTAAATCGATAGGTAGAGAATTAAATCAAACCGGTAGTGTCGTGTAACAAGAGATCGAGTATAGATTCCCGATAGGTTAATAGACAACGTTAGATCTAATTTAAGTTTTGGACCAATTGCGGATCGAGAGACCGCAATTTCCATAATTTGAATTAGGTATTATTAATTAGGGTTAAGAATTATAACTCGAGAGAGAGTAATCCACCCTAGGATCGTCTAGGCTAATTAAATCGAAAATTACATAATTGGGTAGATGTTCTTTAATTTCGAATAAATTCCCTCTTTCTCTTAATTGGTCGCTTTTAGGTTGAAATTCGGATTATTTGTATGAGTTGGCTTTTGTTCATTCTTTTGGTGCTTTAGTTTCTTATATTTGATTCTTGATTAATTTTAATTTCTGTAGTAGTTGTTTAATTAGGTATTGCGAACTTAGCTGCCATTAGATTTTATGATTAGTTCCCTTCCTCGTGAGATCGACACCATAGGTACTACACGAATGACCCATGCGTTTGCAGAATTTATCGATGTTATAAATAGTAAAACTTAATGTGTGTAACCTCATGCGAACAAGTTTTTGGTGCCGTTGTTGGGAAAGACAATTTAGTTCTTTAGTTTAAAGCTTTTCCACTAACTTTTGTTTTTATAAAAAAAAATTTGGAGCGTAAAGTAAAGACACATCGAGATATCTTAGAATTGGATATCTGAAGAGTTGAATGCTGAATAATGATGGAAGATAGATATTATAGGGAGCAAGGAAATTTTGAGAATTACAATGAGTAGCAGTATGGTTGGAGAAATAATTACCCTTATTGGACCATGTACACTTCGGGGTGGCAAAACCACCCAGATTTCTATTGGTCTAACAATGCAAGTACTCACATGGGACACCAAGATCAATTTGAATTTCAACATGACGAATCCAGTTTATAAGATTCTAAATTGGACAAGATCTTGGATAAGCTCACAGACATGGAAGAAGGGCAGAATAGACTAGAAGAGAAAATTGATTAAGTGACGGAAAATCATGCCGTTTCTATTCATAACTTCAGATTTAAGTAAGACAACTTTCCTGTGAATTTTGTAAGAAAAGTGTGGAAGTCTTTTTGAGAAAAATGGAATTACAACAACTAGAGCAATACGAGGCTATTACACTTAGGAATGGGGTAGAGCTATAAGAACTAGAGGAAGACTATATTGAAACTCAATTCGTTGGCAACCAAAAGACTATGGAAGTGTACGAGGAAAAAAATTCCAACTCTCTCTATTATTCACCAGTCTTGGATATACCACATGTGAAAATTGAAAATTCTTAGATAAATGTCCATGCAAAGAAACCTATCCTTTGGATTGATCATGATGAAGAGACATTCCACATGAATGATGTATTTAAGAATCTGAAAGTTAGTGGCTCATTCAGGATAGTTGACGTGTTTGAATCTTATGATGAATAAGAGGACGATGAATAGACGACAAAATAAATCGAGTTTGAAGAAGAGATAAAGGTCTTTGTTCATGAAGCGGAAGAAGCAAAGGAGACGAGCGTGATGAAGGAAGAAGGAGAGCAATTTACCTTCGTACAGATCAAACTGTTAAATTCGATGGAAGATTCAGTGAGTTTCGTTATTCCCTATTTTATTGACAGTCTGTTAGTGAAAAGGACATTACTGAAATTAATTGGTTTTTATAATTTTATCAATATTGTCCTTTTGATCATCTTGCAATTTGTAGCTTACTCACGGGCTACAAAATTGATGTTGAACGAAAAGAATAGAAGCCAGCCACTCATAATTGATCCTGGCTGGGTTTTAAAGGATGAAGGTCAAGCTAATGACTATAAATTAGCACGTTTAGTAGTAGGTTGAAATTGTTATGTAGTTAGGTTTGTTTTAAATTCTTAAATAAGTAGTGAATAATTTGGAACGGTTTAGAGTCCTAATTCTTTTATTCTCTTGACTCACTTATACGATATGGAAACATTTTCAATGTCAAGCTGATTTGGTCTCAGCACTATAGCCATTACCACCTCTTTCACCATAAACGATTTTATGTCCTAACTCTTTTCGTTTCATTTTGTGTTAGCATTTTCTTCTTATGTTTTTCATATATTGTGTTTATTTCCCCCGGGTGTGTGCTCTCTTCTCACATTGAGGACAATGTGTTGTTCAAGTGTGGGGGGGAATTTTGTGTTTTTCTTTTGTATGTGAATTTTGCATACTGTATGATAGTATTAGGTTGCATGGTGTGAAGTGTGTGAATGTGTCAATGACTTAGATTGAGTGAAATTTTTTAAATTTTGGACATAGTCTATTAGGTTATGAACAATCATTAGCCTGCGAAATTAGTGAATTAGGGGGCCTTTGGATAAATATACATCCTAATTAAGACTTAGTGTAAATTTAGGACTCTATAAATTATCACATTCATTCATAATTTGAGTCCTTTTAGCTAAATAGCTTAACTAGTATTTTTTTATGGAAACGAATAGTTTAAAGCAACAAGGTAGACAATAAAAAAAGTGTTTAATAAGTGTTCAGTAATCACTATTCTGCTGGCCTTCGGGTTATGAATAGAGCTAGTAGTCAATTGAAAACGTGATGTAGCTGAGTAATCGGATCGACAAGTATCACAAATGTGTGCCTTCGCGTAAAAAGGCTATAATGACGTTTCAACCAAGCTGTTAATAAATTACTTAGTAGAGTAACCGGATCGACAATCATCATAAATATTTGCCTCCGAGTAAAAGGCTAAGTCCCGGGTTAAAATAATAATAAAAATAAATAAATAAATAAAAATAAAAATAAAAATTGTGTGTTTAAATAAAAACCTACCGGACTTGTAATAGGCTTGAAGTTTCAGGGAACTATACCTAGGAACAGTTACCGAGTCTGAGGGACCGAAAAATTATTAATGTGTGTGCACAATTAAAAAAGGTAACTAAGTAACATTTAGGTCTTGATTTAGTTGTATATTTAGTTCAAAGCCCCTAGACACATATTTTGTTTGTTAATGATTTGCCATAATTCGAATGATTGTGTCCAAGATTAAA
>JAOTAY010000002.1:28651510-28687850 GCA_025629805.1 Erythroxylum baracoense | reverse complement strand
TTCCAATTGAGAAACCCATAAGACATATTCACTAAAATTGATCTTAGAGTTCTTAAACCCATACATTTCCTAAGCTTTATAACCCAAAACTCTTACAAAAATCCAAAAGATTACATATGAACTTGCCTTGAATCTTCACCAATCAAAGAGTTTCTTGGCTTTAATGAGAGCTCTTCTCTTCCTCTACCTTTTTCTCTTTTTGAATCACCTCAAAATCTCTCTTGAAAGCTAGGAAATGATCAAACCCTAGCTTGTTCTTCTCCTTTTCTCTCTAATGGATGAACTCTCTCACTTCTCTCTTTCTTTCTCAAGTTTTCACTCTTCTCTCCCTTCAATTTCGTTCTTGCTTCTTCCTTAAAAGCAAGACAACACTTCTTATTTCAATTTTTCCATTAAAGATTGGACAAGGACCCTTCTACCCTTCTTTATGTGCCTTGCAACTTAAATATTTAAGTGACTTGCCAAAATTGCCCTTAAAGCAATCTTACTACCTTAACACTTCAATTTAATTAATCCATGTCATAAAATCTTACTCACCTTAATATAATAATTAAATCCACAAAAAAATAGAATAATTAACCTGTCAAGACCTCAAATTTTATTTAAGTCATTGCCTAACTTCTTTCAAAAATCAAGACCTTTTTCTAATAATGTAATTGAAGGAATTAGATAACACTTCCTCCTAGAAAAATGTTCTTCACTGTCTTAATTTTCTAATGACACCAAAATCATTCAATTTGGTTTAGAAATCTGAAAGTGATATCCCAAAACTTCTGAACTATTCTTATACTTAAACAATATTTTGTACTCAACTTCCATCCAAAAATTAAAATTCTTAAGGACTGACTTAGAACTTGATTTCATAAGATAATTTGTAGCCTTATTTCTCTAGTTTAATCCAAATTAAGAATCGCCTCATTTGGATAGCTAGAGAAAAAGTTATGGCTAAAACACCAAAGCATACTTAGTGAATATGTTCCAACTACATTTTCCAGCTTACCATTTCCAACATTTCACATATAATAGTTCTAACTTCCAAGAAAAGTTTTGGGGTCCAACACACATAGTCTATGAGGGACTAATAGGATACCTCATCCCTCAACTAGATTATATTTACGTTTTGAAAAAGGGAAGGATAATGTATTGCTCATAAATGATGAGCTTATTACTTTTAAAGAAGTAATATCTAACATCGATTCTTTAAAGTGGCATGAAGCCATAAGATTTGAAATGGAATCCATGTACTAACCAAGTATGGATTTTGGTGGATACACCTAATGTAACACCCCACCTCTTCCGACACGTACACGTATGCCCTTCGGACGTACGTGCACATGGCCGACAGAAATGACATACCAATTTATATCACTTTCACTATATCGCATGGCATCATAATTAAAATCATAAATAACACAATGTCTAAAATCCAAATTTCCTCATTTGATTTCATTAACCATATGTACATTGTAGCTTTAAAAGTCATCCACATATGTACGATATTAACAACCTATCAGAGTCTACAGCTCTGTCTACAAAACATGCTACATACATGAGGAATTATACAAAAATTTTAGTCTAAGTCCTTCAGTCCAGCTGACCCACCTTTGAGCCATGTCTTCTATCCCAAAAGTTGTACAAAATCTCTTGTAAGCAGTCTTAGAAGCTAAATCGTCGCTCTCTCGAACCTGAAAATGTTAACATTGCAATTTGATTGAGTTTTGCGAATTCAGTTGAGTAACCATCCTCGATGGTTCACTCTTGTCATGCAACATAATAATTCATGTTATTATATACTTCACATTATCTCATTTATCATGAAGTGATATCATGAAATACTTTACTCACAAATGTCACATTCCAAAAACCATACAATTCATCATTTCATTGCGATCATGCCAAACATGTTCATAAATAAGTATTCACACATTTCATACAATGAAAATCCTCAAAACATTACAATCATTCAATTTATTCATATCACAAGTGTATACAATGTTTATGAGACTCGAATTTGTTTATTACGTTGTTATGACTGAGTGTTTTTTTCACTATCCCGCATCCGTTGTGGATACCGGGCTCTATCATACTGTCCCTTATCCATTAGGAATACAGGGCTCTTTAGACATTGAGCCTCAGGCTCTTACCACAAATGTCTGAGCTTTAAGCTCTTTTTCACTAGCGACTCTAGTCATAACTGCTTTTATATTTCATACATTCATGGAATAAATGCATTTCACATATTCAATCATCATGTTTAGTCCAATACATTCGCATTCACTTTCTTATTCACATTGACCATCGGACTTGGTTCGGCATTCAACATATAATTTGAGAACACATTTATTCAATCATATTCACAATCAAGGAGCATTTATAATGCATTATTCATGCATCAAATGACTCGAAAATTTCATGTCCTAAAATCAGTACATACACATCACATAACAATTGAATATATAATTAAATAAACAAACATTCATATTGAGACCATCTGAGGTTACTCACAGTTTGCTCTCATTAGCTTATTGCCTTGAAGTCCCGACAACGTCTGGAAGCGGTCGCTCAATGTGTTCTTCTATAATATGTAAACATATACATTTGCTATTACTACTTTTCACATTCATATGAATCCTTGATCATAAGCACATGTATATATGTCATGTATAATGCATGTTCAATGAAAAATTCCCGAGTATATTTCCTCAATACACATCTTATAATCAATTAACACATCTTCCAATCATCCTTTAATACCTAACACACTTTGTCCACTTTAATCACTTCATTCAACATCAACTAGGTTCATTTAAGATCTCATTTAAGCCTAAATACCTTATATGGGAACACTATAACATTTATTTGTTCATATTTTACTCAAAATACAACTCTTTTTCTTTATAGGTTTGGCCACGAATGTGGTGTCCCTGCCACGATAGTGACAGAAACTTTTGGAGCTGGCCACAATCATGACAGAAACTCTTTCTAGCCAGGCCACAATCGTGGGTAAGGGCCACGATCGTGACAGAAATGTATTTTTCCAGGCCACGATCGTGGGGTGAGGGCCACGATCGTGCCTGCCTTTTCTTCCTTCTTTTCTGCATGAATTCAACACATCTCCTCACATCCATTTCACACCAAAATTTCTCGAATTCACCTCTTATAATACGACCTCATTTCATACTAATTTAACTATCATATTGATTACATTAACTCCACAAAATTCAACTCATTTGATTCATCAATTTCAACTTAATTTCATCATTTATGAAATCATATCTCTTTCCATAGTATATCTCATTCATAAGGCAATCAAATAATTCATTCATTATGTTATGTCCTCATTTAACACTCTGAACATTTCACATTATATGCATTGCCATCAAACATCATTTTCCTTAAATTATAACATCAAGATCAATCACAACTTATCACACATTTAACCAACTATTCAAACATCAAATTTATGTTCCTTTTAAGCCTCAATAAAGTCCAAAAGCATCATAGATATATACCTCATCCTTACTTGGTTCAACCATTGCATAATCAAAACATTCCATGACAAAACACTGCCCACGCTCATGGCATCCTCGTGACAGAAACTAATATCCCATTTGTCCTGCAGTTTTTCCAGTTTTCTCAGGACAAATTTTTAGGTCAGTTTCTTATGACCATATTGACCTAGCAAATGAAGTATTTAGACAAAAACGTCTCTAAAACATTGTTCAACTATGTCTTAAGTTTCTAATGACCCCAAAATCATGCAGTTTGGTTTAGTATTCTTCAATTTATACCTAAAATACTATAGAATGTTCTCATACCATGATAACTTACAGTTCTCAAATTTAAGCCAACCTTTTAGACCCTTTAGGACAGAATTAAAATTCACATCCTTCATAAAAATTGTAGCCATATATCTCTAATTTAATCTACATTAAAAATCGTTCCATTTGGATACCTACAGCTCAAGATATGGCCAAAACACAAATACATGTTCAGTGAAAGCACTCTATCTAACATATTCCAGGACATATTTGACTTTATTATCAACTCTACTTTGTCTCAAACTATCATCCTACTTCTCATTTCATGAATAACATTAACTCACTACCATTTAGAGTATGATCTCTTTATTTTTACATAACACCCACGTTAAAACACATATATGAAAACCCATGATCAATCATCAAATTTCTCATCATATATGTTCTATTTAACACTACCCATGAAGATTAAAGCTTAACTTACTTGATTTAGCTTCAAAAATCTTCAAACTCTTCAAGATCACACTTAACCCTAACTCTCCATACAACCCATGTATATCATCCTTCAAGGTGGTAGGGTTGGGATCTTTAGTGAAAAATGAAAGAGAGAGCAAGATGAGAGTGGCAAGTGAAAGATGAGAGGGCTAGGTTAAACGTAAATGGAGATTGGTGAGAAAAATTTTGTGAAGGATGAGAAGAAGAGCAAAGTCACGAAGAAAAAGAAGAAGAAAAGCAAGATAACAAGGCAATTAATTGATCTTCCAATTAATTAGAACCATCGTGGGATAAGGACATGGCTTAACAAGTGATATTTGTCAGTTGCTACATGTCAAATCCCTATAGGTTCAATTAGGTTCTCTCATTTAATTTGTCCAATCAATTCCAATTTCTACCCCTATTGTCTCCAAATTTCAATGACATATGTCATTAAATCCAATTGTCATTTAAGAAATTTCTCCACTACCAATTGACTTTAAATTCTACTTCCATTCATCAATTGTCCTGCCACTTGGCATTTTTCCTAGTTCAAAAATACCCTTAATTTCTAAAAAATTCTCAAATTTCACCAAAAATTCTAAATCAATAATTTAACACACCAAATCAATTTTTAAGGCAAAATAATCCCTATCCATATCATAATCACATTAAATCAATCATTTATACCCAAAAAATGTCAAATGAGTGCATGAACAAATTATTGTAATGTGTGCAATGATCAAATTCACTTGTGTGTATACTAATATTATGCATGAGTATAAAATGTATTTTTCTAATATCTCAATAATATTTCTCATATACGGTATTCCCGGGCTCTAACCCTTAGTGTGGGAGCGGGATGTTACACAAAAGCATGAAAGCTAAGACACAAAAGTACAATAAAGAAAAAAAATGCCAGAAAAGAAGGTGAATAGAAGAAAGTCGGTTGAACGAAAGAAAAGCTAAAGCAATGTCCCTTCATTCTAAAAGCTTTCATTTACTTATTTATTTAATTATTTTAATTTTGTAAATGTAGTGTAAAATTGTAAATGAGCCTATTTATATTTATATAGTAATTCATATGGTTATGAATATTTTTGATAATTCTAATTAATATTACAAAATTAGACAAAATTTTGAATTTAAAATCTCATTTATCCCAAAATTAACCTTTTGTATAATAAGGTTAATAAAGCCTTTTGCATTTTTAAATTTTAAATGCGAAAAAGAAAATAAATCAAATTTTAGTAAGTAATAATGTTATAAATGAAATTCTATTGACAACAAAAATATAGTTTCTTTAAGGGTAAAAATATTATAAGTATATTGAAAACTCACTCAGCCAATTCATTTATCATTTAATGCTTAATTAGTAATTTATTAAATAATTCAATTATCAAATATTATTTTGCTTATTATTATACAAATGATATAATTTTTATAATTTACATCTAAATTAAATTTTTTTTCTTAAAATTTTTTTTACTCATATAAATTCACTTAATTTATTTATAAAAATCAAAATCAAAAATAAAAATAAACATATATAAGCTTTATCATATAAATCAAAAAATTTTTGGAATAAGTTATAAAATAAAAAAATTCTTTTCTCCAATATATTAAAGAAATTTTTAAAAAATTTATGGATTATTTTGTAATTGTTAAAAAAATTAAGAACTATTTTATAAATTTAAAAAATTGTCTGAAATATTATCCGATATTGATCGACACTAATATAGTATCGTACCATAACTCAATCAGATATAAAGACCGGTAGATATTCATGGCTGTGATTTAAACCGACGGGCAACTTTTGTCTGTTTATATCCGCAGTTTATATTATTAGTATGCTATCAAATTCAAATTCACACTGATTAAAACCTTTGGTCTTCTCTTCTGTTGCATTGTAAACAAACACTGATTTCAAGTGCCTAGGGAAACCATGTGCAACAAGAAAGAAACAAAGTGATCGTTATGTCCGAAAGGTAATCCTGGAAATTATCGTCCAATTTTCCCACCAGAAACGTCTCTAAACGTTTGATTACAATTTTATATTTTCCCGTCTTCCTCTTTTGTCTTCTCCCCACTTTGACTCGATCGGTAATCCAAACTCATGCTTGATTCTGACAAGTAAATTTCATCAACAAGTTTATCGAAATATTCTTATCTGTTCTCCTGTTCCCTTCTCCTTTCATGGTCTGCTTTGTGTGTGTACGTGTGATCGTCTAGCGATCAAGGCTTTACTGGTTTCGATAAACTATTAAACTGATTGTAAGGTTCCATGTTCCTCTGAGTAACGTCTAGCAATTGTAGGCAATGATTAGCTTATCTGATTTGCTTCGTTATGTTTTACGTACAAGGGATTAATGGACCAGCAACATGTTGATGATCCCTCAGATGGTTATGACATGCAACTGATTGGCAATTTCCTGAGCTTCGCATCAAGAGGTGATAGAGTTGGACTGAACCAGATGTTAAGAAAGGGTGTTTCTCCTGACGTACAAGATTATGACAAGAGAACTGCATTGCACCTCGCAGCGAGTGAAGGGCATGCTCCTATTGTTGAGCTTCTTCTCTATTACAATGCTAATGTTAATCTCCAAGACAGGTGGCAACGAACTGTAAGCAATTATTGAATCCTTATGAGGTCGGTTCTCTCCAAAGGTTAATTGAAGTAGGATCATCAATGATTCCATCTCTTAATTTGTTATATCAAGCCATTGACAGATGCAAGACTCTATGGGCATCGTGATATATGTAGGATTCTTGAAGTAAATGGTGGCAAGGATTTAATCAGAGATGAGCCGATGGTAATGGGATTATCTTAGTTTTCTTATTCGATTAGACTCCTTGGCAATTATTGTTCACTGCACTTGTCAGTCCTCTTTTTGCCACAGCCATGGGAGCAAATTTGATTTTTCATTGCTCATCTAATCCAAATCCCACGTACTACACGAAGTTTCTAAACCTATGTTTCTTCTCATTCTTTAATCTACCAAAGCTTTGACAAACTATGTTACAACACTTTTTATCCTGTTCTAGTTACCTTCATTCTACCAAAAAATTCGAATAACCTCTTTCGAACCTTTTCTTCCTCGCTCATTAACAAAGATGAATCGAATCACTGTTTGTTAAATTTAAAAGAGGTAAAGGAATTGAAAGCATTTCAACAAATGTCTTGCGTTGTTGATTCGATGTTCATTTTCCAGACAGTTCGACATGAGCAAGATTCAAATGAAGTGAATTTTGATATATCAGAATTGAGCACTGAGCAATCATCAACAGTTGAACAGGTATATGACGTTAATTGTCAGAATTTACCTGAAATCTACAAAATAAGAAATGCCCTAGCTAGTTTTTATTTTATCCTCAAATGAGAAATATTTATTGTCGTCTTCTTTCCAAGTTAAATAGCTATGAACATTTGCTTCTGACAACATCAGGGTGTTTTTGGCGAAGCCATCAAGGTCAAGTGGAGAGGAACTTGGGTTGTTAAAACTGTAATTAAGAGTGAGATTTATCATCATGTGAAGATGTATGCTCAATCACATTTCTGTTTAACATTTTATCAAATCTTACTCGAATAGAAATTCAACTATGATTCAATGCAGGGTATTGTCAGCTAAGGATAACACTCTCTTACGGGAACTTCGACATCCCAACATTTCGCAGTTTCTTGGTTCCTTTGTACATAGGGATGAGATGGTTCTAATTGCTGAACATCTTCCAAGAGTATTTTCTTAATGACCAAATACTCTTTTTAAAGTCCTGTTTTTAAGGACTAAAATTTGGATATAATTTTGGTAAATGCCATATATATGATTGGTTATCCCAAATTGATGTGACTGATTCTTTCACTTAATGAAAGTGAAACATCTTATCCTTTTTTGCTGTTTTTTGACAATATCAGAAGATCATTCCGTATTACAAGTCTCTCTCGTTAAAACAGTTTTTCTTGTCATATCTTGACGCAAGGAAACTTGGGTAATATCTTTTCCAAAAGAATTGCACTTGCCTTGAGTACTGCTTTACGTTATGCCCTTGACATTTCCAGGTGATGTGATTTTGCGGCTCTTAGTTGGTCTTATAGTCTATAAATTTGTTTACTCGTAACAGAATCCATCTTCACTTGTACAATGATTTGCAGGGGAATGAATTATCTTCATAAACACAAGCCTACGCCTATAGTTCACAATCAATTGGACTTTAGGTAACTTCCGTTAAAAGTTTATTTCAGAAATACTTTTGTTAAAAACTCGGGAGAGGTAATTAACCAACCAAAACTTTGCTTTTAGCTCTTCCTTGACATGTGTTTGAGAATGCACCTTTGTTCTTGTTCCTTAGGTCCATCGGACATTATAGTTTGATTTTATTTCTCATCCTGCAGTAGTAGTACTCTTCTCTCTTTAGGTGCTCTCTCCCAGGTCTACAATTCATCATGAAGAAAAGGACTCTATGATACAAGATCTTTAACTGATATAGATACTTACAGAATAGGAAAATATAAAAGAACATAAAAATGGTTAACTGAGTGATGACTTTTGTTTACTTTTGAATGTAGAAACTTGCTACAGGATGAAGGTGGCCATCTGAAGATTGGCGACTACTGGGTTCAAATGTTCTATGAACAAATCCATCCAAACCGAGACTGTAAAGACTTTATGTTTGCTCACATTGAATCATATTAATTCCCAGGGGGATTTTTACCATTTCCACTGCGTCTTAACATTTTCTTCTGCTTCAAAGGCCTGAGAGTTGATCATTCAAGCAACAATGTCAGGCGGTTAAATGATACCAAGAAAGACGTCTACTCTTTCGGAATGATTTTTTATCAGGTAATATAGCACATAGATTGAAGTTAATGGATGTTTTGGCAAAACTTTTAATCTCACTGAGGCAGCTGTCGTCTATAACAATACAAGATTGCGTACGCCACATTATTTTGACAAAAGACAAAAAACTTAGTCGTAGTAAATATTGATCTTGATCTGGATGCATTACTTTTGAAGCAAAACTCTCCTTGTTCCCGGATTTCTCCTCAAATATTTAGTACTCAGTATATATAGGTAAATTTGTTAGAAAATAATTCCTTGGTTATGGTGGGTATAGCCTACAAATGCATGGTTAGTTGACAGGGTCATCATTTCCATATGCATTGATTGATTGAAAGATGAAAATATGGTCTACTAAGTAATCTCTTGTACATATGCACACCAAAATGTAAGATTGCCATCATTTTTCTGGACGATGGTTCAGTTGCAATTTACTGTAACTTCTAGAAGCATGAATACATGGCTCCATAAATCGTTTTCTTTTCTATTGTATTTCACAAACACAATAACAGATTGCAGCTTACTGTCAAGCACCTAAGAACCTCTGGAACATGATCATTGTAAGTTCCTCCATTTCTCAGATGTTAGAAGGGAGGCAATCGGTGAATAGCATGAACTTTGACTTCGTACCATTCAATTCTGCTGATTTCAATCCCAAGTTTCAGATAAGCCGCTGTCCAAAAAGAATTCAGCAGTAAATTCCACTAACGTGTTCTCTTTTCTATTTGAAGAATATAGAAATTTTTATTATATAAATCTCTTTTCACACATGCACATATGTATAGAAAAGCAGGTGAGGTGTGTGCGAATAAATTATACAAATGTTCTTATCTTGTTTTCTTGAACATCACTAGTATTAAGATGGATATAACATCTGTGAAGATCTGTACCATCAAAACAATTAGATTGAACTTAAAGTTCATAAACTTCAAACTTAAAGAGTTTCTAGAGCTTTAAAAAATCGTCAAAAATATCCAGTACTTAGAAGGATTGAACAAAAATAGTAACTGACACGAGTGTCCTCCACGGTCTATTCAATTTTGCTGTTTGTTCATCTTTCAGGTTAATAGAGCACTGCACAAGCAAAAATTCAAAGGAAAGACCATCATTTTCTTCTGTAATAGAGATCCTAGAGGAAGTTTCCTCAACTCTTGGAAAAGCTGCATGCCCTGTCTGTTGAAGGCTTGTTTGAAAAGAGGCAAGTGGACAACTGCAGTTAGCTACATGTCTCTTCACTTAAAAAGAGTGCTGGATATGATGATGAACACTTGCATATTGATAAACGATTGGTTGTATATTGTTGTTTTGCATCCGGAAACTCATAAACTTTGATAAGACATTTGCCTACAACATTGTGCTTGACGTGCTTTCGTTTGTAATGGTATTTGTTATTAAACAATCATGTCGGTCTAGCCGATATCCCCAGTACGTTGTTATGGTTAAAGTCTGTGCCTGCATTTGATGTGTGTTATGTACATTTGCTTTCTCATACGTCATTTTGCATCTACTAATTTATATGCGTGTTTGGGCTTGTTGAGAACTGATAATACACAATTGTATTATCTGGTGCTGGAAAACTATTTTATGCTTATGTTTAATGCTCAGTTGTTATTTTTATTTGTATGTTTACCACATTAATATATTAATCTTTAGATGGCATATAAGAGAGTGTACGTTGTGTATGTATAAATTTAAATTTTTTTACAGTTTAATGAATGAATTATTTAAATTAATGAGTGTGATAATTAAGCAAATATCAATCACATCAAACAGAAATATAATAAAGAGGCAGAGGAAAGAATGCATACATAAATTTATAGCCGTCAGTCAAACTAATTTTTTGCTTAGGTCCACTTTCCGAGTTTCATTTGATAATTAATTATCTCTTTTCCATCTATACGTGAAGACAAACTCGTCATACATATATCTTCTTTCTAGTGAAGGTAAACCTTTACATGTCTTTCTTTTTAAAGGTGAAGAAGTTCTTCACACATCTTCTTTTATATGGGTAAAGAGGAATTTTATGTAACTTAATTGCTATATAGCTAATCACACGGTTTCAATTATAATTTAAGAACTCTTTTATTAATCATACAATTTGCTAAAGGATCTGTTGAGTAAGTTTTAATCTTATAAAACTCTCAGTATTCTACAAGCGCACGGATGGTAAGCGTAGTATATGAGGTGTTGATCCCACAAGGAATTAGTAAACTAATCAAATCCTAACTTGTCTAAGGCCTAAAAGTGTAATTAAAATGAAAATAAAAAAGAGCAGAAAAATAAGCAATTGAATATAGATAGATTGAAAATTGAAATTCTAAATTAATGCAAAGAAATCAAAATTGAACACAACCAATTGACAACTCGAAAATCATACAAGGAAGATTAACCAATAATGAGAAAGGAAGATTTATCCTATCATCTAATGCTAACTTAATTATTTTTAGTTAATTCGGTATCGGTCCTAGAATTTCGAAGGTTGAATTATTCTCTCTCATGTTCTAATATTTAAACCCTAAATCATAAACCCTAATTGAATTGAATTAAAGAATTTGCAGTCTCTCAATTACCAAACAATCCAAAAATCCAATTAGATCTTAAGCACTCTAATGCATAATTGGGTTCTCACACGAGATCTGTCTTCGTATAAATTATCGATTTGATTATTTGTGTGATCTATTAGATTGTTTAACTCTCATTACCCAACCTAATCATTTTGCTATTGGTTCACTCTCTCGATTTATTACCGAAGCATGCAAATACGATGAACAATCACAATACCAACACATTAACACCAAAAGCAATCAAATTAACATTGATTCAAGAATAAATCCCTAAAAGAGTTTATAACATCCTTAAACCCAAATTGATCATCATCATATCCATCTTATACATCAAATAAAAGAACTAACAAAATGAAATGAAGAAGTTCACTTGGAAGGACTGGGAGTGGTAGCAACTCCTTCTTCTTCTCTCCTCTTCTCTCCTCTTCCTTGGTTCTTTCCCCAAATGGAAAATGAAGGCTCTTTTAGATTAGGCCATTCTTTTGTCTTTTATAGTCCTAAGGCTTTTTAGGGTAAAGACTAGGTTTTACTGGGACTGAAATGTCTAAAATAACTTTAAAAAGATGAGTTCGGGAGCAGTCCTTGCGTTTGTTATTGGGCCTGGGTTGCTTCTGTCACGTAGTCACGATCGTGGCCTTGACTCCTTTTCCGAGATTTCTCCAAATATTCTCTGATCTTCTTTACTTGATCTCAAACACTAATGAACTCATCAAAACACTTCAAATACACAAAATTAAAGCTTGATAACATGCTCTAAACCATATGACATTCAAAAACATAAACACATAATCAAAATGACACAATTATAATCCTAAACATGCAAAAATCATCTAATTAACAATAAAAAACATAATAAATTACCCACTAAAACATAATGCAACCTATAACTATCAACATCCTCACACTTGAACTTTTACTTGTTCTCAAGCAAAACAAAACAAAAAACAAACACAAAATCACCAAACAAAAACACATATAAGCACACATATGCAATAATGTTACAATGGCATATAACTTCACAAAACTAATTTAAATTCAAACACAATCCTTCAAGTTGATCTAACTTATTAACTTATGAAATCTATGGCTAAACACTTCGAACTAAATATACATATTAATCAAGACCTTTAATGTCAAATTCATTCACCCCCATCGCTTGCACACATATATTGATAATTATTTAGTTAATCAAAATTGTAACTATCCCTAAGTAGCTTTTTATGAAAATTCAAGCTATTTATAAAGATCAATAGGTTTTATTTATCAAAACACTCTTTTTATAAATTGCCATTGACATCGACCTAGTCTTTTCATGCGAAGGAAAAAAATTGTGATAAATACCCTCGGTTACTCAACCAGGTTATGTTTTATTAATTTGCTTGGTTGGAATGTCATCCTAGCCTTTTGACGCGAAGGCAAATATTTATGATGAATATCCCCCAATTACTCAGCTAGATCATATTCTCAACTGGCTACTAGTTCTATTCATAACCTGAAGGCCAACAGAATAGTTATTTATTTAAGATATACACATAATATTTTCATATTTTATTGCCTACCTCATTTCTTTAGCTAATCATTCTCATGAAAGGATACTAATGATACTACTTATTCAATCGACCTAAAATTATAAATATCTGGGAAATTCCTAGGGTGAACGAACTATCATCATATCCTAATTAACATGTATATTTAATCAAAGTGACATAGGACACTAATTTCACAAGCTAACAAATCTTTACAACCTAAAAGACTATGTTCAAAGCTAAACTGAATCCATTAAGTCCTCACCATTGAAACATTCACACGAGTCACATCATAAAAACCTAAACAAGACTAGCATATAACATGCAAAATTCACACTCAAAATAAAAACATACAATGCATACAACCCTCCCTATATTTGGACAACACATTGTCCTTAACGTGAGAAGAACAATTAACACATAAGGTGGGAATAAAAACAAATAGAAAGAAAAACATAAGAACAAAATAAAAATAAAAATAAAAAGACAAGGGTTAGGGCATAAACCCGTTATGATGATTGAGGTGGTGATGGTGTTGGTGAAGAAATTTAGAGGTGCTTTCAATCATAAATTTTCAGTAATTTACTCCCTACAAAATAAAAATAAAAATAAAAATAAAACTTATCATAGTTCTTGGGTTGCCTCCTAAGTAGTGCTTAGTTAACGTCATTAGCTTAACGTACTCTTTCTTCCACACTTAACTTGGGTCAATTATGAGTGGCTTGCTTCCACCTGTGTCACTCAATTTTGGTTTCATAGCCTGTAAATAAGCGACAAATTGTAAGATAATCAAAAGGATAATATTGATAAAATTAAGAAAACCAATTAAGTTTAGTAATGTCCTTTTTACTAACAAACTATCAATAAAATAGAGAATAATAAAACTTCCTAAATCTTCCATTGAATCCAGCAGTTTTTCCTATAAGAGGGTGAGCTGTTCTTATTCTTCCTTAGTCACCCTTGCCTACTCTTCTTTTTTCACTTCATAAACAAAGATTTTCGTATCTTCTTTAATCTCTATGTCCTATATCCTTTGTTCTTCGTTCTCTTCTTCTTCAACTTCTTGAACAGAGACTTCCTTATATTCTTCAAACTCAATCTTCGTTGTCATCTATTCTTCTTCCTCTCGTTCCTTTAAAGATTTGACTTTATTAATTCTCATAAATGAGTTACAATCATTTAGATTCTTTAATACCTTATTCATGTTGAATTTTACTTGTTCATCTCCAATCCGAAGGCTGAGGTTGTCTTCATAGACATCTATTAAAGCTTTTCTGATGGCCAAAAATGGTAAACCAAGGATTAACAGACATTTTTGTTCCTCTTCAAAGTCTGGCATAACAAAATCCACAGGAATGATAAAGTTGTCCACTTTTACATTAACATCCTCCACTAGGTCAAACAGTTTCTTTATCAACTAATCTACCAACTGAATATGCATAGATGTTGGCTTCACATCTCATTGCCCCAGTTCCCTAAAAATTGAAAAAGGCATAAGGTTTATTCTTGCACCTAAGTCGCATAAACATTTTGAAATCTTTAAATTACCAACTACACAGGGTATTGTAAAGCTCCTTGGATCTATCAACTGTGGGGGAATATGGATGGTAATTAAGGAGCTGGAGGTTTCCGTCATGGATACCATTTGATTATCATCGCAAGTTTGCTTGGCAGATAATATATCTTTAAGGAACTTTGCATACTTGGGCCTGGATTTCAACACTTCCACAAAAGACAAGTAAATTTGCCATTTCTTTAGCTTTTTCACGAATTTTCTAAATGGTACATCTGTTTCGTTCTTTTGAAGTCTTTGTGGGAATGGTATTTTAGATGGATAAGGCAAAGGAGGAATGTATGAAGGGTCTTCATTCTTTTCTTCTACAAGGTCGGGTTTAGCTTATTTTTTAGCTAGTTCTTCTAACCCTTTCCCACTCCTAAGTATGATAGCTTTAAATTTCTCTCTTGTATTTACTTCCATGTTGCTCAGAAAACTTTCCACACTTTTCTTACATAATTCCTTAGTAAGCTGGCCTATTTGAACCTCTAGATTGTGAGTAGAAGATACATGATCTTCCATTACTTCTTCGAACTTTCCTTCTAACCTCTTCTAAGCCTCATCCATACTTATGATCTTGTCCAATTTTGAATCCCATGAACTAGACTCATCTTACTAAAATCCTGGCTGGCTTTGAATTCCTATTTGAGTTCTTGTATTATTAGACCAATCGGATTGTAAGTGTTCAAATAAGGATAATTACTTTCCTAATCAAATTGTGCCTCATTAAAGTTCTCAAGGGTCCTTTGCTCCTTATGATGTATTTCCTCCATTATCATTCTTTCTATTTCTTATTGGCATTTAACTTTTCTGATTCTTCATTACTGCCTTGTGATGTCCAAATTGATGTGTCTTCTACTTTTCGCCCCAACTACCTTCTCTCTTTTTTTATTTTTTAATTTCTTATGATTGGGTACCACAATCACAAGAAAGGGTAATAATTCCTTAAAACAAAGGAATTCAAAAAGTCCTAAACTAATTTCCCGACAACGGCACCAAAAACTTGTTGAGAAAGTTTTAATCTTATAAAACAATTAATATTTCACAAGTGCACGGTCATAAGCGTAATATATAAGGTGTCGATCCCACGAGGAATCAATGAACTAATTGAATCCTAACTTGTTTAAGGCCTAAAAGTGTAATTAAAATGAAAATAAAAATGAGCATAAAATTAAACAATTGAATATGAATAGATTGAAAATTGAAATTCTAAACTAATGTAAGGAAATCAAAATTGAGCGTAACCAATTGACAAATAAAAAATCACACAAGATTATCCAGTTATGAGAAAGGGGGATTTATCCTATCATTTAATGCTAATTTGATTACTTTTGAGTTAATTTGGTATCGGTTATAGAATTTCGAAGGGTGGATTTTTCTTTCTCGAATTCTAATCCTTAAACCCTAAATTATAAACTCTAATTGAATTGAATTAAAGAATTTTCAATCTCTCAATTACCAAACAGCTCACAAATCTAATTAGATCTTAAGCACTTTAATTCACAATTGGGTCCTCACACGATATTTCTCTTCATATAAATTACCTATTTGATTCTTTATGTGATCTATTATATTGTTTAACCCTCATTACCTAACTTAATCATTTTGCTATCGATTCACTATCTTGATTTATTATCGAAGCATGCAAATACGATAAACAACCACGATACCCAACATATTAACACCAAAAGTAAGTAAATTATCATTGATTTAAGAACAAATGCCTAAAAGAGTTTACAACATCCTTAAACACAAATTCATCATCATCATATCCATCTTATACATCAAATAAAAGAAATAACAAGATGAAATGAAGAAGTTCACTTAGAAGAACTAGGAGTAGCAGCAGCTCCTTCTTCTTCTCTCCTGTTCCTTGGTTCTTTCCTCAAATGGAATATGGAGGCTCTCTTAGATTAGGTCATTCTTTTGTATTTTATAGTCCTAGGGCTTTTTAAGCTAAAGACTAGGTTTTACCCAGGCCCAAATGTCTGAAATAGCCTGCAAAAAATAAGTTCGGAAGCAGTCCCCGCATCTATTATCATGTTTATCACAATCGTGACCAGGTCCTGTTTGGCTTCTTTCATGATCGTGACACCCTTGTCACGATCATGACCCTGGCTAGGTTGCCTCCAATCTTCTTTACCTGGTTTCAAACACTAGCAAACTCATCAAAACACCATAAATTCACAAAATTAAAGCCCGATAACATGCTCTAAATTACATAACATTCAAAAACATAAACGCATAATCAAAATGATACAATTCTAAATCTAAACATGCACAACTCATCTAATTAACAACTAAAAACATACTAAATTACCACTAAAACATAATGCAACCTATAACTATCAGGTTCATATATGCTCATGCAAATTTTTTATTATGTCAAAAATACTTTTCCCAATTCACTTATAGCCTATTCTTACTCATTACCCTTGCTCCTAATTTTTTGAAACAAAAATATTCTTTAAAAATTAGTCATTATGAACTAGTTATAAACTAGCCATTAGAAACAAAAACTTTAAGTTATCAAAGAGTAAACGTCATACCTTTATCAAAACATGACTTAAACATACTTAAATACATTTATAAATTTTCCTAAAAAGTAGTTTGAAAATCAAGAGGGTTTCTTCAAAACTAAAAAATAAATTTACTCTTGATTATGAAATATTTATGAATATGCACACAGTATGTAATATTTATGCAATGTTGATATCCTAAAATACTTAGATGACTAAGATAGGGGTATAAGTCTAACTGCCATGGTTTGTTAGACAAAGAATAATTTTGATCTTCTTTACTTTTAATCCACTTGACTTCTTTTTTTTAGCAGTAAAAAAGGGATTTCATTGGCTATAAACTGAATATAGTAATATTTTGTTTGGATCATCCAAAGTTTCTAGGCTTTATGGAATTTTTTTAAATATTACTTTCCTAGGCATACCACATGCCTTACATGCGGCGTCCAGATGAAGCAGCCTAGTTAATGTTACCTTTGTTTCTCCAGATGAAGCATTCTTCCCCTTTTGGTGTTTTCAGGTGATTTCCCATATTCGTTTCCCTCTATTTTTGAACATGGCTACCTCTGTGTGCACATATGTGTGTTTTGATGCGATTGACATTATTAGCTATGAAGCTTCCATACTAACTGAATTTCTCTATGAAGACGTGTCTGTTTCTCTCTTCCTAAACTTCTATAAATAGATCAGAAAAGTTTACTTTGAAAATCCAAGTCTTTATTTTACATTGTTTTTATATTTGTGCCATGCTCCATGCCATGATTTCATTCCATGTATTCAGTGGGTTGCATGTACAACATCTATTTGTTATCTCCTTCCATGCTTTGTTAGTATATAAACATTCAAATAATATTTTACATAGTTTCTATATTTGTGCCATGCTCCATGCCATGATTTCATTCCATGTGTTCAGTGGGTTGCATGTACAACATCTATTTTTTATCTCCTTCCATGCTTTGTTATTATATAAACAGTCAAATAATATTTGATCAATGCTTTCTTGATTGCTTGTGCATAAGTAGCACCTATTTGGGATAGTCAGATATAAGTTTAGTTTGTCAATTATAGGGAGTTTTCTTTGAATTGCTAAATAGAGGTTGATTGCTACATTGGGTAGGATTTGGACTACCAATACAAATTTGTGCCACTTTACTCTAGGGATAGAGTTCCAATGCATCCTCCTAGTTGAACAATTTGAGAACTGTCCATTGTTTGATTTTTTCCATGCTACCATATCCTCTTTTATAGCGTTAATGTTCATATTCAAGAGATAAGACCTCTAATAGGTATCTTTAACCATTCTGGTTGTAGTATATTGATTGCTTAACACTGTCCCTAACCTTTAACATTTTTCTTAAAGTGGCGGAGGCAATTTTTGGGAATTTGGTGCTCTATAAAATGGCCTTTTGAAAAGTTTAAGTGTGGGGATGTTGATAGGTGTACTTTATACTATGTTTTGTTAGTTAATTTAGTATGTTTTCAGTTGTTTATTAGATGATTGTTGCATGTATAGGCGTAGAATTACGTTAATGTGTGTGTTTATTGATATTCTATGTGTTTGTGTGCTTTAGAGCATTTTTTCAATCGTAATTATATATTTTTTGATGCGTTTGATGTGTTCGTTATTTTAGGAAATTAGATAAGTGAAGAACAAGAGATTTGGACTTGCATGGAGCTGCATAGGCAAGGTCACAATCATGACCCCCATGCAACGGTCATGATAGAAGATAAATACCTAAAGTCACGATCGTAACTTCACATGTATGATTGTGATAGAAGAGGAATACTCTAAGCCAGATCATGACTCTAGATGGATGATCGTGACATAGGCTTCCCAGGTGCAACTTTTTCCATCTGTTTTAGGGTTTCGGGGCATTTTTGCAACTGAGTAAAGGGCAAAAATATTAGTTACACTCCCAAGACCATATGGGATTATTTAAGAATGTGAAAAGAAAGAACATCGATAAAGACGTCTAGATTTCTAGATTTTTAGATCAAGCTCCGAATAGATTTTTCTTTCTTTCTCCTTTGTTATTTTCATATAACTTGATGTGCAAACTGAATTTCCAGATGTCTTATATGTTTATGAAGTACTAAATTTATAGATTAAGGTTTGTTCTTAAGTTGTTTTATGACTTTAATCTTTATTGATTCAATGCAAATTTTTGTGTCGTGTTAATGGTGTATGCATATACTTTGGCAATAAATCAAGATAGTGAGTCAAAAGTTATTTGATTAATTTGTGCAATAACAGTTGGTGGATTAATATGTCAGATGATTAACAAATTAATTATCATTTGAAAAGAGATCTTGTGTGAGAACTTGGTTATTCGATGGATATCTTCAAAACTAATTGAAAATGTTAGGGAAAGAGTTATGAATTGAGAGATTTCAATTTTGGAATTTTTAGATTCAATTAGGGCAGTTGGTTAGGTTTTGAGAGAGAGTAATCAAACCCTTTGAAAATCTAGGATCGACACATAATTGAATCAATAATCGTTAAGGGAACAAAATAACGAAACAATAAATCATATGCATTTATACTTAATCTTCCTTAATTAATTATGGAGCTCATTAAATAATTGTTATTTGATTGCTTGTATTTAATTGTTTTAATTTTCTGTCATTAATTCACTCAATTCATACTTTATTACCTAAGACAAAGTTAGGTTTGATTAGTTTTACATGTTACTCGTGGGAATGATACCTTTCGATACTACAAGTTTACGATCCGTATACTTACAGATATCGAGGGTCTTATCAGAGGTAAAAATTGCTCAAACAATAATCACTCCCTAAATTGTAATATTCTTGTCACCAAAGGTAGCCCTAAGTATAATAAAGGAGGTCTTTTACAGTCATACCAATCAATGTATAAAGTCTTTTCGTATGAGACATAAATACTTTAGGAACTTCATTAGAACTTGTACAAATTTGGCTTTAACCTTAGAGAAAAATAGTAAGTCATCCGTAAAACATAAACTAGTTAGCTTAATCTTCTTGCAATATTACATTAGAAGATGAGACTTCCTGATATGTTATGCTTCAATAGTTGAGTTAATGCCTCCACAGACATATGAATAGATAAGGAGATAATGGATCTCTTTGTTTAATGACTTTTTTATCCAACAATTGCATAGTAGGAATGCCATTATTCAACATATTGTAAGATGTTGAAGATATAGAAGCTTTAATCCATTTCTTAAATTGGTAAAGGAAGCCAAGTACCTCAAGCAAGTTGAATATAAATTCCTAACTTATACAAGAAGTTTTGACGAAGTCAATTTTAGTAGCACAATTTTGAGATAATTGCCTCACAGAGTAGCCCTTTAGGAGTTCTCGAGCAATTAAAACACTATCACCGATTTATCGTCTCCTAAGAAAAGAGCATTGAGGAAGTAAATAACCTACTTTAAGAGGAAGGTTCACTTAAAAATTAGAGAAAATTAGGACAAATTAAGGATCCAATAACTAATTGAGCCCTAATTTCCTCAATTTCTCTCCTCTTCGTAGACATACTCGTCTTCTCTATGGCTATTTCAACGTTCATCCTTAGTTCCACCGCCCTTTTCCATCTTTCATCCAACTAGCAAAAATGGAAAGAAGAAAAGAGGAAGTCAAGGTAATCCTAGGCAGCTTCAGACAACTAATTATCATAAAAGTCACGTCTGGTCGCATAAGGATGAAAGAAAGTGTAATTGGTAATATTTATCAAATGCAGACCCATCTTTGATTTCGCACATATCATAAGCAATTCTAACATATAACATGTCAGGTAATTATTTCTTATGTATAACATGTCTGATAAGCATTTCTTATCTGAATACTAGGAATATAAAGATTGAATGACAACAGAGATATCTACTCTTTGTTTCTGGTCAAACGTTCGTTTCTTTGTTCATTAAGAATACAAGAAGTTTTTTTCCAAAAAACAAAGAATACAGGAAATTTGTAGAAAGTAAGGGCAAGTATGTTTATGAAGATAAGAGAAATTGGAAAAATTAGGACTTATGTGAAATTAGGGATACCCAGTTACCTCTAATTTTTATATAAAATTTACTTAAGATTAATTATTTATTTAATATTAGAGTTAAAAAATAAATTTTATATCAGACAATCTTAACAAAGAGTTAATTTTTTTATTAAATTAATAATTTATTAAACATATAAATTTTATTTCAATTTTCTGAAATATTTAAATTCAAATGAAAATTTAATAAATTTTTTTGAATCTTTTTAACCTTTTTATTATCTATAATACTTTGGTAAACGCAATATTATAATTCTTGGTGGGCGTGCTCAACTTACGGAGTTTCCTTTGATTCTATTCCAAAGTGTACTTATCCCTTAATAAAAAAATTTTTTTGGCAGGCCAACCTGTTTTCAGCTTCGAATAGACTAGAAGTCTAACTCTTAGCATATATTAAGAATCACATCCCATCCCAAATGACCTGTTCTATTTTTACTATTCTAACTATGTTCTAATTTATTTTATCTATATATTTATATGAGTCTCACGTATATGTGTGGATAAGATAGATTAAAGCACAGTTAGAACAACAAAAGTGAAATAAATGATGTGTTACTAAGAATCCATACCATTATACTAAACACATGGTCTACAATGTGGACAAAATCCGCTGCACGCCTACTTTTTTATATCCCCTTTCGTCGTTGTTACCAAAGCGTACGCTCTTTTCGATCTCTTTTCCATAAAAAATTGTTGGAGACGTATACTCGAGTCTGTGCATAATTTTACAAGGCACGCAGCGCTGTAGAATGTGGTGGAATTTTTGATATAATCAATATAGCATTCCTTTTATCTATTATTTGTTTGGATTTACGTAAATTGTAAATGTACACTTTCTACCAATTTATTCTTTATAGTAATATAATTTCCATTAGGTCCATCACTTAGGTGATCTATGTGACATTCAATAGATTAACGTACTCCGAATTAATCCTAGTATATATCTTATGAAAACCCTTCAATCCCTCTCAAAATCTTAGGACTCCGTGATTTAGGCATAAGCAACAAGATTGTTTCTTGGATCTCTCTGGTTTTACTGACGGATCAGAGTGATGGGAAACCGAGTAACTTGCAGTTTATCAAATCCATGTGTTCTGCCCATAAACATATCAAAGTCCACCACAGTCATCTTCCCAACCGGAGAAGTCAGACTATTACACAAACCTACCAAAGCTGCTGAACTCATGATGGAGGCTCCAAATTTCTTCATCATCAATGCCAAGTCCCTAAAAGTCGGAGCCAGATTCTGTTGTCTGAATGCGGAGGATGATCTCAAAAGGGCTAGCGTTTACATCATGTTTCCTATGCAAAGAAAGCATTCTCTGGTCACTGCTGATGATTTGGGAGCTCTTTTCCTCACCGCCAACTCCATTGCCAAAAGGGTTTTGTGCACTGGAAATATTAAGGTTCAGCCAGAGTCTACTAGTGGTGGGGCCTCTCAGGAAGCTACCGCCCGGGTATCCGCGTCGGTGCCAAGGCTGAGTTTGGATGGTATCGAAGAGCTGGCAACTCCTGAGTCTCTGTTGAGGAGGTCCATGACAAGATCCAAGAAGCCATTGCTGGAAACCATAGTTGAAGAACCAAGCCATTCAAAGTCTAACAAAAGCGTCAATTCTCAACGTGAGGAAGTGGATCCACTGATTGCTGAATGTTTCAATATAACAATCTTTGGAAGAGGGTGAATATAATTTCTTACCTTACTTGCTAAAAAGAGACCAGGAATTACGGTTTTTGTATATTAAAGTTAGTATCGTACATACGGGGGAACTAAATGAAATAAATGCTTCTTTTGGGCATATGTAATTGCATCGTTAATCACTATTTTATATAATTATTTTAGGGTAAATTATTAAAAAAGCCACAAACTTTTCTTAATTTTACAATACTAATTGAAATTTTAAAAAATGACCCTAAAATATTTAAATTGTTAATTTATTACAAAAATAGCTCAACGTTAATTTTCTCCTTAACGTTACTAATGTATCATGTTACATTTTTTGTTTCCATTTGCTGTCAATAATAAAGCTACTCCTATAAGCTCTGAAGTTACAACTTTATCAAATATCTAAACTTCAAATCACTTGTTCCTTTATTGTCATAGAGTAAAGATATGTTCTGTCTCTTAGTCTCTACCTGACCTACTTCTCTCCACAAGTCTTAGAAATTTCAATGTTAGTTTTTTTGCTCTTATAGGGTCTTAGGGCCATATCTATTTGCAATAAGCATGTAGCCTTAACTTTTAAAAGCTAAATTGGCCCATGGGATATGCCCATAAAGGCAGTGAAAAGTTGTTTAAGGAGTTGGCTGAGTTGAGGGATCTAGATATGTAATAATCTAATAAAACATCGTCAGTCAGAACATCTTATTGAATAATCTAATAAAATATCAAGTCTGTAAGAACATCTTGACTATCTCAATGCTGAGGTTAAGAGATTAGAAGAAGAAAATGATTGATTGGATAAATTCACTTGGGAAGATGGAGTTATTACACTGGAAAACAAATCAAGTTTGATGTCTATCGTGCATTTCTTAAAAGCAAAAACATCAGCGGGTTTTAGACTTGTTAGGATTTATACAAGAGTACATACATCAGATGACCATTCAAGTATTTGACTGTTGAATAAATCCCTAGAAGACCATCCTATGTTGAGCTTGAAACCACTCTTGAGAAGGATGATTTTGTAGGCTTGTTGGAAAGTGAGTACTATGCTGCTCATGGAAGATAATAAAAGTGTTTCCTAAAGAAACATACGAAACAACAAATTATAGTGGGCAGGGGCATTCATGGCCTCTTTTCTCTTCAACTTTGCTATTGACTTGTGATTGTATTATAGAAATTAAGGGAATAATTATGACGTCTTACATTTTTTTACTTTCATGCAGACACATTTTCAAGTAGATTAATTTAGGGTATATGCTCAAAATTTAGATCACTTCAATTTTATCTACAATCTGCACTCTTGTCTCGATTTGCTCCGAGTGATGAATTGGCTATCGCTATCTACATGTTTTACCCGTGTTGGGATACAACTAAAAGACCCATATTTTCCTCTTTGTTATATATGCATAGATCAAATCCTCTTACTTTTAAGCTTACAGTAACTAATTATTGTGCTTCAACAAAACTTCAATGCTACATCTATCATAACCTGATTACTCTTAATAAGAAATATAATTTTTTGTTATGCTTTAATTGATATTTTATGTATATATCATTATTGAATTAACTACAAGTGCAAGATGTAGATGTACTAAGCACAGATAAGTACAGGTTCATCTTACGAAAATAATAAGTACTAGTAATTACTCTTCTCCTATTATCTAACCTATGAAATTGGATGTTTGGTTTTTTAAATAAAAATAAAAACTTAAATTGATGAACTAAAATTGTGAACAATAATGAATGCAAAAGACAAAGGAAATTACTTAGTGATGAATCCCTTGTAAGAATTATTAATTAATTAACCTTTTATCATGCAATTATTTTATTAATTATTAGACTGTAAAAATTCTTGTCTTATGTTAATAACTTTCTTGAGACTAATGACAACTAATCTATAGGTTGATTAATAGAAATCTTTCTAGTTAAACTTCCTATGATTGCTTTATCAATTTGTGAATTCCGCTATTAGGTTTAACCTTGACGTAGAAGATTTATGTCGACTTATCTCTAGGTTTGCAATCAACTCTTTTAAATTATAGTGGATATATTTATACAAAGGATTTCTCAATCTCAATTATATGAAATCAAATCATGAACTAATATTTCGGATATATTAGAACAAGCATAAAACATATAATTGAATCACAATAAAACAATTAGGATAATTCCATTGAATAAAAGATTAAGGCATATTGTATCACAAACTAGTGTTCAACACACCTAAATACTAAAAAGCTTTAGTCATTCATAATAGAAAACAAACTCAAACATAAACATACAGAAAAACTAATAGAAAACAAACAGTTCATTAACTGTAAATCTCCCTTTCTATTATATTGAATCTTCTTGCAAGTTTATCATGGATGCAACCTTCTATCAAATCTCCTTTAATGTAACTTCATTTTTTCCTTGTGTCTAGATCAAAATCGTCACCTCTCTGGATGTTTCATGTCTTAAGTCTATTATAAAACTTGGCTCCCTTTAGTTTTCCTCCACTTATTTTCTTTTATAATGAAATTTAGAATTTTTAGGACATACACAGTCTGGTACATAAGAGTGTGAGAGATAGTGTATATTCAGAAACACCAAAAGTTGCGATTTTACATTGGCACTGAGACTTATACAAGTACACACACGATTGTGTATCTTTAATATTCTTTAAAAAAAATTTTATGCCATGTTTTCATCCGAATTCTTCTGTTGGTCTATGAAGGCAATTGTGACCTATAAATGCACTTGGAGAGAATTAAGTACTAAATATACAATAAAACCATAAAATATTAAGCAAACAGCAAATATGGATGTATAATTATAGTCAAGTATGCATCTATCAAACATCCCTACACTTAAGTTTTTGCTTGTCCTTAAGAAAATCATAATCAAAACTATTAACTTTGCAAACATCTATCCTTTATTAATCTTAACTTGTCCATTCATACTCTTAATCATCATATCATATTAGTCAAATTAATATGCACGTGGAATCAAGTTATTTTAAGACTAACTTCATAAGTCAATATTAATAATAATTGCATCATAATCTTATTGAAATCAAAAGCATAAACCTTTACGCCTTCACTAAGATTTCACTCAATGCACTCAAGTACTGAGAGTGAAAAGTATCAAACTCTCAAATTAATGCATAGTAGAACTTTTACCATAGGCTTGCAATATTATCACATCTCCATCACTTATATGTAAACTAGAAAAAAAAATCAAAAGGTCTTTATAGGGTTATAATAGGGCTTACGTATGGTATGATTGATAATAAAAGGGATTTAAAGGAAATTTACTAAGGAGAACATTACCAGAAACTTGTTCACAATATGTAGGTCCTTTAATTACAAATCCATTAGTACTCTACCTTTTTCTTTTTCTATACTTGCATTTTTTGTCAAAATAGTTTCAAACATTCATCATGTACCACAATTAAAGAATTATTAGACCTTTCACAATTTCAAGTTTCGAACATTCAAGTAGTGTAAATAACCTTTAAGGTTCAAAATAATAAAAAGGCTTTCGAAGAAAAATAGTATAACGGTTAATAATGGAGTTGTAATTAATGAAAAAGGCTAAGGCTCAAACTTAGTTATTCCGAAAGGATAAAAAATATGGTAATTATCAAAGAAATAGGCTTAAACAAATGTGGAATCTAAGTGCCTTTATCATTTTAATGCTTCTAATTTTATGAAAATTTACTCTTAGGCTTGAAAGCTCACAAAAAAAAGGTTATATTTTGTAAATAATATGCAATTTTCACCCAATTTGACTAGCTCAATTGTTATTACAAATATGACTTAGAAAAGCAAGTTTATTCAAAATATCATCTTTTTACATACTAATTCAAATCAATATTCAATAATGAAATAAAGTAGTGATGGACAAATTTAAACTAATTCAGATATCAATTAATAAAATTTAATAACCAAGATTATAATAAGCTTAAGAAAACCAATAATATCATTAAACCCTTCCCCATACTTAAAATTGTACATTGTTCCCAATATACACAATATAAGCATATAGAATAAGTAAGAAAGTTGAGTTGGTACTTTCTTGAGTAGTACAATTTTTCGGTTTGGGATTGTCCATCCAACATTAAATTAACATCCTTACAAATCATAAATAAAAAAGGGATAAAATGATAAACATAAATAAAAATAACATATAAAATTAAGAAACAAAAATTCCATGAACTAAATGTTAGATAAAACCAAATAATAATGAAAAGAAAATAAGAAATATACACAATTGATAAAGAAAAAGAAAGAATATACAATAGTCAAGCATCTCCCTCATAATGTGACCCAGATTGCTCTGACAAAGGAGGGTCCTTAGGTTGATGATCCTAATCATGTGGAGGAGCTGTTGAGAAAGTACCCTCACTAAATGGTAGAGGCTGGAGAATAATGCCTTGTTGGCTCGCCATTAACGACATCGACTCTCCCATCAATCTAATTGTATTCTCAATCCTTCCTAACTGCTCAATTGAAGATGTCCTACCTGTTTCAATGGCTTTGCTTACTATCGGCAAAGAGTCCTTTGAGTAACTAGAAGTTGAGCTACCTAATAGGTATAGTCTATACTATGTTTTCCTAGGTTTTTAATGTGTTTTTAGTTGTTTATTAGATGATTTGGTATATATAGTTTTGGAATAGTGTTACTATGAATGTTTATTTGTATTCTAAGTGTTTTTATGGTTTAAAACATGATTCCAATCTTAATTTATGTTTCGTGAGCTATTTTATTTGTTTGTGAGTGTTAAAAATCAAATAATTAAAGAACGAAGAAGATGGAAGCTATTTAAAGGGTGTCACAATTGTGCTTATAAGGCTACATGGCGTCTATCACAATGGTGCCTCATAAAGCATGATAATGATAGAGAGGAAAATCCTAGGAGTGTGATCTTGACAGAGACTGTCTAGACGTTAATTTTTTCATTTGTTTTAAGTTTTGTAGGTATTTTTGGAACGAAATAAAGTGGGAAAATCCTATTTTACACCTCCTAAACCCTAAAGAACTATATAATGACATGGAATACACTAAAAAAAGTAACAACCATTGAATCAAAGAGGATTAGATATGGGGAATCGAGAACATCCAGGAATTCTAACTTTCTACATCAAGACCTTAACAGTGTTTTTCTTCTATTCCTTTAGTAATTTCATTATTCTTGATATGGAATCTGAATTCTAACATATTAAAAATGTTCATGAAGTTTTAAATTTGGGATTAGGATTTATTTTGGAATTATATTTTGACTTTATTTATTGTTGATTTCAATATATATTGGATGTTTGTGATAACTGTTTATGCTTTAACTTGACAACAAATTGAGAGAGTGAGTCAAAAGTAACCAATGTTAGATTGTGCAACGAGAGTTGGCATTTTAATAGACTCGTAATTATCAAGTTAATAATAATTCAAAGAGAGATCTTGTTTGAGAAATTAATTATCCAATAGATAGTTTCAGATTTAATTGAAAATGTGAGGGAAAGTTTTGTGAATTAAGAGATTACAAATTTTAAAATTTTGAATTCAATTAAGGTTAATTGATTAGATCTTGAGAGAGAGTAATCAATACCTTAAGAAATCTAAGATCAAAAACATAATTGGATTAACAATATTAAAGGAAACAAAGTAAGGAAAGAATAAGTCCTGAGTACTCTATTTTGATCAAAACCCTAATTTTTTTATAGTTCATTGTTTATTTGCTTATTTACTTTGTATTATTATTTATTTTATTTAAATTTAATTAAAATCAATTTCTGAATACCTTAGACAAAGTTCTACAAACCAACATATAGTTCTATGAGTTGAGTAACTAAGATCCTAACACTCATTTAGTAAACATTTTAGAAATATGTGATACCTTTCGATATAATAATATGTCAAAAGATACTGTTAGGTGGTAGCGCGCCGTAACACTACACAAATAACTAAACTTAAAATTATAGCTAGTGATAAGTCTAGGTCGATCCCAAAAAGAGTGTGTAAAGCTTTCAGAATGAAAAGCATTGATGTTTAAGTTACGGGGGGTTTGGTTTGATTTCAAATAACAAAATAAAGTGAAATTAAACTAATGAAAGTAAATTAAAGCAAACAGGTAAAAATGATGAATGTGTTTAGGATTCGGTTCTCGATTCAATCTTAGCCTACATATAATTAAACATACATCATTGTCTTATTATTTTCATACCTCTTTTAGAACTATTGATCTTAGATTACCTATAAGCTCTGTTAACCTCAATTTTCTCTTAGATCGTGTTTAATTAAAACAAGTTGTTTAACTAAACCTAACTGTCAAATAACCTAAAATAAACTCTCTAGATTTAGCTGGACAGCTACATTATAAATAAAGAAAACATATCAATCTAGTCAACAACCATACAAGCTCAAGTCATTTAACCTATATTATGTTATCCCTAATAATTTTACACCATTTATTTCGACAAATGAACCTATAACACAACAATTATGTATTGTATTTAAGATTATAGCAATGGGTTTATACATAAACAATTAAATGATAAAAAATACTGATTATCCATACATGAATACCCAAATCAATAGAAATAGAATAACGTAAACAATCCTTAAGGAGAGATAGAACAATGATACAAAATAAAGATATGATTAAATGCAATCCTCGAAGTTGATTTCACCTCTGAACCGGATTAAGGAAGCTTAGCCCTCCATGGGTCTCTAAATAGTAAGTGCTCTGCCTTTTAAAGAAGTCCCAAAACAATTCCTCCTTCATTTATCGTCAAAATGTTCTATTTATATAAAAAATTAGGTTTCTGGGCATACACACAGTGTATCGAACCATATAAGTCAAAAAAATGTGAACCTCGTGAAGATATACGATTGGATACACAGTCCAAAATGTGGCTTCCAATTGCATACACAGTAGTGTATCTCCTAAGTTTTGCCAAATTGTTATTTTTCTTGTGATTTCTTGTCCAATCCTTACCCTAATCCATCTCCTTCTTGTTCCATAAGGGTAATTGAATTTGAACATCAAAATATTGGCCCAATAAATGTGCTCTTAACTATTTTAGCTTTTATGCTTTCAAATTGTGCCTAAAATCAAATATGAATTAAAATAAGTATCTTAAGTATTTTATAACAATAATCACTAAGCGTTAAGTAGTGAATGTATAAACAATTAAGCTTACATCATTAGGATGAGGCTCTTTTCATTCATACTCAAATGATGAATAATAACTGTCTTTAGGCATTATATAGAAGTAGACAATAGTCAACTTTCTGAGATCAGGAGGAAGTCATTGTTGTTGATTCAGTGATAGCATTATAGGCTGATAATTAATAAAACAATTGAACAACCTGAAAGCCTCCTCATTCGTTCCAATTAAAGCAATTTAACATAGATGCAAATTATGCGGACAAGATAATAATATTACCATTGATTGATTTTTTATACAAAATAACAATACGGGGTAACTCAAGTACATGGGCACACAATTTGGTCAAGAAGGAAGGAATAACCCACACTCAAAGACCTACAATCTTGGGTGAAGGACTCATTTAAAATTTTCTTGGTCTATAACCTGGATTTCAATAAGATAAGTCCAATGCTAATGATTCAAAATTAGAAAAGAGTATGGACAAGATCATGAGTATGGATGAGGCCCAAAAGAGGTTTTTTTTAAGAAACTCAACATCCCACATCTTTTTTAACTTTTGATGTTAAAAGTGGATCATTAATAAGTCAATATACTTGTATTTATTATGAAAGGCATATGCACCACAAGGCTCTAGCATTCTTTTTTCAGTTATTATTTTAAATAGTGTCCAAACTAACTTGGTGAGGATACATAGTTAGCCTAGGAATATTTTACAAGGCAGTGAAAGTATTATGCGCCTTTAACATATTAAGGTTTTATAAGAAATTTTTTTTCATGCTCTTATATTAATTAATATATGGCTAAAAGGGCAAAAATGACTTTAAAGTTTGCTTCAGATGACAAATTAAACTTTAATATTTTAGAGCATTTAGGTTAAACCATATTGTTTTTAAAATGTTTAAATTAGACCTTACATTAACAGAAAAGGTGATTGAGATGTAACGTTGTCTGTCTTTTGTCACGCTATTGTTGATGCAGTAGAAACTTACAATATTTTAATATGTTATAGGTTCCATATAATCACAAGGCATATGAGGTCCATTTGTTCAAAATTAATTTATTAAAAATATTTTTATAAAAATTAATGTAATCTTAAATGTAATTAACCTAAGTAATTGACTTAATCAACCTAACTAATTTTCTAGTTTATGGGATTTCCCTTTGAATGGGAGAGGTGCTGCCGCTACCCTTGCTTCTACCGTTAATAAAGTGTGTCGCAATTCATAAAATGTACCAATTATTGCTAACGGTTTCTTCACCATAAGAAAGTTTCAGGAATAGAAGTGTTCTTATGGATCCTTAATGGTTTGTTCAACCTTAATAAACTTTCCACATTCCGTTGCCACAAATTATCCCAACTAAATTTATAGTTTCTGGGATTGTTAACATATGATTTTTGGAAACCATAAACATCAAAGAAGTTGTATGGTTCTCTTGGTTTATGTATTGTGCTTCTCTCGAAAGTATGGAAGCAAATGATTTGCAATAATGCTTGGGGATTATTGCATGCTCTTGGTAAAAGCCATCGAAAAAGAAGCTGGATTCAACGGAAGAAACTGTTTTCAGAAGCCTGGAGGTTTTGGTTTGGTTGTCTGGTGTTTTTCTCCTTGCCAGCAACTGGGTGTCTATGATTGAAAAAGTAGGAGCGATTGTTGGTGTATATCCTTACAACCAATTTATGTTGGTTATAAATTTATTTGTATGACAATATGTTATTCAATAAAAGATATTCTTTATCTTTGTGTATTTATTAA
This sequence comes from Erythroxylum baracoense, assembly GCA_025629805.1. Taxonomy (NCBI): domain Eukaryota; kingdom Viridiplantae; phylum Streptophyta; class Magnoliopsida; order Malpighiales; family Erythroxylaceae; genus Erythroxylum; species Erythroxylum baracoense. The sequence goes on along the minus strand of JAOTAY010000002.1, from coordinate 28,656,021 downwards.
TTTTTAATCATAAAGATAAAATCCTTGGAATAATTATTATGCAATTAGAAATTATAATGTGATTATAATTATGAGATTAGAATTGCATTTGTTATATTATTCCTAAAATGTTCCTAGTCGTAGTTTCATCAAGACGGGGTATTGATGAAATAGTTAGACTAGCACATGCTTGTTTCTTTCTTATAAAGAAAGTAATTGATTTCATTTATTGAAATGTGAATACACTTAAACAAATATGTGGGTGCTTATTAGAGAATAAGTTCACTGAACTGACTCGATTATGATAATCCCGAAGGGAACATTACTTGTGTGTCGATGAATTATCTCATTATGATGGTTGTATAATTGATCCTTAGACTTGAGATTACCAAAGTTATCCCATGTAGGAATTACTATGTTTTGATGCTACTTATGTGCTACTCTTGAAGTAATTCAATTCGGTGGTTATTGGATATAGTATGAACTATATGGAGATAGTTGAGTATATCAATAAAGAATTCGTTGTCCTAAAGTAATTAGGAAGAATGTTCTGTTGTTATTGATTAGTAATGATTTTGGGAATCTCTGGCCAGAGTAAATTCAAATTTGAAAAAGTTATTTCCAAATATCAATTATAAATCATTTACTAATTAGCATGAACGAACATGATTGAATTATTTAGAGTAGACACAAATTCCATACTCTAAGTCCAATTGGAATATTAGATAACGAAATGATTAGTTTATACATCATAGTCATGCATAGACAGGTTAAGTCAAATCACTTTGACATTCCTAATATTTGAGTGGTTATGACATGTTGCTAGACGTCAATCATGATCTGTGATTATAAATTATTTAATTAGGAAATTAAAAATAATAAATTATAATTATAATTTATAATAATGACCAACATATTAGGAACCTAATGGGTCACACATAAAAGGTCTATAAAGGAGAAATTGAAATTTGAATTAAGTTGGACTTAACTGAGAAGTTTTAGAAACTTTAAAGATCAATATGTGATATTAGATCTTATAAGGACTAATTTGTAATTATGACTAAAGTTTGACTTTAGTTGTAATTTTGATAAAGTCCAAGGACATGAAAAATATTATTTTTCATATAAAAGGAAAAATTAGAAAATTTGGAGCTAACACTTCTTACACTTTTCCTCTCAAATTGGATTTGAGTTTTCTCTGAAAAGATCTGTGGATATTATTAGAGGCTGGACGATTGAACAGCTCGTGGATTGATGGATTCACGGCGAAAAAAAATTATAATAGGAAATCGACTCAGGTTAGTATGACTTTGTTAATTTCTTGTTTTATGTTTCCGATTAAATTTTGTTAAAGTTGATTATGTGAAAAATTTTAAATTCATTCTGCTGCGCTTAGATTCGATCTTGCATTTATTTTTTAACAGTGATATCAGAGCTACCTTTAACAGATTTAATTGTGATTCATAAGTTTGCGTTATTTTTTATTTGTTTTAAATATGCAAAAGTTGCATATGTATTCGTTAAAATTGTTTTGACATTTTGGTTGTATTATTTTCCGGTATTGCTCGAAACAATATTGTTCATGCTCTAATTTTGCTTGTTATGAAAATGTTCCATAAGTCTGTCTGCAGTTTGCTATCTCGACGCCTACTGTTGTTCTTTGGACATGGAACTGAAATATTTGTTTTTCTTGAGACATTATGTTTTTATTCTTCATCATTCGAAAAGTGTTTCTGCATATGGAAGGATTTAATCTCTTAATTGACTGATGCTTTAGCTTGCGTAAACTGTTGCTGGAGATGTAAAATAATTACATGAGTTTCTGGAGATGTAAAATTGTTACATGGGTTTATGGAAATTTAGGGATATGTTTTCTGTGTTTTCTGAAAATGTTGAATACGATTTATATGTTTCTGGAAAATTCTTGTTTTTAATCTTTGTTGTGTTTGTTATTCATTGCTGTGATGTTTCATGAAGAACGGAAGATGAAAAGTTTCATTCTTTAATATTGTCCCTTCATTTGCATAACTGAAACATGTTTCAGTTGGTCTTCATAAATTCAAACAACATAAAGTTTCCATTGCTGTTCTAAATTCAAAGCATAATGTATGCTTCGAGTTTATTCAATACATATGTATCCATTGCTTTTCATAACATATGTTTTGATGTTGTTTTGATGTTGTTTCTATTCATTGCATAACGTGTGTTTCAACAAAATAGAAGGTGATTTTTTGTATTACTATTCATTCAATGTTTATTATCAAATCAGATGCTTCAATAATTGTTGTTGTGTGTTTGGTTAATGGTAAATATTGGGCTTCACTGTTGTCGAAGAGAAGGAGACCACCGGCGGTAGGTATAGCCGCCAGCGGTTGGAGAATCACCACCTTCGATGGTGGTGGTTTCTCACTCTAGAGAGTTTTTCTCTCCAGAGTTCTATGTGTATAATAATTAGTGTTGTCTTTACCTATGGAGACAAAGATATAGTGAAGATTGGAGGCAGATAGCAGAAGTCACGCAGAAAGCAGACCAGAAAAAGAGAAAAAAAATTACAGATGATGTTCTGGAGAAGAAGGGGTGCGTGCGCACAAGCCCCCATGGCCAGGAGACTACGCCTTTTGCACTCGCCGGCTGCTTCTTCTATGTTTGTATTTTTTATTTTTTTCCTTAATGAGATTAAGGTGTAATTTTATTAAACAATATATATATTTTTTAATTTAAAATTTCAAGAGTTGATTAATTAAATTAAAATTTTCAATTTAATTTTTTAAGAGTTGATTAATTAAATTAAATATTTTTCAAATTTAAATTTTCAAGAGTTGATTAATTAAATTAAATATTTTTATATATTTAGAATATATTTATATAATGAGATTATATTATTTAGAATGAGACCTAATTTTTAAATCCCTCGTTAAATATTAAGTTCATGTTTAGAACATGAATAATGCCTTCCATTGTTATAGGATTAAACCAGAATTTTGTTTAAGGTTAGGCTTGTTGGGTAAACTCAAGGCTGCTTTAACTCGAACATGTTTAGTCTTATAACGGTGGGTTTTACTTAACTAAATTTATATGATTTGGATGAGTTAACTCATGATCATATTAATTTAGAGGCAAGGTTAGGAATCACGTATCAGATATGTTGTTGGGCAAGAGTTGTTTCCTAACGGATCTAAGAATCACATAGGATGTGATTAATAAAATGTTATCTACCTAATTTTAATTTAATTGGTTTGTTGAGCAACACAAGATCAATTAAATTAAAATAGGATCCTAGCCCACTAGGAAATTATGTGATAATTTCTTAAATTAATAGTGAGGGCTATTAATTTGTTTAAAATAGTGGGAGGAACCAAAAATTTAAAGTCCTTATTTATTTGATTTTATGGCATATACTAATTTTTTGTTTTTGACAAAACAATTGTTGAAAAATGAGTACCAACTTGTCCCTGAGGAGCATCATGGATGCAAACAAATTGACTGGACTGAATTTTTCAGAGTGGTTGCGTAACCTTAAAATTGTTTTAAAGCAAAAAAAGAAATTATAAGTTCATAACACTAAGCTTCCAACTGCACCTGCACAAGATGCCGCCAATGAGGATTGAAAATATTATCAAAGTCATATTGATGACAATGAGCAAGTTACATGTATGATGTTAGCTAGCATGTCTCCCGAGCTTCAGAGACAACATGAAAATATGAATGCAAGGGAAAAGTTCCTACACCTTCAAGAGTTGTTTGGTGCACAGAGTCGAGTGGAGAGGTTTGAGACTGCGAGAGCTCTGTTTCAATGTCAGATGGCTCATGGATCTTCAGTGGAACTTCATGTTCTACATATGATTGGCTACATTGAAAAATTAGGCCAATTGGGGTATAAATTGAATCTCGAGTTGAGCATTGATTTAGTGCTCCAGTATCTTGCCCCAAGTTTTTCACAATTTATTATGAATTTTCACATGAACAAAAAGGAAGTGACTCTGGTTGAATTGCTCAACATGCTCAAGACCGCTGAGGGATGCCTTAAGAAAGAATCCAGTTCTATTCCTGTTGGTGGCTCTTCTTCTTCTTCCAAGAATAAGGGTAAGACCCTTAAGAAGAAGAACAAGAACAAAAACCAGAAAGCTTCTGCTAAAGTAGCAAAGCCAGCAGGCGGTGTCAAGAAGAAGAATGACAAGGGCATCTGTTTCTATTGTGGCATAGCTGGACATTGGAAGAGGAACTACAAAGCTTATCTTGCTAGTTTGAAGGAAAAGAAGTTAAGCGTAGCTTCAACTTTAGGTTTGTTTATGATTGAAATCAATCTTTCTACTTATGTTTCACAATCTTGGGTATTAGATACCAGATGTGGTTCTCACATTTGTAACAATGTGCAAGTATTGACAGACAGTATAGCATTGAGAAAAGGTGAAGTGGACTTACGAGTCAGTAATGGAGCAAGAGTTGCTGCATTAACTGTAGGAACTTGTAGTTTAGCTTTGCCTTCTGGTCTTGTACTTGAACTAAATAATTGTTATTATGTTCCTGTTATC